>JBBGZY010002999.1:0-70261 GCA_037952925.1 Lithobates clamitans
AACAAAACACTTTCAATGGTATATTAAACAAACCAAAAGGGAAGCAAAAAAGGTTCATTATTAGAGTTCACATTCACTTCACTTATTTCTGTCAGAAATCTTGTGAGCTGACAATTCCCTGTGCTCTGTCTGCGTTGTTATCAATGATAGATTTTTCAGCTATTGATCTCTGGGGAACCTCACACCTCTATGCTATAAAGAGGAGAGGGAAGTAAACTTCTAGTCTTATCCTGTTTCAGTTCTCCTGAAGAATAAGGGTGAGTGAGCGCTGTCATCTTAAGACTGGGAGGGGGGGGGGGGGGGGGTATTTACTAAAACTGGAGAGTGCAAAATATTGTGCAGCTGTGCATGGTAGCCAATCAGCTTCCAGTTTTCTTTGTTGTAGCTTAAGTGAACACGTTGAAGGTAGAAGCCGATTGGCTACCATGCACTGCGGCACCAGTCTTTCCACTCTCCAGTTTTAGAAAATCAACCCGTGTCTGTTACCAGCAGAATCACCAGGTGAGAAAGAAAAACGAATGCAGTCACAACATCTAAGAATTGGTTGGCTACAATTTATTTAAATTTTCATTTTTGGGTTTCAATACACCAACTTTCATCATGTAGCACTGTACCTTTGCATGAGTGGTTAAGCCACCATGTGATCTTTATACCATCCCAATTATTAGAGAACAACCTGTGTCCTAATGCCTGTGCTTAAAAAAAAAAAAAAAAGCGGATTTCTACCAGATTTCACAGCGCCTCCCGACTCTCTCCTCACCCAGTCTGACAAGTCCAGTGGGCGGGGGCGAGAACTCGCACTGACATCAGCTGGGAGGAGGAAAGGAGAGGAGGAGAGGGCCGGGAGGCGCTGTGAAATCTTTTTTTATTTTCATAAAGCACAGGCACTAGGACACAGGTTGTTACCTAACAATGGTGATGGTATAAAGATAAGTCCTCATGCACACGGACGTTTTTACAGCCGCTTTTTTGAGCTTTTTTTGCAGCTTAAAAAGGCCTGTCTATGTTAGTCTATGGCTTCATGTCCACCTAGGCGTTTTTGAGCTGCAAGTGGCATAGGCGTTTTTAAGCTGTAAAAAAACCCAGGACCAGTGGGTTCTGAAAGACGTTTTTCAGCTGTAAAAACGCTCTAACGCTGAAAAACCCGAAAAACGCTCAAAAACGTCATTCACCAACGTTTTTTAGCGTTTTTGATCCATTGAAAAAAAAAAAAAAATTTGAAAAAAAAAAAAACGCTCAAAAACGCTAACGCGGAAAAACGCTCAAAAACGCTATTGCAAAAACGCTGAAAAAAGCTGAAAAAAGTCACTGCAAAGATACTGGCGTTTTCATAACGTTTTTTTAACAGCCTGTGTGCATGAGGGCTTACATAGTTCTATAGCAGCAGGGAGGGGAGCAGAGCGGCGCTAGTGAGAGCTGACAGGCAGGGAGGGGGGAGGAGGACAGAGGGAGACCGAGGAGAGCTGAAGATAGCAGCGGATGATGGAGAAACGAAAACTGACCACGGTGTCAGGGATCAGAGGCCAGAATAAATCGTGGTCAGTTTACAGGGGGGAGGACATAGCCAGGCAGGATCAGCCAGGTATTTGAGGTGATACAGGGGGGCAAATTACACAGCACAAGCACTGTGCTGTATAACATGCTTTAAGGGAACAGGATCCATTTTATTTTTTTAGGGTAACAAACACTTTAAAGTCATGTCAACACTCTCAGAGTGTAGCCCACTTGGTCCAATACTTACCTTAATCTCTGTTTCCAGCGATCTTCGCTGTGTTTTTTTAGCTGGAGATGTGAGCCATTCTTTTGAAAGCATCCCCATCATGTTTGTTCCTTTAGTTGCCGTTGGGCTCCCTATCTGGTCTACAAGTCTTCTGCAGATCTGACAGGCAGCTCAACAGCCGGTAGTAGAGAACAGAGCAAACTTAAAATTGCTGCAGCTAATTGCAAGGCAGCAGATAAAACTTTTCAGCCTGAAACAGGAAGTGCCGTTTGTGGCAGGATCTCTAGGTGACAAACTTTGCAAACAGATTGAGGAAAACAAACAATATGTTTAAGAAAACAAAGGTTGTTTTTATCCGGTTGCATTGCTTCTACTTGTGGTATTAGAAGGCAGTAAAGAAGCTGATTGGAGAGCAGATTGAAGAATGTGAAGATAAAATAATAAACTAGTTAAAGAGGAGTTCCAGTCTCCTGTGAAAAAAAATAAATAAATAAAAGTCAGCGGCTACAAAAACTGCCCTATGAGTCCTTAAAGCTGAACTTCCCCTTTTGGGTGCAGCTCCGCTTTAAGAAGAGTGATATCTTTGCAGGGAAGAAGGTCCATCATAGGACACTAGCAAAAAAAACCTGAGGACTCGCAAAGTGAGGTAGGATTATAGAAAGCTTAGACAGTGGCCAATCACCTGAAGGTATGCACCCAAGGTCTATAAATACTAGGCCCGTGTCCTGTACCGTACAAGATAAAATTTGAGTCTACAATAAAAAAAATAAAAGAAAACAAACATGTAATACCTACCTGCTCTATGCAGTGCTTTCACACAGAGCAGCCACGATCCTCTTCGTCTGGGGTCCCCCGCCAGCACGCCTGGCTCCTCTCCCTTGACAAAGCCCCCAATAGCAAGCCGCTTGCTATGGGGGCACTGGTGCATGCTCGGTCCCGAGCCCCACTCTATACACCTATAAGACACATGGAACCGTGGCTCACCCCTCCTTTCCCCATTGGCTCACTGGCTGTGATTAACAGTGGGAGCCAATAAGCTCCAGCTGCTGTATCTCAGCAAATGAAAGAGAGAGAGAGCCAAGACAGCCGAGGCTCTGGTGCACAACGCTGGATCTAGGAGGAGCTCAGGTGAGTATTGCATGAAGATAAAAAAATGTTATGTAATAATATACTGTATAAAAGACTGTCATGGCTAAGCTTGTTACAAGTAATGTATAACCACCCATGTGGTAAGCATATAACCAAGCCACACCAGTCTCTCTGCAAGCACAAGATTTTTAAACTCTATTTCCCATACAGTGTGGCACCTCAACGTGTGAACTGCTTCTTCAAGATATATATAATATGATTCTACTTTCTGGTAAATGGTGCTAAAAACTGGCCCACACTTTCAAGAACCGAGAGCGTTACAACTTGTAACTCAGAACTAAAAACAAGAGTCGTAAACAGGAAGCAACATGAATGCGTTAAACTGTTCATAATATCTCCAGTCAGCTCATATATAACTCATTGTGAAAACCTCGGAGCCTCTGTAGATGTTAGATAAGATAACCATCAAGTCTCTTCAAGCATTTCCCCAGCTTTGTCACAATGAAACTTACCTTTAAAGGATCTATACCCCCAACATCCAATCAAACAGTAACCGGGACACTTTTGTTAGAAGGTCATTTGCACTCCAAATCAGTATTTCAAACCTCCCAAGTCTCACATTTCTCAAGGATCAGAATCCCCCGAGCTCTGTTGTTCTAAGTCCCTTGGTCTAGGTTAGTGGTCTCCAAACTGTGGCAGTTCGCTTGCTTTTATCCGGCCCTTATCACATTATTCATCTCACTGTCAGCAGTGGAGCAAAGTCCCTGCCACTGACACAGACAATGGGGCACAATTCCTCCCACTGACACCAATGGTGGGACACTATTCTTCCCATTGATATCAACGGTGGGGCAAAATTGTTTGCAATTACACAATGGGGAATAATTCCTTCCACTAAGACCTATGATGGGGCACTATTCCTCCCACTGATACCAACAATGGGGCACTTTTCCTCCTATTAATACCAATGCTGGGGCACTATTCCTCCCACTGATACCGACGATGGGGCACTATTCCTCCCACTGATACCAATGCTGGGGCACTATTCCTCCCACTGATACCGACGATGTGGCACTATTCCTCCCACTGATACCAATGATGGGGCACTATTCCTCCCACTGATACCGACGATGGGGCACTATTCCTCCCACTGATACCGACGATGTGGCACTATTCCTCCCACTGATACCGACGATGGGGCACTATTCCTCCCACTGATACCAATGATGGGGCACTATTCCTCCCACTGATACCAACGATGGGGCACTATTCCTCCCACTGATACCAATGATGGGGCACTATTCCTCCCACTGATACCAATGATGTGGCACTATTCTCCCATTGATACCAATGATGTTTCACTATTCCTCCCATTAATACCAATGATGGGGCACTATTCCTCCCACTGATACCAACGATGGGGCACTATTCCTCCCATTGATACCAACGATGGGGCACTATTCCTCCCTCTAATACCAAAGAACCTCCACCTGTGCCACATCCAAATTATATTATACTAGTAGAAATTTGCAGGAACAAGTCCTACCAATATATGGACTTTACAGGCACCCACGTGAGACGAACACAGCTTTGTAAAAATATATAACAATCTTTATTTACAAGCATTAAAAAAAAAAAAAAAACATTGCATGTACAAAATATATTAAAACGTGCAGGTCCTCATCCACTGGTCCACTTGACCGTCCGAGATTCAAACCATGTATGGGAAGGCTGATCGATCAACTTGGGCACAACCAGCCTGCCAGACTGTACATACTACTATCGCTAGTGGATGTTCAAACCAATAGCAATAATCACTGTCTTCTCCCGGTGGGGGCGGTTCCCCCGTCCCCCCCCCCCCTCCCTCTGCTGGGAGAAAAAAAATGACTTTGTGAGAGGGATTCCCCTTGTCAACACTGTCTGTGTTAATGGGGGAATCAAGCACATTTCTCTCCTGCAACCTGTGGTTGCAAGAAAGAAATGCGCTCCATCTATAGCTGGCCTTGCCCTTTCCTGCTGTTTTCTCATATGTGGTCTCTTGGCTATTTCTCTGCGGCTACCTCGTTGCTAATAAGGATGCATTTTAGAGGATCCTAGGAGTTCAGCCATCCAAATATCTTTTTTGAAGGTAAAATACCCATCAAACTGGCAGGAAATCCAGTGAGCTTCTAACTTCATGTTTGAGCTGACCAATGCTGCCACTGCTGCACTGAAATCCCTGGTGTTAGGGTAGGTGTTGCCAAATGTATGAGGATTCGGATCTATGTGAATATGCATTAGTACATGCATTAATAAAAACAGTCCATCCCAGGTGACAGTACCCTAAAAAACAGTCCATCCCAGGTGACAGTACCCTAAAAAACAGTCCATCCCAGGTGACAGTACCCTAAAAAACATTCCATCCCAGGTGACAGTACCCTAAAAAACATTCCATCCCAGGTGACAGTACCCTAAAAAACAGTCCATCCCAGGTGACAGTACCCTAAAAAACAGTCCATTCCAGGTGACAGTACCCTAAAAAACAGTCCATCCCAGGTGACAGTACCCTAAAAAACAGTCCATCCCAGGTGACAGTACCCTAAAAAACAGTCCATCCCAGGTGACAGTACCCTAAAAAACAGTCCATCCCAGGTGACAGTACCCTAAAAAACAGTCCATCCCAGGTGACAGTACCCTAAAAAACAGCCCATCCCAGGTGACAGTACCCTAAAAAACAGTCCATCCCAGGTGACAGTACCCTAAAAAACAGTCCATCCCAGGTGACAATACCCTAAAAAACAGTCCATCCTAGGTGACAGTACCCTAAAAAATAGTCCATCCCAGGTGACAGTACCCTAAAAAACATTCCATCGCAGGTGACAGTACCCTAAAAAACAGTCCATCCCAGGTGACAGTACCCTAAAAAACAGTCCATCCCAGGTGACAGTACCCTAAAAAACAGTCCATCCCAGGTGACAGTACCCTAAAAAACAGCCCATCCCAGATGACAGTACCCTAAAAAACAGTCCATATCAGCAGAGCTCATTCCAGACGTTTCTTTACAGTTTAACATCCAGACAAGTGAGGTAGGTTACAGAAGCGCATATTCCTTATCAGGACTCAATGGTGGTGGAAGATTACATTTTATTGTCACAGTATTTTTATCAGATACTAATATTGTGTTTTGTAAATTTATTTTCATTAATATTCATTCACATTTTTATTTTTTAATATTCATTTAAAAAAAAAAATTGGGCCGTCATCTATCACTTTGGATTTATCACATATACCATTACCATTCAATTTTTTTTCATATTTTTTCTAATTTTCACTTATTTGCTTCACATTGGTTTATTTGTTCCACATTGGTGGAATGGTTTATCACCATTATGTGCATAACTTTTAGCACAGCTATTCTTTTTTTCCCAGGTTACAGAAGCGTCTGTCCGTTTACATCCAACCAGATCCGCTAGACGAATCCCCATCCTTTTGTTTTTAGCGGATCAGATCGGATGCAGGCAAGTGTAAACTTTTCATCCACCTCCCCATAGAGAACAATTGGTGGTCTGATCTAGTCCGCCTGAGAAACGGACAGGCAGACCCGATTGGTCTGCTAGTGTCAAAGGCATTCAAAATACGGAGAAAATGCTAAATAAACTAACAAAAGTATAAGGGCCTTAATAATGAGAAGGGTAAACAGTATGAACACCCATCTGCTCCACCAATCCCAGTTTCATTGATCCATATGAAGCTGTGCTTGTTACATAGCAATCACACTGGTAGATAAATGTGCTTAAATATATCTCTGCAACTGAAAAGGTGCTTCCCACAGCTGAAAATAAGACAAACCAATTAATAAGGTGCTTTCCGACCACAGAAACAAAATCCAACTGGCGTATGGATATTTTTACCATTGTGTGACATTATACATTAACAAGATCTTTATCACCAACAGCACAGATATTTTGGGTATTCTGTTATGTTCTATTAATACAAGAAGCCTAAATGGATAGTGAATAAACACCAGCATAAATGAAATCAAGAACCTGAACTGATTTTTTTGAGCTGTTAAAGCTGTTCAAAAAAAAATTAGGAGGTCAGTGAAGTAGTCAACTGCACTGCACTGCCCTGAGCTCTCTGCAAGGGGGGGGGTCACTTAATGCTGGTGATGGTCATTAAAGCATACCTCCCGGCATAAAAAAAAAAATTGATAGCAATGTCATCCCCCCTCAGAATGGGTGGATTTCTGCCAGTCAAAGGCTGTGCCACACCCCTCCAGACTGGATCTTAGAATATGAGGGAGGTGAAGCCTCCATCAGTCTACATGTAACATTGTGCCCTGATTGTGTTTAGCTGGTTAGAGGACATGGAGGTGGTATGGAGGGAGGAGGGATGGATGGAGGGAGGGACTGGGCTGTCATTTACCACTGTGCACATACCCACATGTGTGACTCTATAATCACATGGGCTGCTCAGATTAAATAGTGAGGAAATGCTCAGCATAGCAAGTCACTGAAAACTGAGCATGTGCAGAGTTGCTAACACTGCTTTCCAAAAGTCCCCAGCTGAATTGGAGAGGTGGAGACAGAGAACAGCAGGATCAACCAGAAAACAAATCTAAGTGAATGAGTGACTATGAACAGCGTGTAATGCATCATTTATTGATAGTTTTTTTTATGATGTGGGTTTAGTGACCCTTTAATATACAGTCCTGCAGTCTCCTCCTGTTGCAGATGCGATGATTGGTCACCTTAAAACTCTCTTCTTGCAACCCTTCTCACTATGCTATGCAGGACCAGTGGCAACTGCCGTGGAATCTTGAAATGAGGTAAGTATTTCTCTGTATCGGCTCATCCCCATCGGGGAACATTGTTGTTCATTTTATTTTTGCTTGGAGTTTTAAACTTTAAAGTGCAAGAAAGCAGCAAGGTTTTCATTGCTAATATGAAAAATAACACTATAATAAAAGATCCACTTAAATGGCCTTTCATTTCTATAGTTCGATATTATTGATGGCAGTCAAATTTGGTAAGCTTGGAAAGTCACAATGACCATGTCCATTTTCATGCAAAGCTGCTTTTGAATTAAGCATACTTTTAAAAAGGAGAAGCAAGGGTCAGGAATTGCATCTAATGCATCACTCTCATGACAGGTATCTTATAATGCTTTTGATGGAAAACATTTCTGGCAATAAATGTAAGAATATGACAGTTTGGGATAATATTTGTTTCTATGAAAATCTAATCCTGGCGGTCTAGCTGTGGAAAAGTCAAGAAGGGTTAAGGTATAACATAGTAATTACAGAAAATGTAACTGCGCTGATCCTAAAGTACGTATACAATTTACCACAAAAACGGTGTCTGCAAAATGTGCACAAATAAATACAGTCATCAAAACATATAAATATATAGTGCAAAGTATCCAACACCAGAATGTAGGTTTTTAGCAATAGTCCCCACAAATGCTCTTCACAATATGATCATTCAAATCCAATGTGTGCAAATTCACATCCGTGCTTTAGGAGTCTTTACACCACTTTGTGAACCACCACCACCTTCTGAAATGGGCACTCACCAGAAACTAGAGAAAACTTCGCCTTTGGTTTATATTGGGATAACCACTCCACTTTCATGGGTTTATATGGTATTTTTCCAAATAGGTTGCCACTAGGTACTCCTCACATCTCCACAATAGTCTTGATATCTCATAAGAAGTAAACATCCATCATTGCGCAACATGTCTTTATAAAATGTGTTTTAAATCAATGTGGTAAACATATAAAATATATAAAATGCGCACACACAATCCAGGTGCCTTTAGACCGGCACTAAGTCTTTCCAGCAGTGTTTATTGGGTTAGCTCACGCCGCTTTGTCTCACAAAATCGGTGTGCTTTCCAAGCCTCGATCTGGTACAGGTTAGGACAGGGTTCTGGGTAATCGTCGACGTCACTTCCTGTCCTAACCCGTACCAGATCGAGGCTTGGAAAGCACGCCAATCCCAGGAGATGAAGCGGCGTGAGCTAACCCAAAAAACACACTGCTGGAAAGACTTAGCGCTGGTCTAAAGGCACCTGGATTGTGCGTGCACATTTTATATGTTTACCACATTGATTTAAAATACATTTTATAAAGACTAGTTGGACAATGATGGATGTTTACTTCTTATGAGATATCAAGACTATTGTGGAGATGTGAGGAGTACCTAGTGGCAAACTAGTTGGAAAAAAGCCATATAAACCCATTAAAGTGGAGTGGTTATCCCAATATAAACCAAAGGCGACATTTTTTCTAGTTTCTGGTGAGTGCCTATTTCAGAAGGTGGTGGTGGTTCACAAAGTGGTGTAAAGACTCATAAAGCACGGATGTGAATTTGCGCACATTGGATTTAAATGATCATATTGTGAAGAGCATTTGTGGGGACTATTGACAAAAAGCTATGTTCTGTTGTTGGATATTTTGCACTATATAGTTATATAAGTTTTGATGACTGTATTCATTTGTGCACATTTTGCAGACACCGTTTTTGTGGTAAAAACTTGGATAAGCACTTTAGGATCAGCGCAGTTAAATTTCCTATAATTACTATTTACCCCCTAATGTTAGTAGGGGACTCTTAAATGCAGCAGATCTAATTTTAAATATTTTGTAATATATTCCGCACTGTTTTTTGCGCTGGTGACACATTCTCTCTTTAATTCAAGGTATAACATGGTGACCTCTCACTACTCCAGATATCTGAAAAATATCTGTTCTGACAGACCAATGCTTTCTCTCAAGATTTTTGGAACTCCTCCTCTGTTGCTTTTAGTCTATTCATCACACCGGTTTGAAAAGTGCGACCCCCCCCATAAAACTATGTCGTCAGAAAATTAGCGTGATCCTATGCCCTGCGCACGTTTTGTGTTTTCTCATAGAAGCCATTTAGCACTTTCAGCTCTTTATCTTGAACTACAGAATAACCAGCCTTTATGTTGTTGCGATTTTGAGTAGAGATCTGACATTGTGAGTAGGGAGCTCTACATCTGGCATTTCATACCTGCCACACAGATACTGGAATGCCTCCAGGTGCAAGGGTCACTCCCCTGGGTCCAAAAATTGCCAGCGGAGAAAGTCTGCCTGCCAATTGGTATGTACACTGCGGACAAGGCTGGAATTGTGATACTCTGCCCAAAACAGGATTTAATCCATCTCTCTTGCCACAGCAAGACCTCAGATTCCAGATTTATGTATGCCACAGCCGCGGAATTGTCCAAGTGGATCTAGATTGGATGACTCTCAAGCAGGGTGGTCTAATGCTGCAAAAACAGCCACATCGCCTGAAGCTCCAGGATGTTGATCGGGAGAAGCGAGTGCTCCAACGTCCAAGTTCCTTGAACCCACGGGTGTCCAGATCTCCATCCTTGCCCAACAGGCTGCATCCATAGTGAGGATCTTCTAAATGAAAACAAGGGATGGACTTCCAATCACAGAGTCAGATTCTTAAGTCACCAAGCCAGAGACAAACCTGGCCTTCAGTGACAAATGACTCAGCATGTCTGGGGAACGGATTGTCCCACAACAACAGGATGCCATGCTGTAGAGGTCTGGAGTGAAATGGGGCAAAAAGACAGGTTCAAAGGAGGCTGCCATCAGGTCAAAGACTCACACAAAAGCAGAGACAGACAACTCATGGATTGGATGGCTCAACTCTGAGACTGAAGAGTCTAAAGAGTTTCTCCTGTAAAAGAAAGACTTGGGTCAAATGATGAGTCGGTCCCAGTGCTGATTTCTGAAGCTTCAGGATCCATACAACGCAAATGTACAGATAGTCAAAGCAATGTTGTCCAGCAGAGCCAATGCCAGCTCTTCATTTATCAGGCAGTTGTATTACCATCAAAGGGGATGTCATAAGGGCTAGTACTGAACTTGTCAAACACCCACACTGCAGATGGATAAGGTGTAGCTTAGGGCCACAAACTGGTCATTTACGGGCCTCATAGAAAGTCGCAAGGGAAAAAAAGTGTGCTAGAAAGATGGGAACCACGCATTTTTGGGTTTGGGAACAGTTAATAGGTTGAGGCGGAACCCTTAAAACAGTTCTGCCACAGGAACTGGGATGGGGCAATGGCACAGGAAAAGACTTGGAAATCTGCTAATTTGCACAGACAAATGCCTGGTACACACAATACTGTCCCACAATTTATACAGGTCAGCCTTACCTCCCAAAACCTGGCTCAGCAACACAGGCTCATACAACTGTGGTCTGAACACCTGTAGATACTGCAGTAAACATAATATTAATCGTAAGTCCATTACTTCATATCACAATGGCAAAACATTTCCAATTAAAAAGGAAGTAAACCCTAATGGGTTTTACTTCCTCTTTATTTCTCTGCAAAGGTAAAGCATAATGGGCTACTATGCATTGCATAGTAGTCCATTACGTGTCACTTACCTGAAACCGAAGCCTGCGATGTCCCCAGTAGCAGCGAGCGTCCGTCTTCACCCCTCTTCCTTCCGGGGCTGCGAACTCCGGCTCGGTGACTGGCCGGAGTCGCACAGGAGCCGTCAGTCACAGCATGACCCCCTTTAGAAACGGCATGATCTGCCCTTTCTAAAGTGTGCATGCGCCATTGACATCAGCGCACGGCTTTATTGTAAATATCTCCTAAACCGTGGAGGTTTAGGAGATATTTCCAGCACCTGTATATAGGCTTACCTATAGGTAAAAGTGGTTGTATAGGGTGTACAACCACTTTAAGTATTTTATTAATTGCAGCTCAAAATATGTGTTATATGTAATTGATTGCAGGCTCTGCAGGTTACAGTATGTAGAATGCACTACAAGGTCTCTGCGCACTAGGACAAGTGAGCATTATAATGGTACTGCCCCCAAGCAATATAAAAAAGATGTCCAACGTATCAAAACATTTTAAAACAATGCATGAAGTCAATATGACCTCATTTTCCTTCTGTGCAGTGCAGAAAATTAAACAAGCGGCACGTGGCGGGATACACATAGAAGACTTCTAGAACAGGAAGTGAGATGGATCCTTTCCCCGGGGGCACAGGTCCCCACTGGAATGAATTACAGATGGGATGTGGATTTATTCCTTAAATAATGCAATCCAATTACCTTATTCCCTTTAGACCAGTGGTTCTCAACCCTTTTAGTCTGACCCCTTGATAAAATTTCCCAATTTGTGGGGACCCCTAACAGTAAAATTATTTTCGGAGCGTGGGTTGTCAGCACCCAAGGCAAGACAAGTAATTTGCGCTCCTAACCCGTGGACATTTAGCGCTCCCTGAGTCCCTTCCACTCGTACTGTATTAAAACCCCTTATGGTACATTTTAGAATGTACCACTCTTTGTCTTTGTTCTCCTTTCTCTCCCTTTTATCTCTCTCTATCCTAATCTCTTGTTTTTTTTTCCCCATCCCTCCCTCTAGCCATCCTTCTTGTTCTTTCTCTTACTCTTTCTCTCCCTTTTTCTTTGTTCCACCCCCTCTTTTCCTCTTCCTTCCATGTATTCTCTATTTTTTTTCCTTACCTTACTCCTTGGTGGGGGGAATGGGATGAGTGTCAGTGCTGGTGAGGAGTTGGGATGAGTGGCAGTGCTGGCGAGGAGTTGGGATGAGTGGCAGTGTTGGCGGGGAGTTGGGATGAGTGGCAGTGTTGGCGGGGAGTTGGGATGAGTGGCAGTGTTGGCGGGGAGTTGGGATGAGTGGCAGTGCTGGCGGGGCTTGGGATCAATGTCAGTGCTGGGGGAAATTCTGATCAGCCAACCTAGGTGCTCTTGATCAAGGTCATTTGCTGAGAATTGCCGGCTCAATCCTTTTACTTGTTTACACAATGAGAATATCGGACCAATTGTCTGCAACCGGGAGCTGAGGTGGGGCCAGTGATTCAATTTAGATTGAAGCCCCCGTTCTCACCTGCAATTTGGACACATACTCCTCTGGGAATTACACATATGTTCTCTGTTCTCCTACTGGCCCCACCTCAGCTCCCGGTCGCAGACAACCAGAGCGGCCCTTGTGCTCCACCTTACACACTCCTCACAGGCTGTAAATGAGTGAGTTATTTAAAGATGGATATCTTCATCTCTATTTTACGGTCTCCCATTTTTGGGTTTCATGCTAAGACTGTGTTATGCCTATGTCCTTTTGCAGATTTAATCTATTACGCATCTGCCCCTGAAGATTGGCAACCATGCCATGAAACGCGTCGGGCTTACATAGATAAGCAATATGTTTCATTCTCAAGTCCAAACCTTGGGTTTCATGATCCATTTGTGAGAGGATTTTCTAACAATGCCATGAGTAGTCGTTATACAATCATTTTTTTTGCATCATGCTTTTTATATGTTTACTATGTTGTATGTACTTTACAATTGCATACTCTGCTGTGTGTTTTAGACAAACACATTCATATTACACTGTCTTATCATTGAGTCCTCATATGCATACTTCATTTAAAGCCCCAACCCTTTTTCTATATGTACGTAAATAGGGATGGAAATGTATGTTTACATATTTCTCATATAAAGTCCCGAAAACCCCTTTCTTTCACCAGAATATGAAGAGTAGCCTACAACCCCACCAAACGTAGAGATAGGAGCCTTCGACCTCTAGACAGCACCAACATAAACTAGATGTGGAGGGGTATATACGGTGTAGGTCAACTGGGGTCCGGTCCTTCAGATAAGTTTGCATGAACTGTCGTGATCGGCTCATGAAAGCTGTCTACTAATGATCAAAATATTGGACGATTACTCCAAAAGCAGCATTTTTTTTATCTGATTTTCTCATTGTGTGTACTAGGCAAAAGGTAGAAAGGAAGTGAGAAACCAAGGAGGGGCAGGGAGCGAAACCTTAATTTGTAGCCCTGGGGCACTAACTTCTGCACCCAAGCAACTGATATGCAATCTTTCTGAGTTTTTGCAAAGGATAACAAGCCAGGCTAACCGTTTATTCTTTTGGTTTGGCTAATGTAGGCCGTAGGGTAACCTGAAGGTGAAAGACCTCCTGTGTCCTTTATTGGACGAGAAAGAAATACATTTTTTTGTTCTAGGCTTTAGGTATGCTTTATTGTTCAATCCCTGTTACTAATCATCTGCTTATGACTTGACAATTCAACAGTTAAACAACCACACAAATCAGAAGTAAACAGCTAATGGCAAAGTGCAAAGATTCTCAATATCTTGTGACTCAGCAGTTGCATTCCCCCTGCAAGAAGAATGAATGAAAGTCAAAATGTCTAAACAGGCACAATTGTTCTTCAGTAGAATGGAACTCCACAGCTTCCCCACACAAACCGTGCCCGCGTGCATGTCATCAGATCGGAATGTAAAGCAGGAAAGTGTATTGTTTTCTAACCTACAAAATTAGAAGTTCTGGTGCTTACAGTAAAAAGCTGTAAATACACATCAAAATGAACTCCTTGCTCTTGTTTTTGTTGAGCTGATGAAAAAATATGTCAAAATGACAAAACAATGAATGCAGCTGTCACAGGAACCAGCTCGCAATGCATGTAGTGCAAGAATTGAGGGCAAAGAGTTAAATATAAAATTTTTGTTCAGCCAGTTTTCTAATTCATTGTCTAGATCAAGCCACATATTTCACTACCTACCCTGGTTGATACAAAACAGCCCCCCAGGACCACCCCAGCTGTAAATGAATTTTACAGGCCTTCTCTGGCACTTTTTGTTTAGCAGTAAAAATCTGTATTCTTTTGCTATAAAACGACTTTGAACCCAAAACATTTAAAAAAAAAAATTTTTTTTTTTGCAAAGGCCCTAGAGATTAAAATAGCGGTCGCTGCAATTTTTTTTATGTCACATGGTATTTTTGCAAAAAAGTTTTAAAAGCAAAAAAACACAATATATAACCCAATTTTTTGGGGGTCAAATATAAAAGATGATGTTATGCTGAGAAAAATTGTGCACGCTCATGGAATGGCGACAAACTACAATACATAGGTGACACTTAAAAAATTGTTTTACAGGTTACCAGTTTAGCGTTACAGGGGAGGTCTAAACCTAGAATTATTGCTCTCGCTATAACATGCAGGGCGATACCTCACATGTGTAGGTCAAACACTGTGCGTGTGCGACCTATGTATGTGTTTGCCTTTGCGCGTGAGCACAGGGGCGCTATAAAAATGTTTTTCAATTATTTTATTAAAAAAATAAAATATTTTTACTGTCCCTTCAGATATTTTTGATCACTTTTATCACAACAAATGTAAAGATCCCTTGTGATAAAGCATGACGGGTCCTCTTTATGGAGACATCAGATCTCTCCTCTACCAATAAAAGTATCAGATATGAAAAAAAAAAAAAAAAAACACAATAAACAAAAAAAAAACATTGATCTAATTGCTTTCCCACAAAAAAAGGCAGTGTTTACATCTGCCCTAAACTGGAAGTGACATCATGACGTTGCTTCCGGCTTCCTAGATCATATCTGGTCTCCCTTCACCTCTATGGCCAGCCAAGTAAACCCCTGTATTGAATCCTGGGCTTCCTGGTAAGATGGGCAAGCCTAAGAAACACTGGAGAGTGGTGGGAGGGGGACACAACCCTCTCGCTACTACTAAAAGAGATCCAGCAGCTGATCAGCAGCTCAGATCGCTTTTAGGAAAAAGAGAATCATCGTGTGAAGATTTTAATACCGGGGGTTATGGCTGACAGCTGCAGCCATAGGCCCGGTAAAACCCTTAAAAATCGCAAAGTATATATACATACTGCGGTCTTGAAGTAGCTAAAGGAGCAACAGCACACCGATGATGTCATTTCTATGTGTTCCCCTCCTATCAGCATGCTCCCTGTGAACTGAACAATGTACAGAGGCTAAAATAAAGACAGACTGTGGTAGTATTTAAAATTTACATTTCATACATTCTAAAACTATTTAAAATACTCAGATATAATTAATATATAAGTGGGGATGAGGTTCAGGCTTCAATAGATTGAGGTGTGAATGGCCACCATAGAATACAATGGAAATCCTATTGTTGAGACTGGTGAGGATCCAAATTGCTCAGATGTGAACGGGGTCTAAGAGGTATGGACTCCCTTCAAACACAAGGCATTCCTGGGACCAAAGAAAAGAGCAGTACCAGACCCATTCCGATGACCTCAGAAAAAACGATCTCATGGATGAATGGATGCATTCTAGATGGCTCAGCTACAAATAAGACACCCACCGAAGGGATGGAACAGAAGCTGAGCTGAATGCTCTCCTCAGGCTGGAATTCAGTAATCACTTCAACAATGACTAAGCCTGAAAACTGCTGACTTCACCGGCATTCCATCTTTTCTTTAATATCTTTCATTTGCATATAAACCTATTTGATGTGTCATTTAAGCCTAATGGCATCTGTAAAGCTCTGCCCGAATGCTATACACAAGAGATCTTACTATACAAGAATGATGCTTGATGGAAGCAATCCCAATAGAGAAGGTGCCGTCTTTGAAGAATGCACAAAGCACAACCTCATGGAATGCTATATAAATGGGCAGGGCTATCTGTAGAAAAGACAATACCCTTTCTTAATTTTTTTTTATATTGTTATCATCATGTTCTCCTCCAGGCACTCTGGCTTTCTCCCACACTCTAACGATATGCAGGTAGGTTAATTGGCCTCTGTCTACATTGGCCCTAGTATATGTGTATGTATGAATGCGAGTTAGGAACCTTAGATTGTAAGTTTCTGGAGGGCAGGGACGGATGTAAATACACTATATATATATATATATATATATATATATATATATATATATATATATACACACACATACATACAAAGTGCGCCATAAATTGACGGTGCTAAACAAGTACTTGTAATAAATAAATACATTTAAAAATTGCCTAAAGGGTAACTCCACTTACTTGGGGGAAAAAAAACTAGCAAACTAGAAAGAAAATAGTATATGCAATTGGGACACAAGTCACATCATAAATGAGGGTTATTAAAAATTACCTTTACTTTTTAATCTGCAGCACGGTTATTTTTGCTGCAAAATGCAATATGGCCACCTGGAGGCGTTCTGTATACAGAACCCCCCCCCCCCCGATATGTCATTTCCTGCTTGTCTGATTGGCTTACTGATTTTCCCAGAAGTCTGCACTAAGATACAAATCAGAATTTGAAAATCCCCTACAACAAAAATGTCATTTTTGGTGAGATACTCTCAAAGGGAAATCACATCTAAAAGGGATGCAGACCTGCCGCTTTCCTCAGAGCTCCGCAAGTGCAGCAGCTGATTGATAATAATAAAACCACTCCCATAAAGATTCACTCAGCAGATGGACACAGACAAACAGCTATTACTTCAGACTAACAAGATTTCTTGAAGGACCAACACATATCCTTTGAACAGATATAACAAAACAATTTCAATGGTATTTTAAACCAACCCTTTTCAACTAGTGTGCCCAGGCATCCTGGGGTGCCTTGAGGTTTCTCCAGGAGTGCCTTGGCAAAATGCCCAAAAATTGCCCAAAAATGTATACAAGCCAGCGGATGGATCAAGCCTGCCTTTTAGTTACACAAAGCCACGGGTTTTTATTGTGCACCATTTCAACCTTCCAGCCACCGGTATACCAACAACCAGTGATGTCATCGGTGTTTATAAGAAGGGTGTTGATTGCCTCCACAGCATCCTTATTGGACCCTCCTCTGCCCCTCTCCATCAGCACTGGGGTCACATTAGCTGAGTGATGGAGAGAAACTGAAGAAGAGAAACATTGGAATACTAGTTGGTACCAGTGTGCAAAAGTGTGCTTTGGAATTATAAATCACCTCCAATGTTGGGTGTCTTACGTGTGTGTGGATGTTGCTGCATTATGTAAAACTATTAGAATCAATTTTTACATTTTAAAAAGAGATACCTTAAGACTCCATAATTTTAAAGGGTGCCCTGGCTGAAAAAAAGTTTGAGAAACAGCGTTTTAAAGACACCAAAAGGGAAGCAAACAAGAAGTTGATAGTTAGGGTTTACATACACTCTAAAGCCTCATACACAAGATTGGATTTTCTGCAGACAAAACCTCGGACTTTTATCTGAAGGCGTGTGCCTGGATTTTGTCTTGCATACAGACAGCAAGGAATTGTCGGCCAACAAACATGAATGTAGTGACGTACTACATTGTTTTTCAGCTCTTTAGCGCCACCCTTTGGGCTCCTTCTGCTAATTTCATGTTAGTAGAAGTTTGGCGACTATTGATTTGCGCTTTTCATTTCGCACTTTTCATTTCACGCTTTTCATTTAGTTTCTAAACGGCCATTCGTCAACCAGACATGTTGTGGAATCGGAGGAGATAACATGTTATTTATTATTGGCCTTGGAGTTATTGCTTTGACCCAAGTCCAGTCCAGGAACAGGAGGAGGAGGAGGAGGAGGAGTTCTTGGACCAAAAATTAGTTGGTTTATTAATCATGTCCAATTATGTCATATGCCTTTGCTGCGGGAGCTCCAGGAGAATAATCCAGATGATTTTCGGAATTATCTCCGGATGACGGACCCCTGCTTTCACCAACTCTTGGGGCATTGTTGACCCCCTATATTAAGAAGCAGGACACATGCATGAGGCTTTTATTTTATTTTTTGGTTGAATAATAATGATTTGATTTGTTATATTTTCTATATTTTTGGATGCATAGAATGCACTTTTTGGTTAAGATCTATTGGCAGATAGCATGTCTAATTTTATTTTCTTTTTTTTAATACACAATAAAAAAAATTGTGGAGAATAATACTTGGCTATGTGTTTTACTTCAAATGACAGTTTGGGAGTTGGCAGTTACATATAAAAAAATACAATGTAAAATTGACAAGTGACACCAACATAGTTGTATCTTTGATCTTAAAAACTACAGGATAATGGTGTTGTGGTAACTTGCCCCCTCCAAAAAAAAAAAGAATAATATTATTCTTGATATCACTACAAAAAAAAAGCCACTGAAAATGTGTTTGCAATAACTCCATCAGTATCACCAGCAAAGCAGCTTCATTATTATCCCATTAAAGAAGAAGAGAATTGTGCGCTGCATTTCTAGATTTCATAATTTGCCGCGTTATGAATGTTAATTCTCCATTACGAACGCTAGTTTACAAGACCGACCGCTTCTGGCTCATCCTTGCTTCCGAGCATGCGTGTTTGTACTTTGGACTTTTGTCCGACGGACTTGTGTACACATGCTCGGAAAATCAGACAACACACATTTGTCGGCGGAAATGTTTAAAACCTGCCATCCAACATTTGTCCGTGGAAAATTCGACAAGTGTCCGACAGGGCGAACACATGGTCGGATTTTCCTGCCAACAGCCTGACATCCAACATTTCCCATCGGAAAATGTGATCGTGTGTACACGGCTTAAGGCTCCATGCACACTAGCGTTTTTTTAAGCCCCTAGAGGCTATTAGCATTTTTTCTGCTCCTAGAAGCTAAATAAATAGTGTTATCCTATGTGTCCATACGCATTACTTTAGGCTATTAGCGTTTTTTGAGCTTCAGCTTCTAGAAGCAGAAAAAAAAAATTGTTTTTGTAGAGCTTCTTGGAGTGTTTTTTCAGCAGAAAAATATGCTGAATGCTCCGAAGGCTGCATTCACACTTTAGCGTTTTGCAACGTTGGCAGATTTGCCGCCAATCTGCCCACGATTTGAAAGTGCCGATGTGTGAATGACAAATCGCGGGACTCGCATTTGAGATGCCATTCATTTGAATGAACCCTCAAATCCTGCTGCAACCCGCATCACGGGAAGTATGTCGCCCAAAAGTAGCACTTGAACCTTTTTTTGGGCGACATGCTTCCCGCGATGCGGGTTGCCGCGATTTCAGCACAATTTATCGCATGACAATCGCGGGCGACCCGCACCAAGATTTGAGGTGTCATTCAAATGAATGGCATCAAAAATGCGAGTCCAGCAAATTGTCATTCACACATCGGCGCTTCCAAATTGCGGGCAGATTTGCGGCTAATCTGCATGCGATTCAAAGCGCTGAATGCAGCCTACCTGCTCCTAGCTGCTACTAACAGCTTTTTTTGAGCATTTTCTTTTTTTTTTTTTCTTTATGTACTTCAAAAACGACAATAAAATGCTAAATGCTCATAAAATGCTATTAGAAGCTGGCACAAAAATGCTATTTTTAGCATTTTTCATCCAGAGTTTTTTGGACATTTTTTTTATGCTTATAGTGTGCATCGAGCCTAAATGGATTAATATACCAATCCCCAAATGAATAAACAGTCTATGGTCTGCCTTGTTGCTAAATATGAAATAATCATTTATAAAACAGGTGTAAGCTTTGCAAATCAACCGCAGCAAGTGTTTCCTAGTACAGTAGCATGCATTTCTTGGGTTTGAAATGAGTAAGCAATCTCTTAATTTAGGCCAATATCTTCATGCATCACCACAAAAACCTTGCATGGGAAAGACCAGTATGTCTAAAAAATATTTAAAAAAAAACAAGAAAAAAAAAAACAAAAAACCTAAACAGCAACGCTGGTATGGGAATGGAGAAGTTCCTGGAAATTCGACAAACCACAAGACCCGCACAGGATGCTCATATCAATGAGCAACACAGGCGAAAATACACTTTGGTTAAAAAAAAAAAAAAAAGAAAAAAAGCTGCAGACAGAATAATGGATAGTATGGCTTGTTTTCTGCACTATTGCTGGTTTCTGCAACAAAGTGGGGAAAAAGAAAAGCAACAGCAACACGCTGGACTTCTCCCTGTGTGGCAGAGCTGACTGGTCCAGCATTGGGGCAGCACAGTGCCAACGTAGTTAGCACTTCCTCCTGGCAGCACTCGGGTCATCGGCTTGAATCCCAAGCACAACAATACCTACCTGGAGTTTGCATGTTCTCCCTGTGCCTGTGTGGGTTTCCTCCGGGTACTCCGGTTTCCTCCCACACTCCAAAGACATGCTAGAAAGGTAATTGGCTCCTGTCTAAATTGGCCCTAGTATGTGTATGAATCTGAGTTAGGGACCTTAGATTGTAAGCTCCTTTAGACCAATGTGAATGTAGAATATTTGTAAAGCCCTGCGTAAATTGATGGAGCTATACAAGTACCTGTAATAAACAAAATAAAGAGTCACATGTTCCTTCATACTTGAATGTGGCCAATATAGTGAATAAAGGGAAAGGACTGGGACAATGCAGGGGGTAATATGGAGGAGGGGGGGGGGGGGCGGATTAAACACATTTGCTCCTTTGCGGTGAAAGTGTCTCTTTATTGGCTAAAAAAACAAACAAAAAAACACTTTTCAGAGTTCCCCTACATGACCTAATGTCCTCAGAAAAAGATCACACGGACTGTGGCTACCTGGAGCATTGCTAACAATGCAATCCACAAAAGACTGTGGACAGTCCTTCAAAAAAAGCAAATAGGCTTTTTAGTGGGATTTAGTGGGAGATTCAAGAAGCAAAGCCTTCCATGTGTAATGAGGAAGCATGGCTGCCCATAGTCATAGATCAACAGAAACACTTAAAAACACATTAGAAGATTCTTTACACTAACTACATGACCTCCGGAGGATTAACACCCCCCCCCCCCCCTCCTTCATGACCAGGCCATTTTTTGTCATACGTAAACTGGAAATTGCACGGTCATGCAACTCTGTACATACATTAATGTGTGTGTGTATATATATATATATATATATATATATATATATATATATATATATATATATATATATATATATATATATACACATACATACATATATATACATACATACATATATATACATACATACACACACACACACATATTAATGTATATATATATATAATTTCTGTGAAATTAGCCAAATATGTATTCTGCTACATATTTTTAGTAAAAAAAAAATCCCAATAAGCGGACATTGATTGTTTTACGCAAACGTTATAGCATCTACAAACTATGGGATATATACTGGAATTTTTATTTATTAGAATTTTTTTATACTAGTAAAGGCAGCGATCAGCGACTAGCAGCGACATAGCAGGACTGCGATATTGCGGCGCATAGTCTGACACTTTGAGGGAACCAGTGACACTAATACCGTGATCTGTGCTAAAAATATGCACTGTCACTGTACTAATGACACCGGCTGGGAAGGGGTTTAACAGCTAGGGTGATCAAAGGGTTAAACATATGTGCCTAGCCAGTGTTTTTGTGTACTGTGTGTGCTGTTTTTACTAAGGGATCTGATGGATTTTATTCCCTGCACTGTAGGGGAAAAAATCCATCAGATCCCTGCTGACAGAACAGAACTCTGCCTTGTTTACATAGCTCTGTCATTGAGTGCCAGCGGGCATCCATTGGCCGACACCTGCTGATCGGCTTCTGCTGTGTTGTATAAATCACAGCACAGCCGCTGAGCCGTCGTACTTCTAAGCAATACCGCCAGCAAGCGGTTAGGGCAGGAAGTGCATATATGCGTTTCTAACATACATGTGGTTCCTTTGAAATAAATGAAAACACACAACGCTGTAGGTCAACGCAGCTTGTTAAGAGTCTTGTCGCGCAATACATTGTGCAGGACTTTACACCGATTTCAAATAAAATCAGTATTGGGAAGGCAAACCTGGCAAAACATGGGCAGCTTACCAAAGGGCATTACAAGATTTTTATCTTTCCTACTGCTGATATTTATTATCATTAAAGTAGAACTAAAAGGCAAAAGTTTTTTTTTTTTATCTTAGATAGAGTAAGCCTAGATTTACTAGCATGCAATGAAGGAAACCTGCGTTCCATACTCGTTTGCTGCACCGCATTCAAATTGCACTGCCCTTATGATCCACAGCGGGTGTCAGTGCAATCGTAACGACACCCCAAACACAGGTCACAAACGCTTGTCTGCACAGGATCGTGAGGTACAATATGAGCATGTAATCCGATTGCAGTGTGGTTTTCCGAAATTGGTGCATGCAATCAAAATGATTAAGCTCAAATAGCACCGCACTGAACCGCATGTAAATTGTACAGGAATGCAATGCAGTTCCTGTGCGATTCATATTGTGAACCGAGGATAAGGGAGGGTTCTAAACCGTCAGATATTTTTTGTCATCTGTGTACCATTGGGAAAATTTTCCTTCACTTCCTGTTCTTTAGCCAAAACAGTAAGCGAGAGGAAATCCCTGCAAAGTGAGGGAATCCCTGGTTGTCACCAGAGCGAGTGTCCTCATTGGACATTTCCCCTCTATTCCTGTTCTGGTAACAACCCAAAATTTGGGATTTTCTTCCACTCTTGGTGGTAATGTGTGTTATAATCCCTCTCCACTCTGCCCTAAACAAGAAAAAAATGTTTTGCCTGCGGTTATAATTTAGGTTTTCCCTTTCTAAAAAAAGAGTAAAAATGAATCCAGGCAGATGTTTACACAACAGAGCACTTTTAAAAGCAGCAGGGGAAGTCACTGTCGGACAGGATCATATTGGATGGCGGCGGGTGTCAGCAGACTAGGGTCTGCCCTCCTGACTTCTGGGCATAGCCTGTACAATACCATAGCCCTGTCCAACCGGAGTGCCTTTGTGTCCAGTAAGGCCTCGTTCACACGGATGATTACTTGTGGCCCCTGTGCAGGGTCGTGTTTTGCCATTACAGGGATGCACAGGTGTTGCTTGCATCCCCGTTACGGCAGTTCCAAACATCCCATATAACTACTGTGTCCCAATTTGACTTACGTGTGGTTGTAGGTGTGTGTTCCCAAACTCACCTTGGGTGTGTCAGGGGCAATGCACATGCACGGACATCACATATGGACACATCAGCTGTGTCCATGCAACCACATGTCCCAATAGAAATCTATGGGGCTGCCAGCATGGGAATACATGCAACACTTCACCGGCAAAAAACAGCCCTGCACGGGGCACGCAACTAATTGGCCATCTGAGCAAGGCCTAAGAGCCCCGATATCAGACAGGAGAATGATTGATGTGGTTAAAGTGATTGTAAATTCTATTTTTTTGTTTTGTTTCTTTTAAATACCAAACATGTTATACTTACCTGCACTGTGCAGTTGCTTTTTCACAAAGTGGCCCGAGTCCTCCTCTTCTCAGGTCCCTCTTCAGAGCCCCTGGCACCTCCCTCCTGTTGGTGTGCAGCTTGCGATGAGGGCACCTGAGCCAAGTCACAGCTCCCTCCACAGAGCCGCGACCAAGCCCGCCCACCCTCTCTCCCCCGATTGGCTGACAGATTTTGATAGACAGCAGCGTGAGACAATCATGCCACACTGCTGTCTCAGCCAATGAGAAGGGGAGTCCCAGGCAGCTGATACACTCCTGCAACATCGCTAGATAAAGACGGGCTCAGGTAAGTCTTATGCCCCGTACACGCGGTCGGATTTTCCGACGGAAAATGTGTGAGAGAACCTTGTTGTCGGAAATTCCGACCGTGTGTGGGCTCCATCACACATTTTCCATCGGATTTTCCGACACACAAAGTTTGAAAGCAGGATATAAAATTTTCCGACAACAAAATCAGAATGTCAGAATTTCCGATCGTGTGTACACAAATCCGACGCACAAAGTGCCACGCATGCTCAGAATAAATAAAGAGATGAAAGCTATTGGCCACTGCCCCGTTTATAGTCCCGACGTACGTGTTTTACGTCACCGTGTTCAGAATGATCGGATTTTCCGACAACTTTGTGTGACCATGTGTATGCAAGACAAGTTTGAGCCAACATCCGTCAGAAAAAATCCTAGGATTTTGTTGTCGGAATGTCCGATCAATGTCCGACCGTGTGTACGGGGCATTAGGGGGCTGAAGGAGGCTGCTGCACACAGGGGTTTTTTTAGTCTTAATGCATAGAATGCATTAAAGCGGGGTTCCATCCAAATTTTGAACAATATCTGTATGTATTCTCTTCCTTGCCTAGATGCTGACATGCTGTTTAAAAAAATTTAAATTGCCGTAATTACCTTTTTATTTTTCTATTCTTCTTTGCACTTCCGGGTTCTCCTCCTGTGGGAGTAGGCGTGTTTCTAGCCTCTCCCAGACTCCTGGGAGCTAGTCTCAGGCTTCCCAGGATGCCACTGAGCATGTGCGGGAACGAGCGGTGAATGCTGGGAGCATAGCATTCACCACATCCAGGAAATAAATGCTTGTGGGCTTCAAATGCCCACAATGAAGATGGAAACCGCCTGCAGTGAATAATATAAGTTATTCTTTCCGACGAAATCTGACACAGGCGGACATATTACACACAATATGTGAGTATGTAATGCTGAGAAGAAAAGTTTGTGAATGAACTCAAAAAAAAAAAAAAAACCGATAGATAGGTGGACCCCCGCTTTAAGAGTAAAAAAAAACCTGCTGCTTTTACAATCCCTTTAAGCTTGCACTATTCATCCAACCTACCAGGTTCCCTTTATATGTAAATTAATATCAGTAACACAAGGCATCCTACAGTATGCAGAGCAGAAAAGAAAAAAAAAAAAAACAACCTTCAGTCAAGTGACTTTTCCTTGGCACAGTTTTTCAATGACTTGCCTTAAAGGAAAATATTAAAAGAATTTAGCATCATCTGTTTGCCGCAGGCCAGAGAAAGCGATTCCTCTCCTCCCCTCCCCCAGCGATCAGTGCAGTGTTCTGACAGGTCCACAGAATACCAGACAGAAATGAAGATAATCTGTGTAAAACACTGATGAATTTTTCCTATGGCAGGTAACAGGGAGAAAGGCAGCAGTAGGACTGAACTGTGTGAGGGTTTTGGTTTTTCACACTATGAGGTTGCAAAATGGCAACAGCAATGAAATGAGCTTTGTGAGACATGTACACACACACACACACACACACACACACACACACACAAAGAATATGCTTCTGCAGAAGGTTCAACATTTACATGATTAAGTCATGCAAGAATGTAAACGCTGACCCTGGATGATGCCTGAGTAAAGATGGTGCCAGCCTTTTTGGGGATAGGATCACTGTAATCTTTGATAGGTTATAAATACCCGTTATGTTTACATGTTTTTTTTTAGCATGCAAAGACTTAACACAGAAAACAATGTCTAGGGCAAGGTCTGTATTTAAAGCTCAACTCCAGCTTTGCTTTTACTTTGTTTGGGCCAAGCCAGCCCTAACAATCTATTTCCTGTGATTGTGCCTGACAAAGGGGTCAGAAAGGAAGCACTACTTGGTCTTCTGAGATGTGATCTTTCTATAATAAAACTTTGAATGACATTTGATGATCCATGATGTGCTGGTGAATATGTGCATCTACCTGTGATGTATCCAGTTTCCAGCCGGTAGATCCCGCTACTGTGAGGCCCATTTGCAGGAACGCGCTCAATGGGGATACTGACCATTTCTTTGGCACCAGGCACCGCCCAGGGACCAGCGCTATCCATAGATATGCAGAGGGAGGGGACCTGTCAGTCGCCTTGTTTTATCCCCTCTGTTTTTTTTAAGCTGTAATGGGCTCAGCTGGATCCACCACCAATGAAACCGCATTGCCCGGTTGAAGATCCAGCAGAGCCTGCTTGACAGACAGATGGGGTGGAACACAAACAGGGGAACTCAGTAAGTTAGGGGTGGTGGTGGAAGCTGAGTTAAACCCCAGTAATGCCCAGAAATCGAGCTACTATGTGGGGGGGAAAGACAGTGACTCAAGAAGACATTCAACAAAGATGGCGTTTTCTTCTAAAATACATTGATGGTTCCATGTGGAAGCAAAGCAAGGTATTTGCACATGTAGTTATGAACCAGTATTCTCATTTTTTGTGACCATGAAAGTTCTTCCTCAAAGCACCGGTAATCCATTATCAGATACAAAGCAAGTCTTACCTTTATAAAATTGTTCAGGTGACCCAACTTCCGCATGTTCGAGACTCCATGAAGTTTGACCACATTTTGTAGAATTTCTCTGAGGTTGTCACTTGGTTCTGGAAAGACCGAAAAATGAAATGTGTGACTTTCACCCAACATGACATTATGAAACCATCACAGGTTAAATACGGCAAAATATATACAGTAGGTCACTAGTAGTCGCTATATGTGGCTTGCACTAAAACAACAAGCTTTTTTGGCATAATACAAAATTATCTTTTTAAATAGACAAAACAAAAAACAGAAAACTTGAAGTTAACATGTGAACAAGAGATCTTAAGGCCGGGTTCACATATGTGCGTCCGCAGGTTCGTGTCTGTTCACTGGTTCAGGCACAATTCCGGTGCAAATTTTTTTTCCTGAATTTGCACCTGAACCGGACCCAAACACGCACAGGACCCTTCTGTAATCCAGAACGCGGCCACCCACCATTGATCTGTGTGAACCGGCTCCAACTGAGAGAGTCGGTCACACTCGCCTGTCATGCGAATTGCATATGGGGAACCCGCATATATGTAAACCCAGCCTAAAGGCGGAACTGTAAACTTTTTTTTTCCTTAACGTAAACCTGACTTAAAGGCCGAGTTCAAATTTAGGAGCATGTTGCACACATATTTAGGGTGTAACATGCTGCTATACACCTACCTCCCTCCTCCAGCACTCCCCCAGCCTCTGACAGCGGGCACCTGCTGTCACAATTTTAAAACAGAGCGGCTGTGCGTAGGCCCCGCCCACACAACTGTGTCATTTATTTACAGTTTCCTATAAATTAATGTTCTACAATACCACTGGCAGCCGTGGCAGATGGCTTGTAGTTCTCAATAAGCCCTATTAGATTAGAAGCTCTTCTGAGCAGGGCCCTCTTAATCCTCTTGTATTTTATTGTATTATAACTGTATTGTCTCCTTTTTATATTGTTAAGCGCCGCGTAAACTGTTGGCGCTATATAAATCCTGTATAATAATAATAGTTTATTGATTCTTTATACTCTTTAGTAACTGTCTGCCCACAAAAGGTACGGGCAGACAGCTGTACTGAGAGTTTGCAGGATCCTGGCATTGCACCCGCAATCTGCTGATGTAGGTGCAACGCTTTACAGCAAGGGTAGGCAACCTTAAAGAGGTGGAGATCTACCTGAACAACATGAGAAAAGTCAAAGATCACCAGGCACAGTGTCGCCTCCTCACACCCGATTTAAACCTCTAATTGCCGTACTACCGTGTCACAATCATGTGCATTGTACAGCAATCATGGGTTTAAATCAGGGGGCGAGGAGGCAACATACTGCAACATGTGTAGACCCCTGGCCACTGCAGCTAAGGGGGGTGTGGTTGGGGCAGGAGTGGTTAAAACATGTCTTAACTATAGGTTTTTAAACCCCCCCCCCCATGTAAATTAACCCTTACTGTTCGGAGCCCCCTATAAGGCTGCTTTCACACTGATGTGCTGCTGTTTACCTACACCGCGAGAGCAGCGCAGTGCAAACTTTCCTGGCTTAGCCGCACTTTGTAACAGACTTCTATTATATCTTGCAAGTGTTGTGCTCTTTCTGCAGGCACATCAAAACTCCTGCATTCAGAAAGTGCACCAAACCTGCAGGATATAATAGAAGTCTATGGCTAAGCACAGCAAACCCACAGGAAAGCTGCAGGTGAACTGATCTGCACCCGAGGTGTGATAAAACCACAGCACATTAGTGTGAAAGCAGTCTTATACTATTATGCTCAGTGTATTGCTTTACACCCGACTTGAAGATCTCTTCGTTCCTGTTGCTGGCACCACTCTGGAGACCGCTATCCGGGATAAGAGGTGGAGTGTAGTTGGTATCACTCCGCATGGGACAGGAGCCGGCACTACAGAGGAGGCATCGGCTTATGTGGCCCTTGTTCCCTACTACAGCTCCAACTTTACACGTAGTCCCTCTGCATTGCACTCTGTTTGATGCTTTGGGATGGGGGATCAGCAAGCCCAGACCGCGATCTACCAGTCACCTGTCCACAATCTACTGGTTGCTGACCCCCCCGCTTTACAGGCTGTCGTGTAAAAAAAAAAACAAAAAAACAAATGCACCTTTTTTTTTTTTTTTACCTGCCTTTTTTTTAAAAATGTGAACTTATCCTTTAAGCTGGCCATACATGAATGGAAAGGGGAAGGCTCCCTGCCGGCAGAATACACTAGCTCAGCAGGAATGATTCCACTCGTCCTTATCGAATGTGGAATGAAAAAAAAAAAATAAAACGAATCATGTATTTGTGCTTTACTGTGATTATGCCTTAGAAAATCTTGTGCATGTGCAGTACAATAAAGATGGGCTGCCGGTGTTCTGCCAAGAAAGTTCCCCGCGGTGGATAAAAACTTCTCTATACTGCGCAGGGCGCAGCGCTTGCGCAGTACGAGCCGCCGAAAATAGCCGAAGCTGAATACCTGTGAGTCAGCTGTACACTGCGCCTGTAACAGGGCCCCTCGCCACGCTTCGGGCACGGCCTCGCATAGTTTTATTCTAACTCTATGTCCACTTGGATGGTGGGGCTTGAACCTGGACTCAGTGCGCAGGCGCCGTGTAGAGCCGACGATCAGCTGTTCAACTTCGGAGACTTTCGGCGGCTCCGTAGTCGTTCTACTGCGCAAGCGCAGTACAGGGGGGTCCTTATCCGCCGGGGGAACTTTCTCAGCAAGACACCGGGACATTTGCACAAGGTTAGGCATGTGGGTAGAAGGGGGTGTTTAGCTGAGAAAACCCCTCCCACAGATGAAAGGAAAAAATACCCATGAAGACTCCTGGGAAGTATGCTATCATTTTAGCCTAGGCCAAAACGAGGAAGTGAGTAAAGAAAAAAAGAAAAAAAAAGGAAAAATAATATACCTTGCTATCTGTGTACTAAGGCCAGCAGCATAAGGATTAAAAAATAGTTAATGTGAGTTGTGTTAAGGTGCTTAACACACTAAAAAGGTGCACATACTATTCCTAGTAATACAACATACCACAATGCATGATAGTGAATTATTGTAAGTTGCGGTGCGTTGCAGCACACATGCGGGCCAGGTGCATTGGGGTGCCTTTAAGATCCAAATGGCACGGCAGCAATACATCAGTGTGAGCCTAGCCCTAAAATATCCAATAGATAGATGACCACAATCTAAGCACCAGTGGGGGGGAGTTGGATCCTCATCACACATAATTCCAGTTCAGAGTTACATTTTGCTACAAGGACATACAAAGCGCCCCCCTGCACCCCCTCCCTCCCAAACAAACACCAGTCGGAGCCCCTTTGGTGGGATGATATCAGGAGGGATACATTTGGAATATGACATGAGTGGGAAGGCCCATCCTGATAGAGGCATGTTAGTATCTCATAGAATGAACACAACTCATCCTCAGTCACTCCAAAACATTTACACTGTCAGATTTCTGTACACTAATGCCCCGTACACACGGTCGGACTTTGTTCGGACATTCCGACAACAAAATCCTAGGATTTTTTCCGACGGATGTTGGCTCAAACTTGTCTTGCATACACATGGTCACACAAAGTTGTCGGAAAATCCGATCATTCTGAACGCGGTGACGTAAAACACGTACGTCGGGACTATAAATGGGGCAGTGGCCAATAGCTTTCATCTCTTTATTTATTATGAGCATGCGTGGCACTTTGTCCGTCGGATTTGTGTACACACGATCGGAATTTCCGACAACTGATTTTGTTGTCGCAAAATTTTATATCCTGCTCTCAAACTTTGTGTGTCGGAAAATCCGATGGAAAATGTGTGATGGAGTCCACACACGGTCGGAATTTCCGACAACAAGGTCCTATCACACATTTTCCGTCGGAAAATCCGACCATGTGTACGGGCAATAGAGTGTTATTTTCTTTCAGGTCATTTAAAAAGAACACTGTAACCTTTTTTTTTTTTCTAGATAAAAAAAAAAAGAAAAAAGTGCCTCGTCTCATTTCATAAAAGCCCACCCCAAAAAATCTGTTTCTCTTATAAGAAATGTAGGACAAATTAGGACCCCAGTGCAATTCTGGAAGATCACCAGGCATTCTTCTGTACTTGCAGGATCTTTAAAAGGTTAGTTCTCATTTACCAAAAACTGCCCATGAAGATAAGGGATGTCTGTAGATAAACTGTACAATGGGTGTCTAGGCCATTTATTATTATAGTATAGGCCAAATTTGCTTTGAATCTAGGAGCCAGCTAAGACAAAAAAATAAGCCTGGGCATTTTAGAATGAGCAGCCCCTTTTTTCACTCAAATAGAGCTTTCTTTTGGTGGCATTTAATCAACACCGGGTTTTTTATTAAATAGACCGAAAATTTGAAAAAAAAAACAAACACAAAGTTGGGTGGGCCCAAGTCCCGCTGTGTAAGGTCGGGAGTGCGGGGACTACGTTTCTCCCAATAGCTATGGTAGAGCCAAGAAGAGGAGGAGGAGCCGAGATCGCCGCCGGGAACCCCAGAAGAGGAGGATCGGGGCTACTCTGCGCAATACCACTGCACAGAGGAGACAAGTATAACAGGTTTATTATTTTAATAAAATAAAAAATTGCCTTTAGTAACACTTTAAAGTGGAGTTCCAACCACTTTTACAACTCTTCAGCATCCCTCACTAAACTGTGCACTGTAAACAAATTGGATATTTTTTTATTTTTTTTCTCGGCACCTACTGTATATCTGCTGTATTCATTTTTCACTTCCTCCTCCCTGGCCGTGGCCCATCGCATCATTTCCTGTTTGCAATGCCTTCTGGGAAGGGGCGGCAACTTCCTCTGAAACTGCCGTTGCTATGGAAACCTGACCTGAAACCCATTACACTGCTTGTGCTGCACTGAGCATGTGTGAGATCTGCAAGGATGAGATCCAGGAAGAAATACAGTCTGGCTTCAGATGTCCACACTTAAGATGGCCACGGCCTGCTGTAAGTTTATAAAATAACAAACTACTGCTATAAAATAACAAAACAGACCTTAGTTTACAGACTAACTTTACTAGAATACATTAAGCTTGTGTATTATAGGGGTATTTTTTATTTAAAAAGTATAATTTCGGCCGGAACACCACTTTAGGGCAGTTTACTGGCGGATCACATTTTTTACTGACAACCTGAAAAATTACTGGACTCCTATTGAAAACTAACACAGTGAATATTTGAACAGTATAAACATGATATGGAAACACTGACAATACCTATAACAAAGTCATTTGCTTGATTTACACTTAAAATGTCAAAACAGCATGAAATTATCAGCCACTGAGATTTCCTGGCAGTTGTAGATAAAAAAATAAAAAAAAAATCATTGATTTTTAGGCTCGGTGCACACTGGACGTTAAAATAACGTTATAAAACCACCAGCAGCTTTGCAGTGTCTTTCGAAGTTTTTTAACGTTTTTGCAATAGCGTTATTAGTGTTTTTCCGCGTTAGCGGTTTGTAGCGTTTTTTTTTTTTTTCAATGGATCAAAAACGTTGGTGAGCCATGTTTTTGAGCGTTTATCGACGTTTGTCGTGTTTTGCGTTCAGAAAACAGCCCATAAACTCCACTGCTGATAAAAGTTCAGAAACGTCCATGTGTGTATGGACACATAGGATAAAATAGAGGGGAGTTTATGGTAACGCTGTGGAATAAATCGATTTAAATCCTGAAACGAATTGAGAGGTCAAAATTGATTCAAAACTTAAGCAAATTGATTTTTTTAGATTTTTTTTTTTTCAGTGCGCCGGTCCTGAGGAGCTGCGGGCAGGAGTTTTTATGCGAGACGGACGCCGCGGACTAGGCTGAAGCCGCGGCCTCGCCTAAAAACTCCTGCCTGCAGCTCCTCAGGACCGGCGCTGTGTTCATAAAAAAAAAAAAAAAAAAGACTTGTTTCAAATGGTGAATCGAGTTTTTTTTTTAACCACTTCAGCCCCGGAAGAATTTACCCCCTTCCTGACCAGAGCACTTTTTGCGATTTGGCACTGCATCGCTTTAACTGACAATTGCGCGGTCGTGCGACATGGCTCCCAAACAAAATTGACGTCCTTTATTTCCCCACAAATAGAGCTTTCTATTGGTGGTATTTGATCATCTCTGCGGTTTTTATTTTTTGCGCTATAAACAAAAATAGAGCAACAATTTGAAAAAAAAAACAAAAACAAAAAAAAAAAACGCATTATTTTTTACTTTTTGCTATAATAAATATCCCCCAAAAATATATAAAAAACAATTTTTTCCCTCAGTTTAGGCCGATATGTATTCTTCTACAAATTTTTGGTTAAAAAAAAAAATCGCAATAAGTGATTATTGATCGGTTTGCGCAATAGTTATAGCGTTTACAAAATAGGGAATAGTTTTATGGCATTTTTATACATTTTTTTTTTTTTTTTAAATGGCGGCGATCAGCGATTTTTTATCATGACTGCGACATTATGGCGGACACATCAGACATTTTTGACACATTTTTGGGACCATTGTCATTTATACAGCAATCAGTGCTATAAAAATGCACTGTTTCCTGTGTAAATGACACTGGCAGTGAAGGGGTTAACCACTAGGGGGCGGGGAGGGGTTAAATCAGTACTAAGGAGTGATTACTAACTGTAGGGGGGAGGGACTGTGTGTGACGTCACCGATCTCTGTTCCGATGACGGGGAGCAGAGATCGAGTGACACTGTCACTAGGCAGAACGAGGAGATGCTGTTTACATTAGCATCTCCCCGTTCTTCCTCCCCGTGAGGCGATCGCGGGTATCCCCGTGGCGATCGAGTCCGCGGGACCCGCGACCCGACTCGCGGAGCTTGCTGCTGGCACGTGCCCACTGGCCGCCTCTTAAAGGGCAACGTACAGGTAAGTGATTCTGCCTGTACAAGCCCTTCTGCCGCAGTATATCTGCGTGAGGCGGTCGGCAAGCGATTTTTTTTTTTGAGAAAATCGCCCAGCTCTAGTTTATGGGCTGTCAAAAAAAATGCCAAAAAAACGTCTGTTTATAAGCTCCAGTGTGCATGGAGCCTTACAAACTGACAGTAAATTTACTGGCGGTTGGCAACCCTGCCTGGTACTAGCAAGGTGTACCTAATAAAGTGGACAGTGTGTGTGTAATAGAGATATTATATATACACACACACACACAATATAAATAGAAGGAGCATTAGTGTTTTTATGTAAAGTAGAACTGGAGAGTGAGAAGATCCACTTTAAAAAGTAAACATTTGTATTTCAGTATTTATCTATTTCATTGCAAAGTTACAATACACAGAAGAAGACCTGGCAGCGGTTTGCAATGCTGAGCCGGCACCGATAACTCAACCATAACCACCCACATTTCCTAATAAGCAAAAGCAAAGTCGCATCTCTAAAATGTGAATTTTGCTTTCACACCATCTATATACGTCTTATACTAAACAGAAATCCTCCAGCAGTTCCTGCGAGCTCTGCCTGGGAAATCCTAATAAACGCTCCACAAATAATTACATAGTTAGTCAGATTGAAAAAAGACACGAGTCCATCCAGTTCAACCATAAAAAAATAAATAAAAATAAAAAATATCTTACCATCCAATATACACAGTTCTATACCCACAGTTGATCCAGAGGAAGACGATAAACCCCAGCAGAGCATGATCCAATTTGCTACAGCAGGGGAAAGAATTCCTTCCTGATCCCCCGAGAGGCGATCAGATTTTCCCTGGATCAACTTTACCTATATGTTACCTGCACTGAGCCATAGACTTCTCTTATTACCTGCGGGTTTGGTGAGAAAGTGCATCACACCTGCAATATTTAATAGAAGTCTATGACAAAGTGCAGCTAACCTGCAATATATAAAAAAAGTCTACGGCAAAGTGCAAGTGCAGCTAACCTTGCTCACCCCTGCTGTAAGCACTACCATTTTTTTTGGTTTGACTAAAATCCAACGAATTCCCTATTCAATGAGTGCAAGCAGAACTTAAAGTAATTGTAAGCCCTAAAAGAAAAAAAAAAAAAAACACCTGCACGACAAAGCATAATGAGCTAGTATGCATAGCATACTAGCTCATTATGAATTACTTACATGAGATCGAAGCCCCCGCAGCGGTCCTCGTACCCAGCTCCGGCGGCCGACTGCACTCCCGGAGTTACTTCCGGTTATCGCGTGCTCCGGCATGTGCGCGGGAACCGCCGGTAACGGCACAGTCCAACTGAAGCAATGGCACGCACGTTGCTTCAGTGCACATGTGCCGATGACGTTGGTACATGCAAATACAGGGGATATCTCCTAAACCGTGCAGGTTTAGGAGACATCCAGTGTAGCTACAGGTAAGCCTAATTATAGGCTTACCTGTAGCAAAAAGTGGTTGTAAAGGGTTTACAACTACTTTAAAGTGATGGTAAAACCTTGTTTTCTTTTAAATAACAAACATGTTATACTTACCTCCTCTGTGCAGTTGGTTTTTCACAGAGCAGCCCCGATCCTCCTCTTCTTGGGTGCCTCTTTGCTGCTCCTGGCCCCTCTCTCCTGTTGAGTGACCCCCCACAGCAAGCAGCTTACTATGGGGGCACCCGAGCTGAGCTGCAGCTCCATGTGTCCATTCAAACACTCACCTGCCGTTTGGCCCGCCCCCTCCCTCTCCTGATTGGCTAACTGACTTTGATTGGCAGCAGTGGGAGCCAATGGCACCGCTGCTGTGTCTCAGCCAATCAGGAGGGGAGTCCCGGGCGGCTGAGGGACATGTGGACATCGCTGGATAGAGAAGGGGCTCAGGTAAGTTATTAGGGGGGTTGAGGGCTGCTTGAAAAGCATGAATTAAGATAAAAAAAACCTTTTGTTTTTACAACTCCTTTAAATCTGTAATGTTAAAAATCAGGGTAGCAGTGGATCTGTGTTTTTTGCATCGCAGACACGTGGCCATTTGATACAATATAAACAGAATGCAGTATTGCTTTGGAACAGCTGTGGTTGTAAATTGAGGACAATTGTTTACTAGATACAAACAGTACTGTGCGTCCGTCCGTGCCTCTGGAGTCGTACAAATCCCTGACACAAAATACTCCACCTTCAACATGTTTCGTTGCTCTAAAGCCGTGCGCCTCAAAGCTACAGGGCAGAAAAATACGTGGCGCCAATCAACCCTAATGTGAAGTTACAATTGTTCTACCAAGCCCAGAGAACAGCTTGCATTAGAGACCCTGTCAGTTATTCAGCAGCTTCATTTGAATTGCTAAAGCATTGTAGGAAGCGAGCGGTACCTGCAGTGCAGCAAAAATTCTCTCCCAGAAAATGTAAACAACTTCCCAGCCTAATGAATGTCAGTAAATAATTACAGACAATGGACTATGAATAAAGCAATACACATCCGACAACCCCACTCAGACTAGAGAGCACTCCACAGCTCTGCAGTGAGATAAGAGCATTACTACTCCACCAGCAGCAATACACTGAACAAGTCATAAACTGCAATCAGATTCATCAAATTCAGCTTCTTGGTTAGACACACATTCCAAGTAATTGGCCTTTTCTTTACCACTTCAATACCGGGCACTCTTGACCCCCTTCTTGCCCAGGGCAATTTTCAGCTTTCAGCGCCGTCATGCAACACTGACAATTGCGTGGTCATACAACACACTACCCATATTAAAGTTTTATCATTTCTTTGAGACAGTTAGAGCTTTCTTTTGGTGGTATTTAAACACTTCAGCCCCGGAAGGTTTTACCCCTTCAGGACCAGGCCATTTTTTTTGCGATACGGCACTGCATCACTTTAACTGACAATTGCGCGGTCGTGCGACGATATACCCAAATAAACTTGACATCCTCTTTTTTCCCCCACAAATAGCGCTTTCTTTTGGTGGTATTTGATCACCTCTGCGGTTTTTATGTTTTGCGCTTTAAACAAACTTTCTGCTATAAAACACTTCCAATAAAAAAAATAAATGTAAAAAAAAAAAAAAAAAAAAAAAAAAAAAAAAATCGAATTTCTTCATCAATATAGGCCAATATGTATTCTGCTACATGTTTTTGGTAAAATAAATTCGAAACGAAGAATATATTGTTTTGCGCAAAAGTTATTGCATCTACAATCTATGGGATATTTTTATGGCATTATTATTATTTATTTTTACTAGCAATGGCAGTGATCGTTAGCTGGGACTGCGACATTGCAGAGGACACATCAGACACTTACCTAGCATGTTTGACACTTTTTGGGAACCAGTGACATTGTTACAGTGATCAGTGCTAAAAATATGCACAGTTACTGTACTAATGACACTGGCAGGGAAGGGGTTAACGTCAGGGGCAATAAAGGGGTAAACCGTGTTCCCTATGAGTGTTTGCTAACTGTGGGGGTTGCTCTGACTGGATGAAGACAGATCGGTGTTCCTGCTTAGCAGGAACACAAGATCTCCACCTTCTTCCATGTCAGAACGGCAATCTGCCTTGTTTACATAGGTAGATCGCCGTTCTGCCTTTCCCAGAAACGATCGCGGGTGGCCAGCAGACATCGGCTCCGCCTGGCCCGCCGATTGGCATTCCCTGTGTCCAATCAGCTTATGATCGCGCCTCTGATGGCACGCGCCCCCAGTGGCTATTGCCTTAAATAGCTACTGGGGGCAAGTGGTTAATCACCACTGGGGTTTTTTATTTTTTGCTAAACAAATGAAAAAAGACCAAAAATGTTGGAAGGGAAAAAAACAAACAAAAAACACCAGTTTTTTTCGTTTCTTTTATACAATTTTGCAAATAAGCATTTTACTTCTTCACTGATGTGCGCCGATAAGCTGCACTGATAATCAGGGTATGGATGATCAGTGCCCTGATTATCATTGTAAATGTCTCCTGTAACTGGAAAGCCAGTTATCGGTTTTCCTTTCATTGGACACTGACAGCGCTGAGAAGAGGAAATGGATAACCGGCATTTGTTTACATGTGATCAACTGTGATTGGACACAGCTGATCACATGGTAAACAGCCTATGTCGTCAGCTCTTTACCCTGATCGGTGTAGTGTAGTGTCCGAAGGACACCGCTCACCACCAATAAGAGTGTGCACTGTCAAAACGATAAAATGGTTGAAAAAGGCTGCTCTATTGTACCATATACTGGTGCTAAAAAAGTATCTTGTTTATTCATTTAATCCATATTTTACGTCAACGTAAGATACCTGGCTTTCTATTGTCTCTTGACATAAACAAAGCATTTGATTCACTTCCCTGGGACTAGAATTTGCACTAGGGGTTTGCCAGAGACTTTATGTCCTGCATTAAAGCCCTATGTTCGTCCCCTACTGCCTCTGTAAAATATGGTAACTTCCTCCCCTCACCTTTCTCGTCTATCCGGGGTACGAGGCAGAGCTGTCCGCTGTCACCGCCACTCTTCATTCTCGCATTAGAACCATTGGCCATGGCCCTCCGGGATAATCCCGATATATCTGGTGTTCCTTATGCGGGCAACCACTACAAGGCCAATTTTTACGCGGATGATACCCTCCTGGTCCTCATTAATCCAATTACCACTCTTCCCAACTTGCAGGTGTTGTTGGATCATTTTTTGGCTATCTCTGGACTCCAAATCAATCTCTACAAAACGACGGCGCTGAATATCACCCTCCCTACTGATCTGGTCATACATTTATAAACACAATTTCCCTATCGCTGGGCACCCCACTCAATAGCTTACTTGGGGATTAAACTTACTTCCTCCTATTCCACCTTGTTTTCGGCGAACTACTATCCCTTGCTGCGCTCCTTAACCCCTCTTCTTCGTTCTTGGCAATTCCCCTCCCTCTCTTGGATAGGCCGGATCCATGCAGTCAAGATGACTATGTTGCCAAAAGTTCTTTATTTCTTTCTGATCCTCCCTATACACGTCCCATCTTTTTATCTCCGTCTTTTACAGAACAGAGTCCTTCAGTTTCTATGGGTTCATAAACGTCCCAGAGTACCCAGATCGACGCTCTATACTCATTGGTTGCAAGGTGGCCTGGGAGCACCTAACCTGGCCAAATATTACTTGGCAGCCCAGATTCTCAACTATCTATGTTGCATGCCACTTTTGACATCTCGTTGTGGGTGCTCCTGGAACTACCTAACTGCGCCCCGATTTCTCTACAAGCATTGCTTTGGCTTCCTCATAATTTACGCCCCCTGGCACTAAGCCCTCTTATGCTTCATGGTTTGAAATTGTGGGACTTTGTCCGATATTTGGGAAATCAGATGTTCCCTTTAATGCCTCTTTTACCAATCGTTAACAACCCTCTTTTTCTGCCACGGCTTGAACAACCCTGTTCCTTCTCTTGGTGGACCTCCAATGCCTTTACCAGTGTGCATCATTTTTTATCTATGCTCTCATTCCCTTCGTGGGAGACCCTCTAGGAGACACATGAGATTCGTGGGAAGGAACATTACCATTATTTACAATTGCGCAACTGAATTTTATCTCTCCATCGCACTGCCATCAACCTTTTCATAAGATGCCTTTTGAGCATACCTTTTTACACTCCCCGGGGGCCCCTGGTCTTATTTCATTGCTTTACGTCTCCCTTAATGGTAGGTCGTCTTTGTTGACCCTTTCCTGACACAGTGACACAATGGGAGTGGGATCTTGGTTCAGGTGTTGAGGGGGAGGACTGGAGTAAGGCTTGGAAATAACGAAATGCTCATTTACTACTAACATTCTCGAGGCTGCGTATAAAGTGCTCCTGTGGTGGTACTTGGTCCCAGCAAGGCTTGCCCATGCTTACCCTAGTAGCAGTAACAGATGTTTTCGGAATTGCGGTCAGCGTAGGGATGTCATACATATATGGTGGTCATGCCCACGTCTGATCGACTTCTGGTCCTGAGTCTTTGGCCTATTGCAATACATTTTTCATGTAACAATTCGTAAAGATGCCCGACTGGCTCTTTTACATTGTCCTTTACCAGGTCTTTTCGCGCATCAGTGGAAATTGGCCTCCTACCTTTTTAAGTCTGGCGAGCAAACTATAGCCCAGGTCTAGAAGACTCCGTCCATTGCTTTTCAGGGAGTGAAAGCCAGAATGACCGCTCTGAGGGTGGATGAGCAGATGTCTAGTATTTTGAAGGATTCGCATGCAAAGTTATTAAAAGTTTGAGACCCTTGGCACTCCTGCCCGTCTCTGCCCCTGACTAGCTATGGACAACTATAAACTTTGCTTGTGAAAGTCCCGAGTCTGTGATACTCTTCCTCTCCTGGGGCCTTTCTCTCTCTTTTTTTTTTCTTCTGTCCCCTTTTTATTCCTCCTCTGTCTTTCTTTTCCTGTTCATTCTTCATATGACGCCTATTATATGAAGACTGATTTCCCTTAGGGGACAATACAGTATAACTTGTGCTATTTGCCTTACCTCTACCCTGACCCTTTTGGTTCCTGGAAACAGTTTATAGTTATGTTAATCATTCTACGTACATACGATGTTTCTTTTGTATGTGCCTGTTCAATATTGCCCCTACGTGGAAAAACCACGGCTTGTCATACTCACTCGAAACTTAATAAAAATATTGAAACAGAAAAAGTATCCTGTTCTCTTTTTGCCCTTTAAATTGGGACCAACATAAGCAATGGTTGCAGGTTCTTGTGAAAAAAGCTCTTTTAGAGGATGACCAAACCGATCAGCCCTCTTCAGAAATCCACTCCTCACAGCGTGGGATATAAAGTGCTCATTTGTGGACTGATCTTCTCACCATCCCTCACATTGTGACCCTATTATGCCACCGTTTCCAGACCAGAAGACCCTCAGAAATCTCCTAATGCAAATACGGCAGGGTGAGCAATGTGCCCCCAAAAAGTCAGGGGCTTTTCCAAACTCCAATGGAGAGATAACTCTGGGGGCACACTGCTCGACCTGCCATATTTGCATTAGGAGTTTTCGGAGGGTCTTTTCCTGTCTTGAAACGGTGGCATAATAAGTGGGGATCGACCAATATCGTTTGTTCAGTGCCGATACGATACTGATATTTCGGCCACCTCTCAGGCCGATATTATGAGCCGATATTCTGTACATTAAAAATAAATATCTTTTACATTGTCCTTTTATATTTTTCTTTTGATCACTGTTATTGCTGTCATAAGGAACGTAAACATTTCTGGTGAAAGTAATAGGCAGTGATAGGTACTCTTTATGGAGGGATCTGGGGTCTACAAGACCCCAAACCCCTCCTCTGCACTTGAAAGTATTCAAAATGTCAAGATTTGCATTTTTGTATACTTTATTTGTTTTTAAAACTGGCGCCTTTAAGACATCTCTTCCGGATTACTAGATCCGAGACCGGAACGAAGCATCGGCTTTGTTCGGGTCTTCGGCCAGCCGGTGGACGTGCTGGCTGGTTGCTCGGGCCTCCTGGTGGGACAGGAGAGCACGGGCAAGCGGTGGGAGGTCGACGTCCCCTCCCGCTGCTTATAATAACAGCTGAGTGGCTGCTGAGCCACATCGATTGTTATTACAATAAAGCTGACTGTTCGCTCTAAAGAACGGTATCGGGGTGATGCACGCAGCTGCATGCCTCACCCCCTGGTAAAACCCCTTGAAGCAACATTGGTAATATCAGTCAGTTTTGTGACCATACTTCTAAAAAAGTGCCTCTCCATAGGCTATCCCCACTTCAGTCTATCATGAATGCTGCTGCCAGACCTATCCACCTTACCAACCGCTCAGTGTCTGCCAACCCTCTCCTCCAATCCCTACACTGGCTCCCAATCACCCAGCCAATTAAATTCAAAATTCTAACCACAACATACAAAGCCATTCACAACTCTGCACCGAGCTACATCACCAATCTTTTCTCCAATTATCACCCAAATCATCCTTTCCGCTCTTCTCAAGACCTCCTACTCTCCTCCTACACCTACTCTTGTCTCCTCCTCCCATACTCGTCTCCAGGATTTCTCCAGAGCCTCTCCCATCCTCTGGAACTCGCTACCTCCACCTGTCCGGCTATCCCCTACTCTACACACCTTCAGGCGATCCCTGAAAACTCATCTCTTCAGGAAAGCCTATCACATCCCCAACTAATCTCCTACCACTTCCACCAGCTCATTCCCCACAGTTACAACCTTTTGTACCACCTGCCTCACCCTATTAGATTGTAAGCTCTTCTGAGCAGGGCCCTCTTAATCCTCCTCTATCTTATTGTATTACAACTGTATTGTCTTCCTTTTATATTGTAAAGCGCTGCGTAAACTGCTGGCGCTATATAAATCCTGTATAATAATAATAATAATAATATCGGTCGATCCCTGGTAATAAGGTCACAATGTGAGGGATGAGAAGCTTTGATTCAGTCTGGAGGTGTAACAGCCCTTTAAAAGAAGCCATTATTACAATGCAAGACCATACTCCGCCGAAGGATTACGACACAGGACTTTGTTTATCCCTGAAGTCACACACTGGTTGGAAGAACTATAAAACCCATGTCATAAATATCCCAAGGAAAGAAAAAAAAACTCATTCCTGCACAGCACAAACATGCAGGTCACAAGATGTCATCTGCGGCCCTAATTCCTTGCTTGCATGTCATATACACTGTTTTTCTGGTTGATGTGGTTGCACGGCTAATAGGGATGGTCTCCAGCTGACCGGGACAGGAAGCACCATCAGGGCATTGAAAAATAATTACCCCACCCCCATCCCAACTGCTAAAGAATGACTGCAGCTGACGTAACCCCACCATGGGCTGCCGTGAGGACAAGAAGTGCCAATTGTAACCTATATAGACTCTGCAGAACATGACTTACACAGAGAAAGCCCACTTCTCACTTCTATACCTCCAGCATGACAATACGCCGCATTCAGAGGCAACAAAACTCTCCTTTTGTATTTAAATCGCAATCCATTGCAACCATCGTCTCCATGACAACCTCCAATACAGGAACTGACACACAGGATTACACCTTCAATGGTGTTTTCTCCCATACAGAACTTCACAATAAACCTCAAAGTTTTGTTAGGAAAAGAAAGACAAACTCTTTCAGGTCAATCACATGAATTGCAAAGATATTAGAAAATTATACAGCGAATCCTCGCCTGCTTTTGCTTAGTAGATATACTACAGCCCCCATGACCAGGCCATTTTTTGCGATACGTCACTGCCTCATTTTAACTGACAATTGCGCGGTCGTGCGACGCTGTACCCAAATAAAATTGACGTCCTTTTCCCCCCACAAATAGAGCTTTCTTTTGGCGGTATTTGATCATCTCTGTGTTTTTTAAATTTTTTTTTGCACTATAAACAAAAAAAGACTGACAATTTTGAAAAGAACAAACAATATTGTTTACTTTCTGCTAAAAAAAATTCCCAATATAAAAATGTAAAAAAAAAAAAAAAAAAAAAAAATCAAAATTTCTTCATCAATTTAGCCCAATATGTATTCTGCTACATATTTTTGGTTAAAAAAAATCCCAATAAGCGTATATTGATTGGATTGCGCAAAAGTTATACCGTCTACAGACTATGGGATATTTTTATGTCATTTTTATTTATTTATTTTTTTTACTAGTAATGGTGGCGATCAGTGATTTTTAGCAGGACTGCGACATTGCGACGGACAAAGCTGACACCTGACACCTTTTTTGGGGACCAGTGACATTATTACAGCGATCGGTGCTAAAAATATGCACTGTCACCGTACTAATGACACTGGCAGGGAAGGGGTTAACATCAGGAGCAATCAAAGGGTTAAGTGTGTCCCTAGGGGGGTGTTTGGTAACTGTCTGGGGGATGGTCTGACTGGATGAAGACAGAGATCTGTGTTCCTGATCTCTATCTTCTTCCCTGTCAAAAGGCGATCTGCCTTGTTTACATTCCTGTATTAGAAGTTTCTGTTCAGGCATGAGGCATGGCACTGCACATGTTAATGCATGACCTCTGTCTGTAGTCTAAGAACTGGCACTTCCTGCAAAGAAACTATATATCCCACAATCCCTGGGTCTCTTGGTCCCGTGCTCTTCAGGCGAGAGCGTCATAGTTCAAATATCTGGCACAGACCAAAGTAGTTCACCATGCAGCCTTTCATCCCATTAGAACTCCTACATCTGTTAGGCAACACAGAGGAACTGGTGAGGCATGAGCTGTGACCAGGAATAAGAAATTGCCTGTCCCTTTAGCCAATAGAGACAAGCTAGGTGAATGCATACACAGACACAGAGGAATCGATCAGCCATGACACTGCAAGCTGCAGCGATCATTTGTGAGCTCGTCATTACAAGATAATGCAAACAACATAGGGAGATACCTACATGAATACCTAAGTAAAACAACTATATATAGTATGGTGAACCACAGAGGGGAATAACCCTCAATTCTATGTTGCCAACATCCCAATTTAAATGCAAAAAAGCAAGGACCCTAGAAGAGGGAAACCTTTTGTACCCCCCGGTACAGCGGGACTTTACAGGCAAACAACAGCAGTTAAAAAGATATGTTTTATTCAAAATTGCTTAAAAAAGCATAAAAACAAGTTGGCGTTAAGAAGAGAGAATATATAGGTGTATTCAGTATTCAATCTTTGAAAAACGTTATGCAAAAGATTGCGAAAGAGGCAACCTCATATCAAGAGAGAAAATGTGATTTAAAAGAAATGGAAATATGACCGCCAATTAACCGGTGTTGGATATGGCGGCTTCCACCTGGGTCGGGAAAGACTCCACAAAGGCCCCCAAAGGGAGGGCGAGCCCCGCCGGATCCGTAAAAGAACCTTTTTTAGACTCAGGTTTCAAACGAAAAGCTTGAGCATAGTGGTTGGTGGCAGGTGTGTTTGAAACCCGAGTCTAAAAAAGGTTCTTTTACGGATCCGGCGGGGCTCGTCCTCCCTTTTGGGGGCCTTTGTGGAGTCTTTCCCGACCCAGGTGGAAGCCGCCATATCCAACACCGGTTAATTGGCGGTCATATTTCCATCTCTTTTAAATCACATTTTCTCTCTAGATATGAGGTTGCCTCTTTCGCAATCTTTTGCATAGCGTTTTTCAAAGATTTGATACTGAATACACCTATATATTCTCTCTTCTTAACGCCTCATGCTGCGTGTGGGAGGAGCCATCTACACCAACTACAAGGCTGTGAAAAGCACAAGTATCCAGAGACAGGTCAGAGCTGTGCAGGTCTCCTGGATGTTTATTTGCTCGGCTGCCATACCAGTTGATTGATTGGCTGATTTACCAGTTGATTGAGTATGAGGTATTTCCAAAACATGACAGTGGAATGGACATGGGGATAGGTGGACAGTCAGACATGCCATATATCACTGTGGTAGAGTTCAGAACATTTAAAGAGTAACTCCACTTTTGTGAGAAAAAAAAAAAAACATTCCCCTCTGGATGATCTATGTATGTTTCAGGGATTTTAACAGAATTTGTTACAGATTCCTAACTTTCATTATTATGAAATAGCTGTTTGTCTGTGCTCATATGAAAAGTGCACCTATATGGGAATGGTTTTGGAATCATCAATCAGCTGCTGCACCTACAGGGTTCTGAGGAACATGGCGGGATCTGCATCCCTGTAGATGTGATTTCCCTTTGGGGGTATCTCACCAAAAATGTCATTTGGATGCTCAAAAATCGAATTTGTATCTTGGTGCAGACTTCTGGGAAAAGCCAATCACACAAGCAGGAAATTGTATATCTGGAGGGCGTTCTGTACACCATCTACGTACAAAACACCTCCAGGTAGCCATATTGCATTATTTCAAAATTACCTTTCCTTTTTAAATCTGCAGCTCTGTAGTTTTCTGTAAAATGCAATATGGCTACCTGGAGGCAGTCTGTACACAGATGGTGTACAGAACATCCCTCAATGTGTCATTTCCTGCTTGTGTGATTGGCGCACTGATTTTCCCAGAAAACTGCAGTAAGGTACAAATCACATTTCAGGCATCCCCTGCAACAAAAATCCCCCAAAAATGAAATCACATCTAAGGCTCTATGCACACTGGACCTTAAAAAACGGCAGTAGCTTTGCAGTGAGTCATTCAACACTTAACGTTTTTGCAATAGGGTTTTTTTTTTTTTTAATGGATCAAAAACTTAAAAAAAACGCCGATGAGCCAAGTTTTTGAGCATTTATCAACGTTTATTAGCATTTGGCGTTTTTTTTGTGGTCGCGAATTTATGGCGTTCAGAAAACAGCCCATAAACTTCACTGCTTATAAAAGTTCAAAAACGTCCATGTGTGCATGGGCACATAGGATAACAGAGTGGAGTTTATGGGCTGTTAAAAAAAAAAATGCTCGAACTCCCAAAAAACAGCCGTTTATGAGCTCCAGTGTGCATGGAGCCTAAAGGGATGTAGACCCTGACATTTTCCTCATTAAAGCCCTGCAGGTACAGCAGCAGAAAGATAATTATAAAACCACTCCCATTTAGCTTCACTTTCCACGGGGGGGGGCACAGAGAAACAAATAGCTATTTCTTTAGAATAGTGGTTCTCAACCTGGGGGTCAAATGATGATTTGCCAGGGGTTACTGAATCCTGGGCTGTTCCTGAAGCCAGCACTGCTCTCCCAGCCTTCTTGCGGCCACCCAGCAGGGCTGTTCCTGGATCCCGCGGCCGCCCACTCAGCCTCTTCGCAGCCGCCCATTCAGTTCATGCATGGCTGGGGGGCAGAGACTAGAGGTCAGCTGATTGGCGAGGAATGTGAAGTGGGAGGGGCTGGAGGAGACCCTATCCCCTGATTTCGGTATAGGTGTTACTGCTACGAGACACCACAAAGTCGGAGACACAGTGAGTAACACTACCTGTGATTAGAGTTGCCATTAAAAGTCCCCACTACAGTTCTCAGATCAGCAGATGACCTTCATCAAGAACACCTAAGTTGGATGATCTGAACTCCCCCCAGCTCTGCCACTCATCCCACCCCCCCAAGGAGTAAGAGAAGGAATAAAAATAGAGAATACATGGAAGGGAGAGGAGAAGAGGGGGAGGAACAAAGAAAAGGGGAGAGAGAGGGATGGGAAAAAAACACAACAGGAAATTAGGATAGAGAGAGATAAAAGGGAAAGAAAGGAGAACAAAGAGAAAGAGTGGTACATCCTAAAATTTACCATAAGGGGTTTTAATACTTAATACTGTACGAGTAGAAGGGACTCAGGGAGCACTAAATGTCCGTGGGTTAGGGGCGCAAATTACTTGTCTTGCCTAGGGTGCTGACAACCCATGCTATAAAAATAATTTTACTATTAGGTGTCCCCACAACTTGGGAAATTTTATCAAGGGGTAACGGCACTAGAAAGGTTGAGAACCACTGCTTTAGAATAACAAAAAGGAATCTGCAACAAAGTGTGTTAAACTTCTTGCAATGCACACAGATCACACAGAAGGAAATGTTTTTCTCTTAGCAAAAAGTGGAGTTACTCTTTAAACCTGAAAAACACATCCACAGTTCAACTTACTATAACATCCAATGCAAAAGCCAATCTGAATGAAGATTTGCAGAGGATGGCACTCGGCCCACTTATGTATGATGTCTCTATGAAATACAGACCTTTAGGGTGTGTCCTGTTCATATACAAAAAGTAAATTTAAACATTTTTTCCACATGTTCTCATATTTACCTCTGCTGAGATCTATTGGAACGTTCTCCTCCCCGCTGTCATTCCGCCCTAATAAAAAGGAAACAAAAAAGAAAATTAATAGTAGGAACTAAGCAAAATCTCGGCATCAATACATTTGTATTGAAGGATGTTTAAACATACATGAGAGAAGATCAGTGTACAATCCAATAATAGTCTGGGGCTGAGGAAGCCACAACTAAAAGTCTACCTTCTCAGAGCCCTCTAATGGAAAATCCCATAAAACATAATAATTGTGCTGTAGTGTTCAACCAGGAGGGTAAAGAGAGGTACGAAATAAAGGGGAGGACAGTCTGGGAGAGAGGAGAGAGGACAGTCTGGGAGAGGGGACAGTGTCTTTTATTCTTCATCACCAAAAGGGAGTAGAGGACCACCAAGCATTGGCTAGAACCTGTGTCACCGCCGTAACCAGAAAAGCAAGTTCCTGAGCTACCTTTACCTAAATGAGAGCAGCAGACCATCTAAGCTTACTCCACTACAAAATCTCCTGATGTGAGGACAGGTCCAGCAGAATTGGAACTGAGGAATATTTAATCAGCGAGGCACACAAGTTATAAAAACCATCAGAGGTTCTCCCCTTCTCCACTGTATTAAAAAAAAAAATTTACAGTGTTTATACCTTTACATTTTAATTTTTTAAACTTTTGATAGTTTCAGATTTATAATGCTGTACCCGTATTGGGAATATTTCCAGTCTCTGTGACCACTTATAGATATAGAAAGAAAGGAAAATCTGAGGCCATCTTTAATAAAAACTGAACAATAAGACCAACAGAAGATGCAGAGGTAGGCAGATGAAGATTGCCAAAGAGACATTTCAATAAAAGTTGGTTTAAAAAAAAAAAAAATGTGAAGAGTGTGATGCACCACAATCAGTCCATTGGCACTGCAGTGATCCCAATGCTGCATCAAAGCGGCTGGTATGAATAGACCACTAAGGGCCTGTTCACACTGCCTGCACACTAAACGCTCTTTTTAAAGAAGAAGAGCTCCGCCCCCTCACAAACTTTTAATATTCGGACACTTACCTGTCCAGGGGTCCCGCGATGTCGGCACCCCAGCCAATTTTCGGATCAGCTCTCGGGTGCTGCCACCGCCATTCATGTTAAGGGAAACAGGCAGTGAAGCCTTTGGACTTCACAGCCAGTTCCCTACTGCATTGTGCTTTCTAACTGGTCCGGCAGTGAAGGGAGGAGGAGGGGAACCGAACGCCTGAGGAACGGAGGCGCTGTCTCCCGGGAGTGGGGAAGGGTACCTGTCAAAAACAGGTACCCATTCCCCCTCCCCTGTGAAAGGTGACAAATGTGGCATCGGAGGGGGGGAGCATATAAGCGGAGGATCCACTTTTGGGTGGAACTTCGCTTTAAATGTTTGGGCAGCTGTCAGTTTACAGCTGCAGAGAACCACGGTGAGGGAGCGGTGTGATGCCTGTTTCAGTGAATTACACTCTAACTTTTTTTTTTCATTTTAACTTTATAGGAAATACACAAAGTGACGCTTCAGTCATGTCTCCACACAGCAGCACGGTGCGTTGTGACATGCAGTGCTTATCTGTGCGCTGCATTGAAATGTAGCATGTTTACCGCAACTCATTGCACTTCCCACCGGCATTGCAGTATAAACAGGGCACATAGAACATACAGTAACTGTTTTCTATTACTTATTATGGGTATTGCTGTACCACAGTTTCGGCCATCAAAAACGATCGGCTGAAAATAGAACGCTGTGCCGAAAGGAAAAAAAAAGCGCTCATCCTCTCCTACCCCTCTGTGGCAGCCTAGATTGGCGCATAACACGCACACACAATTTTCCCCCTATTTTAAGGGGGAAACAGTGCATGTTATACAACGATAAATACGGTATTTTTAAAAAAATATATATTTTTAAAAACCGTCAATTTTGGTTTCGGCCTAGTGCTTCCAGAATTTTTGGTACCGGAATTTTAATTTCGGTGCACCACCAATTACAGGTACTTGTATGGCGCTGACAATTTACTCAGTGATAGATATAGATATATATATAGATATAGTACATTCACATCAGAGATTCGGTGCCTAGGCCAGGGGATCCCCACTCCCCTGTACAAACATCCAAAGCAGAAATTAAGCTGATAACTCCTTAGTAATATCCTTCATTTGGCTACATCATATACACACATATCGTTTTTATGACGTAGCCAAAAAAAAAAAAGATATTACCAAGGAGTTATTGAGTTGCCGGTGTTCTGTCAGATTAGCGATGAAGATATTTGCCAGCACACCATGGAACGACATAAATAGCGTCAAAACGGATAATTTATTGCATGATCACAACACAAGGAGAGTGCAACGTTTCGGAGTCATGCAGGACCCCTTTGTCAGGCATGAGAAGCGGTCCTGCGTGACTCGAAACGTTCCCCTCTCCTTGTGTTGTGATCATGTAATAAATTATCCGTTTGGACGCTATTTATGTCGTTCCATGGTGTGCTGGCCAATATCTTCATTGTGACTTGAACTATCCAGCTGGTTGTTGCTGCAGCACCAAAATTTGAGAGCTCATCCAGGAATGTGTGCGATGGGAATATGAAGTATGACCTGTCAGATTAGCAGACCCGTCAGATCAGCTGCGCATGCGTTCCATCGCTATCAGGTTTGATAATGTGACAGATTCTGACTAATGCAGTCAGAAGGCGGCAGTGGACATCTTATTACACCCAGCTACGTCTTCAATTTCACAGAAATTTTAGCAATAAAGTCAGCGTATATAAATTTAGTTTATTGACATCTGTGATGCAGTTTGGATGTTTCGTTTTGAAAGCCTAAAGCAGGGATTTGCAATTAGTGGACCTCCAGCTGTTGCAGAACTACAAGTCCCATGAGGCATAGCAAGACTCTGACAACCACAAGTATGACACCCAGAGGCAGAGGCATGATGGGACTTGTAGTTTTGCATCAGCTGGAGGTCCGCTAATTGCATATCCCTGGCCTAAAGGTTCAGCGCTGAGCAGTGCAGGGTGTACCAACATGGCCTCCGCCACCTTCCTACTGCTGGCGCCTGCTTCTTTCAAAATGTAACATCAAAACAGCATCACAGATATCAATATACTACGATAAATAAAACATCTTGCGAGTTACCAATAATATATTAGGCTGAAAGCCTTGAAAGAAGCATCCTGTTGATGCAAGGAAATGTAATAATGCCTTTCAGCTGCTGACACCAGTCACACTCCCATATGTTGTGTTTAAATCAAACAATTCTATATATTGTGCCGCACTGTGTAAATCTCTCTACATAATACTGCAAACTAAAGGCTCAAACCTGCTATAAATCCATAAAGTGCAAAAATAAATAAATGTTGTATCCCACTACGTAAATTAATCTGCTACAACACAATGAATATAAAACAATTCCAATTCATATGGTGCAAATACAAAAGAATATATAAAAATATAGAAAGTTTAAATATGTGCTGGAAAATATTCCAGTGCAATAAATCAATGTGAACAAATTTTTACACATAAAAAAATTCAATCCTAAAAATGATTGATCGATCTATATATATAGTGCTTCCAAAGAAAACTCCTCAGTGACTTGTGATAGTACTTCAGAATGAAACTCTTGGTGACTTTTCACACGTGCACCCCACCCCCCCACCCCCCGCATGGTTGCGCTCACCTCAGGGGATGGGACCGCGCAGTTACGTTTGCTCAGACAAGCAGTAGAAGGCCCCTTTCAGATCCGCCTGTCAGTTTTTTCAGGCGGATCTGAACGGTCGCTCCATACAGCTCTTTGGAGCATTGGATGTCAGCAGTGACATGTCCGCTGACATCTGACCCGCCCCGATCCGATCCGCAAAATCCAGACGGATGGATGTCCTATTTTCCATCCGTCTGGCGGATCGGATAAAAACGAACAGGATAAAAACGTAATCATCCGATCCCCCCATAGGGGAGAGTGGACTCTCTGACAGGTCCGTCCATGCACAGAGTGCAGAGACGGACTTGTCATCCGCCGGCTCAGCGGGGATCAACGGATCGAGCAAGAAAGTGGAGGAGTAAAAATGGAAAGAAGCCCCGAGTGAAAGAAGCCGAACTGTCATTGGATTGGATCTCTGAACACGGCTGCTAGAGACACGGAGCCTTTGCCTCCAGGATTGGGAGATTCGTTTTTGTTCTAGAGAGAGATGATAGAGATGATAGAGATGATAGAGATGATAGAGATGATAGAGATGATAGAGATGATAGAGATGATAGAGATGATAGAGATGATAGAGATAGAGATAGAGATGATAGAGATAGAGATGATAGAGATAGAGATAGAGATGATAGAGATAGAGATAGAGATGATAGAGATAGAGATAGAGATAGAGATGATAGAGATAGAGATAGAGATGATAGAGATAGAGATGATAGAGATGATAGAGATAGAGATGATAGAGATGATAGAGATAGAGATGATAGAGATGATAGAGATAGAGATGATAGAGATAGAGATGATAGAGATAGAGATAGAGATGATAGAGATAGAGATGGTAGAGATAGAGATGGAGATCGAGATGATAGAGATATCTATATATATATATATATATATATATATATATATATATATATATATATATATACACACACACATACACACTTTTTATTAAAATTATTATTTATAAAAAGTACTTATACAGCGCCATCAATTTACGCAGCGCTTTACTTATACATTCAAATCAGTCCCTACCCTCAAGGAGCTTATACTCTAAGGTCCCTAACTCACATTCATATACTAGGGCCAATTTAGACAGAAGCCAATTAACCTACCAGCATGTCTTTGGAATGTGGGAGGAAACCGGAGTACCCGGAGGAAACCAGTCACAGGGAGAACATGCAAACTCCAAGCAGGTAGTTGAATTTTTTTTGTGTGTAAAATTTGTTCACATTTATTGCACTGGAATATTTATAGCACATATTTAGCACCATCCATCCTTGAATTTTCTTTGGAAGCACTATATATAGATAGATCGATCGATTGTTTAAGGATGGAGGAGGATGAGGCCAGGACTTATAAAGTCCTACATGTCTGGATCTGATTTGCAGCTAAACAGTGGAAGTACTCTCTGCTCATGCATGATTTCACCATTCTCTGTTTGAATTGCCCAGTTTTATGACTTGGGTTATATTGTTTCTGTTTAAGTAAACCCATCAAGCACACGTGTAATGAGAATTTCATGTGACAGTTATCATGTGATGTGAGCCTTGAAGGCGCAGACATTCAGAAACCAGTCTGCACCACAGAAAACCACCTGCAAGGAGCCGACCTCCTGCACTGGAGGAGAGAGGACATTCTACAAACACAGGACAAGGTCTAATATTTCCACAATGAAGGGATTATCTCTCTGCTGCCTGTAAACTCTTCCATACAGGGCAAGAGCTCCGTCATCACAAACAAGACCTGCAAACTGCTCTCCGGCCCTGTTATCAGCCAATAAAGAGCACATGGAGAAGAAGTGCAATCCAATGACAAAATGAAAGAAAACCCTTACAGTATAATGAGTAACAACAGTGCTGTAATGTAAGACTCCGGCATGACTCACCCCTTCACAACACACGGCCTTGTGGGAAATAAAAGGATACGTGTGCTACAACAATTGCCATTGTTCTGAAGGCTGACTATTACATGGAGATTAAAGGGAAAACACCAACACAGTGCAAATATCCAATCCTAAAAAAATGGACAATTTTAGTGAATATCTCCAGATCTTTTTTTTTTAAAAGGAAAACGGGCCAAAAATAGTAAAAGAAAAAAAAAGTTATATATACTTTAGCTGTATATCTCATGCCATTAGTATGACTCATCACAAGAGAAAAAAAAATTCCCCTACTTTTGGCGTTCATAGCGATACCACAAATGTGTATATTACTTGTGCTACCAGCGCACCACCAGGACACATTATTAAAATCCTTTTAATACTCCACACATTGACTGCGAATAACATTTGTTTGTTTTTTTAAATCTAAACCAGGGTTCTCAAAACATTCTAAACAAAGAGCGCTCTACTGTCCTTCAGACTTTAAGGGGACCCAAATTGTGGTCAGTGAGAGTAGGAAATGCCCCATTATTAACTTCAGTGTGGGGAATAGCGCCCCCATCGCTGGGCTCAGTGGAGGGAACAGCCCCCCCATCGCTGGGCTCAGTGGAAGGAACAGCCCCCCATCGCTGGGCTCAGTGGAAGGAACAGCCCCCCATCGCTGGGGTCAGTGGAAGGAAGGAATAGCCTCCCCATCGCTGGGGTCAGTGGAAGGAAGGAATAGCCTCCCCATCGCTGGGGTCAGTGGAAGGAAGGAACAGCCCCCCATCGCTGGGTTCAGTGTAAGGAACAGTCCCCCATCTCTGGGGTCAGTGGAAGGAATAGCCCCCCATCGCTGGGGTCAGTGGAAGGAATAGCCCCCCATCGCTGGGGTCAGTGGAAGGAATAGCCCCCCATCGCTGGGGTCAGTGGAAGGAATAGCCTCCCCATCGCTGGGGTCAGTGGAAGGAATAGCCTCCCCATCGCTGGGGTCAGTGGAAGGAATAGCCTCCCCATCGCTGGGGTCAGTGGAAGGAATAGCCCCCCATCGCTGGGGTCAGTGGAAGGAATAGCCCCCCATCGTTGGGGTCAGTGGAAGGAAGGAATAGCCCCCCATCACTGGGGTCAGTGGAAGGAAGGAATAGCCCCCCATCGCTGGGGTCAGTGGAAGGAACAGCCCCCCATCACTGGGCTCAATGGAAGGAACAGCCCCCCATCCCTGGGGTCAGTGGAAGGAACAGCCCCCCATCGCTGGGGTCAGTGGAAGGAACAGCCCCCCATCGCTGGGGTCAGTGGAAGGAACAGCCCCCCATCGCTGGGGTCAGTGGAAGGAACAGCCCCCCATCGCTGGGGTCAGTGGAAGGAACAGCCCCCCATCGCTGGGGTCAGTGGAAGGAACAGCCCCCCATCGCTGGGGTCAGTGGAAGGAACAGCCCCCCATCGCTGGGGTCAGTGGAAGGAATAGCCCCCTATCGCTGGGGTCAGTGGAAAGAATAGCCCCCCATCGCTGGGGTAAGTGGAAAGAATATCCCCCCATCGCTGGGGTCAGTGGAAGGAATAGCCCCCCCCATCGTTGGTGTCAATGGGAGGAATAGTCCCCCCATCGTTGGTGTCAATGGGAGGAATAGCCCCCCATCATTGGGGTCAGTGGAAATAGCCCCCCCATCACTGGGGTCAGTGGAAAGAATAGCCCCCCCATCGTTGGTGTCAATGGGAGGAATAGTGCCCCATGATTCTTAATGGCCTCCACACATCAGAATATGCGGTGCTGTTCTATGCGGCCGAGTTTAAAAAAAAAAAAAAAAAAAGAAAAAAAGGGGTCAGGGACTTTTTGGACAGCAGCCCATTCAAATGAATGACCTGCTGTGCCTGTACAAAAGCAAACCGCACCATTGACAATAGTGTGACCCGAGCCTTTTACCTTTTTTTTTTTTGTTTACATTTTTCTCCGCTGGTTATCTTTTCTCCATTTAGAGGAAGATAGGGAAACATTTTAGGGCTCATTCACATGTACAGCTATTATTGTCGTCCCTATTATTGCCACCCCTCTGATAAGCAAAAAAGAAATCTGCTGTTTCAACCATCAAAATGCAAACCCACCATGCCGCAACCGCAAGCATTTCATATACTTGCAGGGCGATTGCGGCACAGCCCCGTTTACATGAATTTGGTGGTTGCAGGGAATTAAATTGCATCGTCTATGGCCTACCTAAAGCCCCCGTACACACGGGCTGAATGTCAGGTGACATCGGCCGATTCCATAAAAACTGGCAGGGAATTCGGCCTGTGTGTGCTGCAGCCGGTCTGATAGAAGCTTGCCATTCTGCTGGCTTCGTGTCAAAAGGACATGACGGAAAAAGGTCTGGCTCCCCACACAGCCAATGACAGAGCGGTGTGTTCTGGCATCCCCCTGTCAGAACACAATAGAACAGCAGGGGAGATCCAAGCTGACAGGTTTTTTTTCGTTCAGACGCTGGGTTGAACAAAAAAAAAAAAAAATAACAGTTTAGATCACCAAATCCCTTCAATGTACATAGATAACCTGGGCTTTAATCTGTAACTTAGGACAAAGTCAGATCTGACGAGAAGAGTGGAGAATTGTTGTGCATTTGTTCCCTTCTCTATGCAGAGAGTCCTCTTCACACTACATGAAGCATTTGTGGAAACTGATGATACCTCCCCTCCACCCACACGCCTGTCAAGGGGCATCCTCCTCTACTGCGTTGCTTACCTGAGCTTGTGAAGAAAGTCATGCAAATCACTAAATCGGGAATTTGCTTACACGTGGCAAAATATGGGTTAACTATTGAACCTTACGAGCAGGTTTTACCACGTAAACAACATTTATCACACTGAGATCACAAAGCAGAACGGTGCCCACAGACAGCCAGCAGACGAAACCTGACCTGAAGCATCTGTAATGAGCCAAGTGACAACTGGCCAGAATAGGGCTGTCACTAGGGGGCAGTACTTTGATGTCACTTCAAGCCCTGGCTCTGTTCCTCTACCACAAACATGTTTTGAAAGCATCTTCTCCCCACTAAAAGGAAGTGGGCTCAAAACTAGACTTGTACAGTGGGTGCTCTCTACTTCTCCTTCAGTGTAAACAACTCTGAATGAAAATGTGTCACCACCCCGAAAAAAACAGGCAGGCCTGTAGTAAACGGTAACAGCAAGTAACAAAATCAGAGAGCCTAACCTGACATATTCATGCTGTAAGCAAATAAAATGCGGTCCCTCGTGCTCCTAAGTGAACAATATCTAACTAAAATAGTGTGAAAATTGCTGCTAGATCTAAAGTGAACACAATGCACAAAAAAGTATAACTAAGAGAAAAGTGATCTGCGCAATTTCTTAAAGTGATAGAAACTAAAATTCCAGTCAATACAATAATAAAGTCCAATAAAGTGAAACGCAACTAAAATGTCCAAACAAGTGAAAGTGAAATTGCTCTTCTGAAAAGTGATAACAGGTTCTTCTTAATATGTAAATCTTCGCAAAAAGCTGAATGCTCACAGAGCGCTTACCTCCATTAGAGGGGTATAACAAGCCTTGAAGTGGGGGTGGGTACACCGTGGTAGGACTCCGGTTGATGGCTGTACCGGGAGGTGTTTTCCAGATGCTCGTGATCTCCAGCCAGGTTGTAGTCTCACTACACCGATGGTCCACTGCTCCTTCAGACCCTACATTGCCTTATGCCTCGTTTCCACTGAGCGGATCGGTTCGGTACGGTACGCTATTTTGGGTGATTCCATTATGAAAGCGGCCCATACACCCGAACCGTTCCATTCAGGGTCCTGCTTCAGATGTGGGGCCATAGAAAATGGAACGGTTCAGTTAGGGTGGAGGTACGATACATTACACTGATTGGTGGACGTGTGACGCCATGACAGGATTTTTTCTAAACCCACGTATGGCCCAGTCGGTCCGACTTGCAGTGGAAACGCTCGCCTGAATAGGCCGGACCATTCTAGGCCTTCCAAAGAGATCCGACCCGATCCGCTCGGTGGAAACGAGGCGTAGGTGCCACTCCGGTTCCAACCTTTTCAACAGCAGCATATTCTCATTCTCCCTCTTAACTGTGTGAGGAGAGACAGTTGAGAGAGAATCTGCTGCTGTTGAAAAGGTCGGAACCGGGGTGGCACCAAGTCAATGTAGGGTCTGAAGGAGCATTGGACCATCAGTGTAGTGAGACTACAACCTGGCTGGACATCTCTAGCATCTTGAAAACACCTCCCGGTACAGCCATCAACCGGAGTCCTACCGCGTGTACCCACCCCCACTACAGGATACTTTCAAGGCTCGTTATACCCCTCTAATGGAGGTAAGCGCTCTGTGAGCATTCAGCTTTTTGCGAAGATTTACATATGAAGAAGAACCTGTTATCACTTTCCAGAAGAGCAATTTCTCTTTCACTTGTTTGGACATTTTGGTTGCATTTCACTTTATTGGACATTTTATTGTATTCACTGGAATTTTACATGCTGTAAGCAAGCCTGAGCCTACACAAAACCACACAGCCCAGGGACAATTTAATGCAATGTATTTTGCCATTATTGGAGTAAATCTATGAAAATACAGGGAGGAAATGCAAACAAGGATAGAGGGTGAGCTAAATGAACTAATGGAGATATCTTTGCAATAAATAAAAGCAGCAGGCTGGCCATAGACAGTTCGAATTCAGCCAGCTCAGCAGGAACCGGCCCGAGATTCAAACCCTGTGTGGTCAGACTGAAAATACCAAGTTGATCGATCAACTTGGGTACAACCAACCTGGCGGATTCACTTGCGACAATTGCTGGTGACTGCTATAGCCACTAGCAATAATCGCTGTCTTCTCCCGGCGGGGACGGTTTCCAGACAATTGCCAGGCAGGAGGGATTCTCCAGTCAGCAGTGTCTGTGTTAATGGAGGAACGGTGTCAATTTGTACCGTCTATTGCCTGCCTTAGTCTAGACTGGCATCCGTGCGGGTGGTGCGCCTCAAATTTGCTCAGACACAGCAGCACATTCATTTGAATGAGCTACGGTACCTACGTTTTCCCACATGGAAAAAGTCCCTGATCCTGTTTTTTAAGAACTCATTCACATGAAACCACACAGCACTCTGACACTGTGCAGTTTCACTCACCCAAAAACAAGCCACATTTTCTGATGCAAGGGGGTGCCAGTAAGAGTTAAAGAGGAAGTAAACCTCCCTGTATTGTGTGTACCTATAGGCAAGCCTAAAATGAGGCTTACCTACAGTGCCTTTAAAAAGTAGTCATGTTACAACCAAAAACGTAAATGTATTTTATTGTTATTTTATGTGATAGACCAACACAAAGTAGCACATAATTGCGAAGTGGGAGGAAAATGATAAATGGTTTTCAAATGCTTTTTTTACAAATAAATATGTGAAAAGCGTGGCCTGCATTTGTATTCAGCCCCCCCTGAGTCAATACTTTGTAGAGCCGCCTTTCACTATAATTACAGCTGCAAGTCTTTTTGGGGATGTCTCTACCAGCTTTGCACATCTAGAGAGTGAAATTTTTGCTCATTCTTCTTTGCAAAATAGCTCAAGCTCTGTCAGATTGGATGGAGAGCGTCTGTGAACAGCAATTTTCAAGTCTTGCCACAGATTTTCAACTGGATTTAGGTCTGGACCTTGACTGGGCCATTCTAACACATGAATATGGTTTGATCTAAACCATTCCATTGTAGCTCTGGCTGTATGTTTAGGGTCGTTGTCCAGCTGGGAGGTGAACCTCCGCCCCAGTCTTTTGCAGACTCCAACAGGTTTTTTTCTAAGATTGTCCTGTATTTGGCTCCATTCATCTCATCAACTCTGACCAGCTTCCCTGTCTCTGCTGAAGAAAAGCATCCCCACAACACGATGCTGCCACCACCATATTTCACAGTGGGGGATGGTGTGTTCAGGGTGATGTGCAGAGTTAGTTTTCCCCCACACATAGCGTTTTGCTTTTGGTCTCATCTGACCAGAGCACCTTCTTCTACATGTTTGCTGTGTCCCCCACATGGCTTCTCGCAAACTGCAAACAAGACTTTTTATGGCTTTCTTCTTGCCACTCTTCCATAAAGGTCAGATTTGTGAAGTGCACGACTAATAGTTGTCCTGTGGACAGATTCTCCCACCTGAGCTGTGGATCTCTGCAGCTCCTTCAGAGTTACCATGGGCCTCTTGGCTGCTTCTCTGATTAATGCTCTCCTTGCCCAGCCTGTTAGTTTAGGTGGACGGCCATGTCTTGGTAGGTTTGCAGTTGTGCCATCCCTTTTCTATTTTTGAATGATGGATTGAACAGTGCTCTGTGAAATGTTCAAAGCTTGGGATTTTTTTTTCTTTTTTACAACCTAACCCTGCTTTAAAACTTCTTCACAACTTTATCCCTGACCTGATTGCAATCCTGTTATTAGGAGGACTGGCAGGATTGCAATGACTTTTTCAATATAATTATTTCACGATATTCTTCCAGTGAATTAGGACGTCACATTGCTCCTACTGTTAACATTTAACATTGTATCATCCCTGTGTTTGGCATCAATGAGCGAATCCACAAGCCTGTGTCTTGTCGAATACTGTCCCCCATCGGATAGTTTCCGCCCTGTACTGCGCAGGCGCAGTACGGAGGACAAACAAGACGCCGAAAGTCTCCGAAGTTCAACAGCTGATCATCAGCTGTACACGGCGCCTGCGCTTTTATTCTCACCTTGTGTCCAGGTTCATTCCCTACTATCCAAGTGGACATAGAGTTAGAATAAATAGATGCCGAGCGCAGTGAGGCCGTGCACGAAGCGTGGCGAGCGAAGCGAGCCCGCGAGGGGCCCTCTTACAAAGCCATCACTAATAAGTGCCCAAGCGACATGTACAGCTGATGGTCAGCTGATCAACTTCGGACACTTTCGGCATCTCCTTCTCCTCCGTACTGCGCAATCGCTGCGCCTGCGCAGTACGGGGTGGACACTATCCGATACGAGGACACTTCTCGTCAGAACACCGGCCCTCATTGTACCGAAAAAGACCCTTGATTATTTCTCCACCCCTAAATAGTGTGTCCACACCTCCAAGATCTTAAGTGGGTTTACCATCATCACCCCAATTACGTTCTGAAGAGGATCCGCATATTTTACCAGCTGACTTCAACCCTGAGGCGATGCACAATTTGGATGTCATTCATCCATGTGTATCCACATTGTAGATTAATGTATGCGATTATTATGTCTGTACTCTTCGCTGGTTCTCATCATACCTATCCCACCGCTCCTTCAGTGTCACTTACAACTCTACTTCCTCCTTTCCTCTTCCTTTCTCCATGGGGGTCCCCCATGGTTCTGTTCTTGGACCTCTCCTTTTCTCAAACGACACCACCTCCGTGGGTCAGTTGATTGCCTCCCATGGCTTTCAATATCATCTCTACGCTGATGAAACCCAAATCTATCTCTCCATTTCTCTCCTCACGCATCACCAACTTACTAGCAGACATATCAGCCTGGATGTCACATCGCTTCCTCAAACTCAACCTAGCCAAAACCAAGCTTATGAGGTTTCCTCTCCCAGGTACCACTTCCCCCGATTTCTCTGTCAATATCAACGGCTCAACTATCAACTTGTCCCCCCACGCCAAGATCCTAGGTGTAATCCTGGACTCTGAACTAACCTTTCGGCCCCACATCCAATCGCTATCCAAAACCTCCGCAACATCTCCAAGATACCTAACCAATGTCACCACAAAGCTTCCATACCTGATCATCTCTCGCCTCGACTACTGCAACTCCCTCCTCACTGGCTTACCTCTAAACAGACTATCCCCACTTAAGTCCATCATGAAAGCTGCTGCCAGGTTCATCCACCTCACAAACTGCTCAGCGTCTGCTATACCCCTCTGCCAATCCCTCCGTTGGCTGCCACTCAACCAACTAATTAAATTCCAGATACTAACAATAACTTACAAAGCCTTCCACAACCTGGCCCCCAGCTACATCACTAGCCTAGTCCTAGTATGTAAAAAGTCAGATTTTTCATTTGAGGACTCTGGAGTCCTTAAGGATCAGATGGATAGGAAAGCCGACTCTTAATTACGTAAGGCCTGGGATGCCTCTGCTTTATCCTTAGGGCCTGCTGTAGCATCTACCTGTGTTTCTAGTAATGTAGATGTGTGGGTCCAACGTCTGGGTGACCTGCTCTCCTCCGACACCCCCATAGAGGTGATCAGGAATTCTCTACCCCTTATTGCCAAGTCAGTTGCTTTTTTGGCTGATGCGGCAGTAGATTCTGTAAAATCTGTTGCCAGAACATCAGCACTCATTAATTCAGCTCGACGGGCCATCTGGCTGAAATATTGGGAAGGTGATCTTACCTCCAAGAATAAACTTTGCGGCATATCCTTTGAGGGCAAGCTCTTATTCGGTTCCTCCTTACCAGCAATGGCGCCGGCTGCACCAGACTGCCTATCCAAAGATTGGCTGGGGTGCCGACCTTGTGGGCTCACTGGACAGGTAAGTGTCCTAATATTAAAAGTCAGAAGCTGCAGTATTTATAGCTACTGACCTAATTTCTCGTGGGGGGGGGGGGGGGGGGCCTCCACTTTAAAGTCCTTGTAAAATCATGTAATCCATTCTGTAAAAAAATTATATAATGTGCTGTGTGTCTCCTTGTGTAACTTTATTGTGAAAAATATCTTATTTACAGCGTCGCTGTACGCTCATCGCTCCTAAAGCGCCTCAAAGATGGTGCTTGCAGGACTTTTTTAGCGTCCTGCCAGCGTACCACTCCAGTGTGAAAGCACTCGGGCTTTCACACTGGAGTGACAGGAGAGGCGCTTTGCAGGCGTTATTATTAGTGCTGTAGCGCTTCAGTGTGAAAGTGGCCTAAAGCTCATTTACTGCTTGTGAAAATATGTAATGTTGCTTAGTGGTTAGCACTTCTGCCTTGCAGCATTGAAGTCTCCAGTTTGAATCTCAGTCAGGACACTATCTGCATGGAGTTTGCATGCTCTCCCAGTGCTTGTGTAGATTCTCTCTGGCTACTCCCCCCCCCACTCCAAAGACATGCCGGTAGGTCAATTTGCTCTTAACTAATTTGGCCCCAGTATGTGTATCAGGGTTTCTCAGCCAGGGTTCCTCCAGAGCCTACTAGAGGTTTCTTGAGTAACTTCTGCCTCTGAGATCGATGAATAGAGTAACCACTGACACTAACGATCATTTTAGAGAGCTGTGGGGGGGGGGGGTGATTCTTCCCCCTGACCTCCAATGTGAGGAGCCTTCTTCCCCCTGACCTCCAATGTGAGGAGCCTTCTTCCCCCTGACCTCCAATGTGAGGAGCCTTCTTCCCCCTGACCTCCAATGTGAGGAGCCTTCTTCCCCCTGACCTCCAATGTGAGGAGCCTTCTTCCCCCTGACCTCCAATGTGAGGAGCCTTCTTCCCCCTGACCTCCAATGTGAGGAGCCTTCTTCCCCTGACCTCCAATGTGAGGAGCCTTCTTCCCACTGACCTCCAATGTGAGGAGCCTTCTTCCCACTGACCTCCAATGTGAGGAGCCTTCTTCCCACTGACCTCCAATGTGAAGAGCCTTCTTCCCACTGACCTCCAATGTGAGGAGCCTTCTTCCCACTGACCTCCAATGTGAGGAGCCTTCTTCCCACTGACCTCCAATGTGAGGAGCCTTCTTCCCACTGACCTCCAATGTGAGGAGCCTTCTTCCCACTGACCTCCAATGTGAGGAGCCTTCTTCCCACTGACCTCCAATGTGAGGAGCCTTCTTCCCACTGACCTCCAATGTGAGGAGCCTTCTTCCCACTGACCTCCAATGTGAGGAGCCTTCTTCCCACTGACCTCCAATGTGAGGAGCCTTCTTCCCACTGACCTCCAATGTGAGGAGCCTTCTTCCCACTGACCTCCAATGTGAGGAGCCTTCTTCCCACTGACCTCCAATGTGAGGAGCCTTCTTCCCACTGACCTCCAATGTGAGGAGCCTTCTTCCCACTGACCTCCAATGTGAGGAGCCTTCTTCCCACTGACCTCCAATGTGAGGAGCCTTCTTCCCACTGACCTCCAATGTGAGGAGCCTTCTTCCCACTGACCTCCAATGTGAGGAGCCTTCTTCCCCCTGACCTCCAATGTGAGGAGCCTTCTTCCCACTGACCTCCAATGTGAGGAGCCTTCTTCCCACTGACCTCCAATGTGAGGAGCCTTCTTCCCACTGACCTCCAATGTGAGGAGCCTTCTTCCCACTGACCTCCAATGTGAGGAGCCTTCTTCCCACTGACCTCCAATGTGAGGAGCCTTCTTCCCACTGACCTCCAATGTGAGGAGCCTTCTTCCCCCTGACCTCCAATGTGAGGAGCCTTCTTCCCCCTGACCTCCAATGTGAGGAGCCTTCTTCCCACTGACCTCCAATGTGAGGAGCCTTCTTCCCACTGACCTCCAATGTGAGGAGCCTTCTTCCCACTGACCTCCAATGTGAGGAGCCTTCTTCCCACTGACCTCCAATGTGAGGAGCCTTCTTCCCACTGACCTCCAATGTGAGGAGCCTTCTTCCCACTGACCATCACACTATTGTACTATGAGCTGTAAATGTATTATAATTAGTAGGGGTTCCCTGAAACCCAAAAAATATTTCAAGGGTTCCTGCATGTTAAAAAGGTTGAGAAAGGCTGGTGTATATGTATGAATGGATGCGTGTGAGGTGGGGATATTAGATTGTAAGCCTCTTTGTACCAACTACTAACGTGAATTTACACTATGTAAATGATTGGCACTATATAAATACCTGTAGAAAAGAAGTAATAGCGGCAGCCTGGCCACAAACGCACTTTAATAAATTTCTCAGACTGACAGAATGGGTTGGTTTGCCTTCATTATTACCAACTGATCAGTCTCAGTGTTGAAATATGATAAGAAGCACCACTGGGCATTCCTTTGGCAGTGGAAGAGTTTTACAAAATACCTCAAAAATCAGAGGCTTAACTAGAACCTTCAGGGCCCCGATGCAAGAAACCAAGAAGGGCCCCCTACCGAGGCCCCTCCCACCGATCCCGGGGCATTTTACTCCCATTGTGGGTCCTTTATTACAGTCCTGCAGTGGGCCACCTTCCTGCCGTCTTGGGGTCCCTCCCCCCATGGTGGTAGAACGCAGAGCCCAGTAGCAAGTGCGACCCTGGTAGTTTCGGTGCCAATACTTTTTTTTTTCTACATTTTATTTATTCTTAAAAATATTTTTTAGGACCCCCCCCCCCCCACACTTTTGAGACAGATTCATCAGTCCCTTTCTCTGCAGCCTCAGCTGCACAGAAGGAATGAACAGGAATAGCTTTGTACAGAGCTTCCGGTACATTCATAAACTGAGGCAAAGTAAACACAGGTTAAAAAAAAAAAAAAAAAAACAGTCAGTGATCGGCACGGATCACTGATTCTTTTCAAAGGTGCAGGTATACCAGCTCCTTCTCTGGTCTCTAGCCTGACAGATCCCCCACAGCATCTGGTGGGAGGTGGAAACCCAGCAGTGCCACAATGGGGCTAAGCAAGCACACAGGAGCCCGGGACAGCAGGACAGCAATGGGGAGGCAGTGGGAGTGTCACATGGAGGAACCAATGCCCTCCATTTCTGTCCTGCAGCCGCTGAACGTCTGCGGGAGGGAGAGGAGGAGAAGCGGACATTCGGCTGTTACATGGAGGGATAGGTTCCTCTACATTTCGCAGCCCTCCTATCCAGGCGTACAAGGGGGCCACACGGGCCCCCTGGAGCATGGGGCCGGGCTGCAATGGCGACCCCTGTATGTACGCCTCTGCTAAAAATTCTCCAGATGAGGTGATGCATTGCATAAAAAAAATAAATAAATAAAACAAAGCCTCATTGCAAGGATATAATATTTGATTTTTTTTTTGTTTTAGAAAATCATAATGGATGCTGAACACTGAACCACAGACTGCAGTGGAGGAACAAATGTCTGAACATTCAGTTTCTCTTAAATACCTGAATGGACTGGCAGCAGGAGAGGGGAGTGTTAGTCATTTTCTTTGCAGGGAGTGCTTTTTAGCAAGCCAAAGCAATTAGATTTCAGAAGGCGGCCAGCAATGGCAGAGATATCCTTTTGTCATGAGTCTTTTAAAGCAACCCTGCTGAGTCCTTTAGTGACACAGGGGGTCAGCGGAAGGAACCACAGCATGTGGTATCTCAAGCAACCGGAAGTATTGAATGCCGGAGACATTGACAGAGGCTGTAGTGCTGAAACAGGGAGGAGGAGCTAGGACACACAGGCTGCTGAGAGATGAGCATAAGAGCTCTTCTTTCACACAACACTCTTCTTATTTATATTTCTATCGTTAGCTGTCAGGGTGGCTTCAGGAAACTAACAATAAAGCCCTATGGCTATGCACACGACCCTATACTGCTGGCAGGAAGATCCCGAGCGGTCTGTACTGCATTTTAATTCATACAAGAACTTATGTCCGTACGGTAAAGAAGAGTACTACATTGTGCGCATGCCCCGCCAGCACCTACACATTGTTGATGTATAAGTCGCCATGACTGAGTCATTCACGTGGCTGAGGCGCATAGGTTGGCGTCAGCTTCTGCCATTCAGAATATCTGAAAGCCAAGGTCATTCTGCACCCGGGCCGCCATCACTGACTATAGATATGAAATGAAACATAAAAGGAGGACAGTTATAAGAGAATTCAGAAATAAACCCAGCACAGTTAGGTGAAAATGTCTGAAAACACACAAAAAAAATAAAATAAAAAAAAACAGCAAGAAACGGCTCCCTAGGATATTCAATATAATTGTGCACTTTGTTCCGGCAAATAGGTTTACTATAAAATACCTGCTGAACCTGCCAGTAGAATTCAAGCTTTCAGTTCACGTCGTTCCATTACAGGATGATGAAGTGTGCACTACAATGTATATTAGCACCATTATCTATATAGAGTAGTATGCCGTGCTGTGTCCTGAGAGCAGTACAGGCGAATTCCCTAAAGAGAGTCAGGCTGAGTGATTCTTCCCTATTCAGAAGCCTTGCATTTTTATCAATGAATTCCTCTGAGTGGAAGAGGTGGAAATCGTGATGTCATCTGCCCATCTCCTCACCTCAGCCAGCCAATCAGAGGCAGTCTTGTATTCATTGATAAAAATACAAGGCTTCTCCTGAATGGCAAAGAAGCCCTCAGGCTGGATTAGTTCTGGCAGCAGACAGGAGGTCTATACTGCTACCGAAAACACAGTGCCACTTACTGTATGTACCTAACTATAATACAGTACATTGCAGTGTGCACAGAGGCTGCCATCAGTGTTTAATGGGAATAGGTCATTTGGACCAACTTGTCAGTCTGTGATGGCAGAGTATAGTGGTGTCAGGGCAGTCAGTGATGGCGGAGTATAGCGGGGTCCGGTCAGTCTGTGATGGCGGAGTATAGCGGGGTCCGGTCAGTCGGTGATGGCGGAGTATAGCGGGGTCCGGTCAGTCGGTGATGGCGGAGTATAGCGGGGTCCGGTCAGTCGGTGATGGCGGAGTATAGCGGGGTCCGGTCAGTCGGTGATGGCGGAGTATAGCGGGGTCCGGTCAGTCGGTGATGGCGGAGTATAGCGGGGTCCGGTCAGTCGGTGATGGCGGAGTATAGCGGGGTCCGGTCAGTCGGTGATGGCGGAGTATAGCGGGGTCCGGTCAGTCGGTGATGGCGGAGTATAGCGGGGTCCGGTCAGTCGGTGATGGCGGAGTATAGCGGGGTCCGGTCAGTCGGTGATGGCGGAGTATAGCGGGGTCCGGTCAGTCGGTGATGGCGGAGTATAGCGGGGTCCGGTCAGTCGGTGATGGCGGAGTATAGCGGGGTCCGGTCAGTCGGTGATGGCGGAGTATAGCGGGGTCCGGTCAGTCGGTGATGGCGGAGTATAGCGGGGTCCGGTCAGTCGGTGATGGCGGAGTATAGCGGGGTCCGGTCAGTCGGTGATGGCGGAGTATAGCGGGGTCCGGTCAGTCGGTGATGGCGGAGTATAGCGGGGTCCGGTCAGTCGGTGATGGCGGAGTATAGCGGGGTCCGGTCAGTCTGTGATGGCGGAGTATTGCGGGGTCCGGTCAGTCTGTGATGGCGGAGTATAACGGGGTCCGGTCAGTCTGTGATGGCAGAGTATAGCGGGGTCCGGTCAGTCGGTGATGGCAGAGTATAGCGGGGTCCGGTCAGTCAGTGATGGCAGAGTATAGCAGGGTCCGGTCAGTCAGTGACGGCAGAGTATAGCGGGGTCCGGTCAGTCTGTGATGGCGGAGTATAGCGGGGTCCGGTCAGTCGGTGATGGCAGAGTATAGCGGTGTCAGGTCAGTCTGTGATGGCGGAGTATTGCGGGGTCCGGTCAGTCGGTGATGGCAGAGTATAGCGGGGTCCGGTCAGTCGGTGATGGCAGAGTATAGCGGGGTCCGGTCAGTCGGTGATGGCAGAGTATAGCGGGGTCCGGTCAGTCGGTGATGGCAGAGTATAGCGGGGTCCGGTCAGTCGGTGATGGCGGAGTATAGCGGGGTCCGGTCAGTCGGTGATGGCGGAGTATAGCGGGGTCCGGTCAGTCGGTGATGGCGGAGTATAGCGGGGTCCGGTCAGTCGGTGATGGCGGAGTATAGCGGGGTCCGGTCAGTCGGTGATGGCGGAGTATAGCGGGGTCCGGTCAGTCGGTGATGGCGGAGTATAGCGGGGTCCGGTCAGTCGGTGATGGCGGAGTATAGCGGGGTCCGGTCAGTCGGTGATGGCGGAGTATAGCGGGGTCCGGTCAGTCGGTGATGGCGGAGTATAGCGGGGTCCGGTCAGTCGGTGATGGCGGAGTATAGCGGGGTCCGGTCAGTCGGTGATGGCGGAGTATAGCGGGGTCCGGTCAGTCGGTGATGGCGGAGTATAGCGGGGTCCGGTCAGTCGGTGATGGCGGAGTATAGCGGGGTCCGGTCAGTCGGTGATGGCGGAGTATAGCGGGGTCCGGTCAGTCGGTGATGGCGGAGTATAGCGGGGTCCGGTCAGTCGGTGATGGCGGAGTATAGCGGGGTCCGGTCAGTCGGTGATGGCAGAGTATAGCGGGGTCCGGTCAGTCGGTGATGGCGGAGTATAGCGGGGTCCGGTCAGTCGGTGATGGCGGAGTATAGCGGGGTCCGGTCAGTCTGTGATGGCGGAGTATTGCGGGGTCCGGTCAGTCTGTGATGGCGGAGTATAACGGGGTCCGGTCAGTCTGTGATGGCAGAGTATAGCGGGGTCCGGTCAGTCGGTGATGGCAGAGTATAGCGGGGTCCGGTCAGTCAGTGATGGCAGAGTATAGCAGGGTCCGGTCAGTCAGTGACGGCAGAGTATAGCGGGGTCCGGTCAGTCTGTGATGGCGGAGTATAGCGGGGTCCGGTCAGTCGGTGATGGCAGAGTATAGCGGTGTCAGGTCAGTCTGTGATGGCGGAGTATTGCGGGGTCCGGTCAGTCTGTGATGGCAGAGTATAGCGGGGTCCGGTCAGTCGGTGATGGCAGAGTATAGCGGGGTCCGGTCAGTCGGTGATGGCAGAGTATAGCGGGGTCCGGTCAGTCAGTGATGGCAGAGTATAGCAGGGTCCGGTCAGTCAGTGATGGCAGAGTATAGCGGGGTCCGGTCAGTCTGTGATGGCAGAGTATAGCGGGGTCCGGTCAGTCTGTGATGGCGGAGTATAGCGGGGTCCGGTCAGTCGGTGATGGCAGAGTATAGCGGTGTCAGGTCAGTCTGTGATGGCGGAGTATAGAGGCGTCCGGTCAGTGGGTGATGGCGGAGTATAGCGGGGTCCGGTCAGTCGGTGATGGCAGAGTATAGCGGTGTCAGGTCAGTCTGTGATGGCGGAGTATTGCGGGGTCCGGTCAGTCTGTGATGGCGGAGTATAACGGGGTCCGGTCAGTCTGTGATGGCAGAGTATAGCGGGGTCCGGTCAGTCGGTGATGGCAGAGTATAGCACGGTCCGGTCAGTCAGTGATGGCAGAGTATAGCGGGGTCCGGTCAGTCTGTGATGGCGGAGTATAGCGGGGTCCGGTCAGTCGGTGATGGCAGAGTATAGCGGGGTCCGGTCAGTCGGTGATGGCGGAGTATAGCGGTGTCAGGTCAGTCTGTGATGGCGGAGTATAGAGGGGTCCGGTCAGTGGGTGATGGCGGAGTATAGCGGGGTCCGGTCAGTCGGTGATGGAGGAGTATAGTGGGGTCCGGTCAGTCAGTGATGGCGGAGTATAGCGGGGTCTGGTCAGTCTGTGATGGCGGAGTATAGCGGGGTCCGGTCACTTGGTGATGGCGGAGTATAGCGGGGTCCGGTCAGTCGGTGATGGCGGAGTATAGCGGGGTCCGGTCAGTCTGTGATGGCGGAGTATAGCGGGGTCCGGTCAGTCGGTGATGGCGGAGTATAGCGGGGTCCGGTCAGTCGGTGATGGAGGAGTATAGTGGGGTCCGGTCAGTCAGTGATGGCGGAGTATAGCGGGGTCTGGTCAGTCTGTGATGGCGGAGTATAGCGGGGTCCGGTCACTTGGTGATGGCGGAGTATAGCGGGGTCCGGTCAGTCTGTGATGGCGGAGTATTGCGGGGTCCGGTCAGTCTGTGATGGAGGAGTATAGCGGGGTCCAGTCAGTCTGTGATGGAGGAGTATAGCGGGGTCCAGTCAGTCTGTGATGGCGGAATATTGCAGGGTCCGGTCAGTCAGTGATGGCGGAGTATAGCGGGGTTCGGTCAGTCTGTGATGGTGGAGTATTGCGCGGTCCGGTCAGTCGGTGATGGCGGAGTATAGCGGGGTTCGGTCAGTCTGTGATGGTGGAGTATTGCGGGGTCCGGTCAGTCTGTGATGGCGGAGTATGGTGGTGTCAGGTCAGTCAGTGACAGCAGAGTATAGCGGGGTCTGCAAATTAAAATGTAAAACACGACAAATGGTTCCCTGTGATATTCAATATACTTCTGCCGTTTGTTTTGCCAAATAGGTTTACCTAAAAAGTACCTCCTGAACCTGAGACAGTTTCTTCATTTCTTTAGGGGGGGACAACTCCATCTACAGCCCACATCACAGGCAGCCTGCGGGGGGCGCTCTAGCCCCACCTCAGAAGACCAGAGAGGAACTCCTCTAATGAGGGCTTCTCTTCCAGTGAAAACTATATAAGAGGGTATGTCCCTTCCTTTGCAGAAATTCCTTCTCACTTTCAGTTTTATATAAAAGAACAGAAAGTTAATAGTAACACAAAAGACAAAACTTTTTTTTCATGTTGAATAGAATAAGGGAGGGTTACAGCCCCTGTCAGATTTTTTTTTTTATAGTTGCCACCTGTTTCCTTACTCTTGCTATGTCCCATCTGCGATAATACTAACTCGCCTGCCTGCTCAGAGTTTTCTATCGAATGCTCAGCTTCCTTCCTGGCACACGCCGGCTGTGTCGGAATGACTGACTACCATGTGCAGGATAACATCATTCCTCACCGGCCAATCAAAGGCGGTAAGAGGGGGAAGATGGCAGCCCCCAGTGGGGAAGGTCACTGCCGCAGTGCTGGAAGATGGGGGGCAGTTTAGTTCCACTTTAGGATAAAAGTTGTAGAATAGAAGATGTGTAGAATGACAGATAGAAAAAAATGAGAAGAATATAGAATGTAAATCTATAGAA
>JBBGZY010003000.1:0-109772 GCA_037952925.1 Lithobates clamitans
AGGAGGAGGAGGGGACCCCAGAGTGTTCTATAGAGAGGAGGAGGAGGAGGGGGGACCCCAGAGTGTTCTATAGAGAGAGGAGGGGGGACCCCAGTGTGTTTCTATAGAGAGGAGGAGGAGGAGGAGGGGACCCCAGAGTGTTCTATAGAGAGGAGGAGGAAGGGGGGACCCCAGAGTGTTCTATAGAGAGAGGAGGAGGGGGACCCCAGAGTGTTCTATAGAGAGGAGGAGGGAGGAGGGGGGACCCCAGAGTGTTCTATAGGAGAGGAGGAGGAGGGGGGACCCCAGAGTGTTCTATAGAGAGGAGGAGGAGGGACCCAGAGTGTTCTATAGAGAGGAGGAGGAGGGGGGACCCCAGAGTGTTCTATAGAGGAGGAGGAGGGGGGACCCCAGAGTGTTCTATAGAGAGGAGGAGGAGGGGGGACCCCAGAGTGTTCTATAGAGAGAGGAGGGGGGACCCCAGAGTGTTCTATAGAGAGGAGGAGGGGGGACCCCAGAGTGTTCTATAGAGAGGAGGAGGAGGGGGGGACCCCAGAGTGTTCTATAGAGAGGAGGAGGAGGGGGACCCCAGAGTGTTCTATAGAGAGGAGGAGGAGGGGGACCCCAGAGTGTTCTATAGAGAGGAGGAGGAGGAGGGGGACCCCAGAGTGTTCTATAGAGAGGAGGAGGAGGGGGGACCCCAGAGTGTTCTATAGAGAGGAGGAGGAGGGGGACCCCAGAGTGTTCTATAGAGAGGAGGAGGAGGGGGACCCCAGAGTGTTCTATAGAGAGGAGGAGGAGGGGGGACCCCAGAGTGTTCTATAGAGAGGAGGAGGAGGGGGGACCCCAGAGTGTTCTATAGAGAGGAGGAGGAGGGGGGACCCCAGAGTGTTCTATAGAGAGGAGGAGGAGGGGGACCCCAGAGTGTTCTATAGAGAGGAGGAGGGGGGACCCCAGAGTGTTCTATAGAGAGGAGGAGGAGGGGGACCCCAGAGTGTTCTATAGAGAGGAGGAGGAGGAAGGGACCCCAGAGTGTTCTATAGAGAGGAGGAGGAGGAGGGACCCCAGAGTGTTCTATAGAGAGGAGGAGGGGGGACCCCAGAGTGTTCTATAGAGAGGAGGAGGAGGAGGAGGGGGGACCCCAGAGTGTTCTATAGAGAGGAGGGGGAGGGACCCCAGAGTGTTCTATAGAGAGGAGGAGGAGGGGGGACCCCAGAGTGTTCTATAGAGAGGAGGAGGAAGGAGGGGACCCCAGAGTGTTCTATAGAGAGGAGGAGGAGGAGGGGGACCCCAGAGTGTTCTATAGAGAGGAGGAGGAGGGGGGGGGGACCCCAGAGTGTTCTATAGAGGAGGAGGAGGGGGGACCCCAGAGTGTTCTATAGAGAGGAGGAGGAGGAGGGGGGGACCCCAGAGTGTTCTATAGAGAGGAGGAGGAGGGGGGACCCCAGAGTGTTCTATAGAGAGGAGGAGGAGGGGGGACCCCAGAGTGTTCTATAGAGAGGAGGAGGAGGGACCCCAGAGTGTTCTATAGAGAGGAGGAGGAGGGGGGGACCCCAGAGTGTTCTATAGAGAGGAGGAGGAGGGGGGGGACCCCAGAGTGTTCTATAGAGAGGAGGAGGGACCCCAGAGTGTTCTATAGAGAGGAGGAGGGGGGGACCCCAGAGTGTTCTATAGAGAGGAGGAGGAGGAGAGGGGACCCCAGAGTGTTCTATAGAGAGGAGGAGGAGGAGGGACCCCAGAGTGTTCTATAGAGAGGAGGGGGAGGGACCCCAGAGTGTTCTATAGAGAGGAGGAGGGGGGACCCCAGAGTGTTCTATAGAGAGGAGGAGGAGGAGGGGGGACCCCAGAGTGTTCTATAGAGGGAGGAGGAGGAGGAGGAGGAGGGGGGGGACCCCAGAGTGTTCTATAGAGAGGAGGAGGAGGGGGGGACCCCAGAGTGTTCTATAGAGAGGAGGAGGAGGGGGACCCCAGAGTGTTCTATAGAGAGGAGGAGGAGGAGGGGGGACCCCAGAGTGTTCTATAGAGAGGAGGAGGAGGGGACCCCAGAGTGTTCTATAGGGAGGAGGAGGGGACCCCAGAGTGTTCTATAGAGAGGAGGAGGAGGGGGGACCCCAGAGTGTTCTATAGAAGAGGAGGAGGGGGGACCCCAGAGTGTTCTATAGAGAGGAGGAGGAGGAGAGGGACCCAGAGTGTTCTATAGAGAGGAGGAGGAGGAGGGACCCCAGAGTGTTCTATAGAGAGGAGGGGGAGGGACCCCAGAGTGTTCTATAGAGAGGAGGAGGAGGGAGGAGGAGGAGGGACCCCAGAGTGTTCTATAGAGAGGAGGAGGAGGGGGGACCCCAGAGTGTTCTATAGAGAGGAGGAGGAGGGGGGACCCCAGAGTGTTCTATAGAGAGGAGGAGGAGGAGGGACCCCAGAGTGTTCTATAGAGAGGAGGAGGGGGGACCCCAGAGTGTTCTATAGAGAGGAGGAGGGACCCCAGAGTGTTCTATAGAGAGGAGGAGGAGGAGGGACCCCAGAGTGTTCTATAGAGAGGAGGAGGAGGGACCCCAGAGTGTTCTATAGAGAGGAGGAGGAGGGGGGACCCCGGAGTGTTCTATAGAGAGGAGGAGGAGGAGGAGGGGACCCCAGAGTGTTCTATAGAGAGGAGGAGGAGGGACCCCAGAGTGTTCTATAGAGAGGAGGAGGAGGGGGACCCCAGAGTGTTCTATAGAGAGGAGGAGGAGGGGGGACCCCAGAGTGTTCTATAGAGAGGAGGAGGAGGAGGGACCCCAGAGTGTTCTATAGAGAGGAGGAGGAGGAGGGGGGACCCCAGAGTGTTCTATAGAGAGGAGGAGGAGGGGGACCCCAGAGTGTTCTATAGAGAGGAGGAGGGGGGACCCCAGAGTGTTCTATAGAGAGGAGGAGGAGGAGGGACCCCAGAGTGTTCTATAGAGAGGAGGAGGAGGAGGGGGGACCCCAGAGTGTTCTATAGAGAGGAGGAGGAGGGGGACCCCAGAGTGTTCTATAGAGAGGAGGAGGGGGGACCCCAGAGTGTTCTATAGAGAGGAGGAGGGGGGACCCCAGAGTGTTCTATAGAGAGGAGGAGGGGGGGACCCCAGAGTGTTCTATAGAGAGGAGGAGGAGGGGACCCCAGAGTGTTCTATAGAGAGGAGGAGGAGGGGACCCCAGAGTGTTCTATAGAGAGGAGGAGGAGGGGACCCCAGAGTGTTCTATAGAGAGGAGGAGGAGGGGACCCCAGAGTGTTCTATAGAGAGGAGGAGGAGGGGGGGACCCCAGAGTGTTCTATAGAGAGGAGGAGGAGGGGGGACCCCAGAGTGTTCTATAGAGAGGAGGAGGAGGGGGGACCCCAGAGTGTTCTATAGAGAGGAGGAGGAGGGGCCCCAGAGTGTTCTATAGAGAGGAGGGGGGGACCCCAGAGTGTTCTTATAGAGAGGAGGAGGAGGGGGGACCCCAGAGTGTTCTATAGAGAGGAGGAGGAGGAGGGGAGACCCCAGAGTGTTCTATAGAGAGGAGGAGGAGGGACCCCAGAGTGTTCTATAGAGAGGAGGAGGAGGGGGGACCCCAGAGTGTTCTATAGAGAGGAGGAGGAGGAGGGACCCCAGAGTGTTCTATAGAGAGGAGGAGGAGGGGGGGACCCCAGAGTGTTCTATAGAGAGGAAGAGGAGGAGGGGGGACCCCAGAGTGTTCTATAGAGAGGAGGAGGAGGGGACCCCAGAGTGTTCTATAGAGAGGAGGAGGAGGGGGGACCCCGGAGTGTTCTATAGAGAGGAGGAGGAGGGACCCCAGAGTGTTCTATAGAGAGGAGGAGGAGGGGGGGGACCCCAGAGTGTTCTATAGAGAGGAGGAGGAGGGGGGGGACCCCAGAGTGTTCTATAGAGAGGAGGGGGGACCCCAGAGTGTTCTATAGAGAGGAGGAGGAGGGACCCCAGAGTGTTCTATAGAGAGGAGGAGGAGGGGGGGACCCCAGAGTGTTCTATAGAGAGGAGGAGGAGGAGGAGGAGGGACCCCAGAGTGTTCTATAGAGAGGAGGAGGAGGAGGGACCCCAGAGTGTTCTATAGAGAGGAGGAGGAGGGACCCCAGAGTGTTCTATAGAGAGGAGGAGGAGGAGGGACCCCAGAGTGTTCTATAGAGAGGAGGAGGAGGAGGGGGGACCCCAGAGTGTTCTATAGAGAGGAGGAGGAGGAGGAGGGACCCCAGAGTGTTCTATAGAGAGGAGGAGGGGGGACCCCAGAGTGTTCTATAGAGAGGAGGAGGGGGGACCCCAGAGTGTTCTATAGAGAGGAGGAGGAGGAGGAGGAGGGACCCCAGAGTGTTCTATAGAGAGGAGGAGGAGGGGGGACCCCAGAGTGTTCTATAGAGAGGAGGAGGAGGGGGGACCCCAGAGTGTTCTATAGAGAGGAGGAGGAGGGGGGACCCCAGAGTGTTCTATAGAGAGGAGGAGGAGGGGGGACCCCAGAGTGTTCTATAGAGAGGAGGAGGAGGGGGGACCCCAGAGTGTTCTATAGAGAGGAGGAGGAGGGGGGACCCCAGAGTGTTCTATAGAGAGGAGGAGGAGGGGGGACCCCAGAGTGTTCTATAGAGAGGAGGAGGGGGGACCCCAGAGTGTTCTATAGAGAGGAGGAGGGGGGGACCCCAGAGTGTTCTATAGAGAGGAGGAGGAGGGGGGACCCCAGAGTGTTCTATAGAGAGGAGGAGGAGGAGGAGGAGGGGGGACCCCAGAGTGTTCTATAGAGAGGAGGAGGAGGGACCCCAGAGTGTTCTATAGAGAGGAGGAGGAGGAGGGGGGACCCCAGAGTGTTCTATAGAGAGGAGGAGGAGGGACCCCAGAGTGTTCTATAGAGAGGAGGAGGAGGAGGGGGGACCCCAGAGTGTTCTATAGAGAGGAGGAGGAGGGGGGACCCCAGAGTGTTCTATAGAGAGGAGGAGGAGGGACCCCAGAGTGTTCTATAGAGAGGAGGAGGAGGAGGGACCCCAGAGTGTTCTATAGAGAGGAGGGGGGGACCCCAGAGTGTTCTATAGAGAGGAGGAGGAGGGACCCCAGAGTGTTCTATAGAGAGGAGGAGGAGGACCCCAGAGTGTTCTATAGAGAGGAGGAGGAGGAGGGGGGACCCCAGAGTGTTCTATAGAGAGGAGGAGGGGGGACCCCAGAGTGTTCTATAGAGAGGAGGAGGAGGAGGGGGGACCCCAGAGTGTTCTATAGAGAGGAGGAGGGGGGACCCCAGAGTGTTCTATAGAGAGGAGGAGGAGGAGGGGGGACCCCAGAGTGTTCTATAGAGAGGAGGAGGGACCCCAGAGTGTTCTATAGAGAGGAGGAGGGGGACCCCAGAGTGTTCTATAGAGAGGAGGGGGGACCCCAGAGTGTTCTATAGAGAGGAGGAGGAGGGGGGACCCCAGAGTGTTCTATAGAGAGGAGGAGGAGGGGGGACCCCAGAGTGTTCTATAGAGAGGAGGAGGAGGGGGGACCCCAGAGTGTTCTATAGAGAGGAGGAGGAGGGGGGACCCCAGAGTGTTCTATAGAGAGGAGGAGGAGGGGGGACCCCAGAGTGTTCTATAGAGAGGAGGAGGAGGGGACCCCAGAGTGTTCTATAGAGAGGAGGAGGAGGGGGGGGACCCCAGAGTGTTCTATAGAGAGGAGGGGGGACCCCAGAGTGTTCTATAGAGAGGAGGAGGAGGGGGGACCCCAGAGTGTTCTATAGAGAGGAGGAGGAGGGGGGACCCCAGAGTGTTCTATAGAGAGGAGGAGGAGGGGGGGACCCCAGAGTGTTCTATAGAGAGGAGGAGGAGGAGGAGGGACCCCAGAGTGTTCTATAGAGAGGAGGAGGAGGAGGGAACCCCAGAGTGTTCTATAGAGAGGAGGAGGAGGGACCCCAGAGTGTTCTATAGAGAGGAGGAGGAGGAGGGACCCCAGAGTGTTCTATAGAGAGGAGGAGGAGGGGGGACCCCAGAGTGTTCTATAGAGAGGAGGAGGAGGAGGAGGGACCCCAGAGTGTTCTATAGAGAGGAGGAGGGGGGACCCCAGAGTGTTCTATAGAGAGGAGGAGGAGGAGGAGGAGGGACCCAGAGTGTTCTATAGAGAGGAGGAGGAGGGAGGCCCCCAGAGTGTTCTATAGAGAGGAGGAGGAGGGGGGACCCCAGAGTGTTCTATAGAGAGGAGGAGGAGGGGGGACCCCAGAGTGTTCTATAGAGAGGAGGAGGAGGGGGGACCCCAGAGTGTTCTATAGAGAGGAGGAGGAGGGGGGACCCCAGAGTGTTCTATAGAGAGGAGGAGGGGGGACCCCAGAGTGTTCTATAGAGAGGAGGAGGAGGGGGGACCCCAGAGTGTTCTATAGAGAGGAGGAGGAGGAGGAGGGGGGACCCCAGAGTGTTCTATAGAGAGGAGGAGGAGGGACCCCAGAGTGTTCTATAGAGAGGAGGAGGAGGAGGGGGGACCCCAGAGTGTTCTATAGAGAGGAGGAGGAGGGACCCCAGAGTGTTCTATAGAGAGGAGGAGGAGGAGGGGGGACCCCAGAGTGTTCTATAGAGAGGAGGAGGAGGGGGGACCCCAGAGTGTTCTATAGAGAGGAGGAGGAGGGACCCCAGAGTGTTCTATAGAGAGGAGGAGGAGGAGGGACCCCAGAGTGTTCTATAGAGAGGAGGGGGGGACCCCAGAGTGTTCTATAGAGAGGAGGAGGAGGGACCCCAGAGTGTTCTATAGAGAGGAGGAGGAGGGGACCCCAGAGTGTTCTATAGAGAGGAGGAGGAGGACCCCAGAGTGTTCTATAGAGAGGAGGAGGAGGAGGGGGGACCCCAGAGTGTTCTATAGAGAGGAGGAGGAGGACCCCAGAGTGTTCTATAGAGAGGAGGAGGAGGAGGGGGGACCCCAGAGTGTTCTATAGAGAGGAGGAGGGGGGACCCCAGAGTGTTCTATAGAGAGGAGGAGGGGGGACCCCAGAGTGTTCTATAGAGAGGAGGAGGGGGGACCCCAGAGTGTTCTATAGAGAGGAGGAGGAGGGGGGACTCCAGAGTGTTCTATAGAGAGGAGGAGGAGGAGGGGGGACCCCAGAGTGTTCTATAGAGAGGAGGAGGGGGGACCCCAGAGTGTTCTATAGAGAGGAGGAGGAGGAGGGGGGACCCCAGAGTGTTCTATAGAGAGGAGGAGGAGGGGGGACCCCAGAGTGTTCTATAGAGAGGAGGAGGGGGGACCCCAGAGTGTTCTATAGAGAGGAGGAGGGGGGACCCCAGAGTGTTCTATAGAGAGGAGGAGGAGGGGGGACCCCAGAGTGTTCTATAGAGAGGAGGAGGAGGGGGGACCCCAGAGTGTTCTATAGAGAGGAGGAGGAGGGGGGACCCCAGAGTGTTCTATAGAGAGGAGGAGGAGGGGGGACCCCAGAGTGTTCTATAGAGAGGAGGAGGAGGGGGGACCCCAGAGTGTTCTATAGAGAGGAGGAGGAGGAGGGGGGACCCCAGAGTGTTCTATAGAGAGGAGGAGGAGGAGGGGGGACCCCAGAGTGTTCTATAGAGAGGAGGAGGAGGAGGGGGGACCCCAGAGTGTTCTATAGAGAGGAGGAGGAGGAGGGGGGACCCCAGAGTGTTCTATAGAGAGGAGGAGGAGGGGGGACCCCAGAGTGTTCTATAGAGAGGAGGAGGAGGGGGGACCCCAGAGTGTTCTATAGAGAGGAGGAGGAGGGGGGACCCCAGAGTGTTCTATAGAGAGGAGGAGGAGGGGGGACCCCAGAGTGTTCTATAGAGAGGAGGAGGAGGAGGAGGGACCCCAGAGTGTTCTATAGAGAGGAGGAGGAGGGGACCCCAGAGTGTTCTATAGAGAGGAGGAGGAGGGGACCCCAGAGTGTTCTATAGAGAGGAGGAGGAGGGGACCCCAGAGTGTTCTATAGAGAGGAGGAGGAGGGGACCCCAGAGTGTTCTATAGAGAGGAGGAGGAGGGGACCCCAGAGTGTTCTATAGAGAGGAGGAGGAGGGGGACCCCAGAGTGTTCTATAGAGAGAGAGGAGGGGGGGACCCCAGAGTGTTCTATAGAGAGGAGGAGGAGGAGGGGGGACCCCAGAGTGTTCTATAGAGAGGGGGGGAGGAGGGGGGGACCCCAGAGTGTTCTATAGAGAGGAGGAGGAGGAGGAGGAGGGACCCCAGAGGTGTTCTATAGAGAGGAGGAGGAGGAGGGGGGACCCCAGAGTGTTCTATAGAGAGGAGGGGGAGGGGGGACCCCAGAGTGTTCTATAGAGAGGAGGAGGAGGGGGGACCCCAGAGTGTTCTATAGAGAGGATGAGGAGGAGGAGGGACCCCAGAGTGTTCTATAGGGAGGAGGGGGGACCCCAGAGTGTTCTATAGAGAGGAGGAGGGGGACCCCAGAGTGTTCTATAGAGAGGAGGAGGGACCCCAGAGTGTTCTATAGAGAGGAGGAGGGGGACCCCAGAGTGTTCTATAGAGAGGAGGAGGAGGGGGGACCCCAGAGTGTTCTATAGAGAGGAGGAGGAGGGGGGACCCCAGAGTGTTCTATAGAGAGGAGGAGGGGGGACCCCAGAGTGTTCTATAGAGAGGAGGAGGGGGACCCAGAGTGTTCTATAGAGAGGAGGAGGGGGGACCCCAGAGTGTTCTATAGAGAGGAGGAGGAGGAGGAGGGGGGACCCCAGAGTGTTCTATAGAGAGGAGGAGGAGGGGGGACCCCAGAGTGTTCTATAGAGAGGAGGAGGAGGAGGAGGGGGGACCCCAGAGTGTTTCTATAGAGAGGAGGAGGAGGAGGAGGAGGGACCCCAGAGTGTTCCATAGAGAGGAGGAGGAGGGGGGGACCCCAGAGTGTTCTATAGAGAGGAGGAGGAGGGGGACCCCAGAGTGTTCTATAGAGAGGAGGAGGAGGGACCCCAGAGTGTTCTATAGAGAGGAGGAGGAGGGGACCCCAGAGTGTTCTATAGAGAGGAGGAGGGGGGACCCCAGAGTGTTCTATAGAGAGGAGGAGGAGGGGGACCCCAGAGTGTTCTATAGAGAGGAGGAGGAGGGACCCCAGAGTGTTCTATAGAGAGGAGGAGGGGGGACCCCAGAGTGTTCTATAGAGAGGAGGAGGAGGGGGGACCCCAGAGTGTTCTATAGAGAGGAGGAGGAGGGGGGACCCCAGAGTGTTCTATAGAGAGGAGGAGGAGGGGGGACCCCAGAGTGTTCTATAGAGAGGAGGAGGAGGGGGGACCCCAGAGTGTTCTATAGAGAGGAGGAGGAGGGGGGACCCCCAGAGTGTTCTATAGAGAGGAGGAGGAGGAGGAGGAGGAGGAGGAGGGGGGACCCCAGAGTGTTCTATAGAGAGGAGGAGGAGGAGGAGGGGGGACCCCAGAGTGTTCTATAGAGAGGAGGAGGAGGAGGGGGGGACCCCAGAGTGTTCTATAGAGAGGAGGAGGAGGGGGGACCCCAGAGTGTTCTATAGAGAGGAGGAGGAGGAGGGACCCCAGAGTGTTCTATAGAGAGGAGGAGGAGGGGGGACCCCAGAGTGTTCTATAGAGAGGAGGAGGAGGAGGGACCCCAGAGTGTTCTATAGAGAGGAGGAGGAGGGGGGACCCCAGAGTGTTCTATAGAGAGGAGGAGGAGGGGGGACCCCAGAGTGTTCTATAGAGAGGAGGAGGAGGGGGGACCCCAGAGTGTTCTATAGAGAGGAGGAGGAGGGGGACCCCAGAGTATTCTATAGAGAGGAGGAGGAGGGGGGACCCCAGAGTGTTCTATAGAGAGGAGGAGGAGGGGGGGACCCCAGAGTGTTCTATAGAGAGGAGGAGGAGGGGGGGACCCCAGAGTGTTCTATAGAGAGGAGGAGGAGGGGGGACCCCAGAGTGTTCTATAGAGAGGAGGAGGAGGGGGGGACCCCAGAGTGTTCTATAGAGAGGAGGAGGAGGGGGGACCCCAGAGTGTTCTATAGAGAGGAGGAGGAGGGGGGACCCCAGAGTGTTCTATAGAGAGGAGGAGGAGGGGGACCCCAGAGTGTTCTATAGAGAGGAGGAGGAGGGGGGACCCCAGAGTGTTCTATAGAGAGGAGGAGGAGGGGGGACCCCAGAGTATTCTATAGAGAGGAGGAGGAGGGGGGACCCCAGAGTGTTCTATAGAGAGGAGGAGGAGGGGGGACCCCAGAGTGTTCTATAGAGAGGAGGAGGAGGGGGGGACCCCAGAGTGTTCTATAGAGAGGAGGAGGAGGGGGGACCCCAGAGTGTTCTATAGAGAGGAGGAGGAGGGGGGACCCCAGAGTGTTCTATAGAGAGGAGGAGGAGGGGGGACCCCAGAGTGTTCTATAGAGAGGAGGAGGAGGGGGGACCCCAGAGTGTTCTATAGAGAGGAGGAGGAGGGGGGACCCCAGAGTGTTCTATAGAGAGAAGGACACAAATATTACAGAGCACATATACAAAAAGACATTCTCTTCCTCCAGGCTATTTAAAACACCAAGACATTTTAAAAAAATATTATAAAAATAATAAGGGGATTTGGTCCCTCCATATTTCTATACGGTGCTAAGCCCACTTACTGCGATAAAGTGCCCCATGACTGGGGGGTCCTCCATCTCTGAACCATGGGAGATATTTACTCCTCTATATGGGAGGCATATACTCCTCTGTACACTCTTCTATATGGGAGAATCTTGAGGTCCCCACCCATCACACAGGAGGACTCTAATAAGAGGCACTTAATGAGGGGGAGGGGTGCTCCTCACCCAAAAGGATTTGGTGAGAATCCATACAATAGACAAACAAGATATTTGGGGGGCGCACCCTAAAAGATGCATTAAAGATGGTGCAGCCATAAGACCAACAACAGAACAAAATATTACAGAGCACATAGAAATAAGACATTTACCTCCAGCAAGGCTCATTAAAAACACCTGAATATTCCCTCATTAGTGTCCTCCTGTGTGATGGGTGGAGACCTCAGTTCTCCCGTATAGAGGAGTGTATAGAGGGGTGTATAGAGGGGTGTATAGAGGGGTGTATAGAGGGGTGTATAGAGGAGTGTATAGAGGAGTGTATAGAGAAGTATATAGAAGAGTTTTTGTCTCTCGTGGTTCAGAGAAGGAGGACCCCCCAGTCTATGGATAGTGTAGGTCCCACCAATCATGGGGCACTTTATCACAGTAAGTGGGCTTAGCACCGTATAGTAATCTGGAGGGACCAAATCCCCTTATTATTTTGATAATGTTCAGGTGTGTTTAATAAGCCTTGCTGGAGGTAAATGTCTTTTTTCTATGTGCTCTGTAATATTTTGTTCTGTTGGTCTTGTGGCTGCAGCAGCTCTAATGCATCTTTTAGGGTGTGCTCCCCCCCCAAATATTTTGTTTGTCTATAGAGAGAAGGGGGACCCCAGTGTATTATGGGGAGGGGTGGTGTGGGTGTTCCTGATGATTGTTTTTTTTTCTTTCAGTCGGCTCCTCTCATTGGTTGAGGATGGAGGTATCTGCAGGACGAGGGGTGAGACTCTTGGACTCATTTATTTCTCTGATTCCAGGAAATGGTCTTTTTTTTTTTCACTAATCTTTATTGTTATGATAAGGAGGCTGACAATCAATTGCCAAATCTGTCTACCTACACAGTGTTACTTGTCATCTCCATGTGATTGGGGGGGGGGCCTCTGATGTGATGTCATGTGATTGGGGGGGGGATTGTATGGTGAGTGTTTGGCACCCCTTGTACTGGCTGATAGCAGAGTACAGTGAAGGGATTTTGTGGGTGATTTTGGGAGTGATCCCTGGAGTGAACCTGTGGGTGATTTGGGGTGTGACCCTGTGACTTATCCTTGAGGTGATTCTTGGTTGTGATTCTTGGGAGTGATCCTGGGGGTGATTCTTGGGAGTGATCCTGGGGGTGATTCTTGGTTGTGATTCTTGGCGGTGGTCCTGGGGGTGATTCTTGGCGGTGGTCTTGGGGGTGATTCTTGGCGGTGGTCTTGAGGGTGATTCTTGGCGGTGGTCCTGGGGGTGATTCTTGGTGGTGGTCCTGGGAGTGATCTTGGGGGTGATTCTTGGCGGTGGTCCTGGGAGTGATCTTGGGGGTGATTCTTGGCGTTGGTCTTGGGGGTGATTCTTGGTTGTGGTCTTGGGGGTGATTCTTGGCGGTGGTCCTGGGGGTGATTCTTGAGGGTGATTCTTGGCGGTGGTCCTGGGAGTGATCTTGGGGGTGATTCTTGGTTGTGGTCTTGGGGGTGATTCTTGGTTGTGGTCTTGGGGGTGATTCTTGGTTGTGGTCTTGGGGGTGATTCTTGGCGGTGGTCCTGGGAGTGATCTTGGGGGGGGGGGATTCTTGGCGGTGGTCCTGGGAGTGATCTTGGGGGGGTGATTCTTGGCGGTGGTCCTGGGAGTGATCTTGGGGGTGATTCTTGGCGGTGGTCCTGGGAGTGATCTTGGGGGTGATTCTTGGCGTTGGTCTTGGGGGTGATTCTTGGTTGTGGTCTTGGGGGTGATTCTTGGCGGTGGTCCTGGGAGTGATCTTGGGGGTGATTCTTGGCAGTGGTCCTGGGGGTGATTCTTGGGGGTGATTCTTGGCGGTGGTTCTTGGGGGTGATTCTTGGTGGCTTTCCTGGGAGTGATCTTGGGGGGGGGATTCTTAGTTGTGGTCTTGGGGGTGATTCTTGGTTGTGGTCTTGGGGGTGATTCTTGGTTGTGGTCTTGGGGGTGATTCTTGGTTGTGGTCTTGGGGGTGATTCTTGGTTGTGGTCTTGGGAGTGATCTTGGGGGGGTGATTCTTGGCGGTGGTCCTGGGGGTGATTCTTGGTGGCGGTCCTGGGAGTGATCTTGGGGGGGTGATTCTTGGGGGTGATTCTTGGCGGTGGTCCTGGGAGTGATCTTGGGGGTGATTCTTGGTTGTGGTCTTGGGGGTGATTCTTGGTTGTGGTCTTGGGGGTGATTCTTGGTTGTGGTCTTGGGGGTGATTCTTGGCGGTGGTCCTGGGAGTGATCTTGGGGGTGATTCTTGAGGGTGATTCTTTGCGGTGGTTCTTGGGGGTGATTCTTTGCGGTGGTTCTTGGGGGTGATTCTTGGCGGTGGTCCTGGGAGTGATCTTGGGGGTGATTCTTGGTTGTGATCTTGGGGGTGATTCTTGGTTGTGGTCTTGGGGGTGATTCTTGGTTGTGGTCTTGGGGGTGATTCTTGGTTGTGGTCTTGGGGGTGATTCTTGGTTGTGGTCTTGGGGGTGATTCTTGGTTGTGGTCTTGGGGGTGATTCTTGGTTGTGGTCTTGGGGGTGATTCTTGGTTGTGGTCTTGGGGGTGATTCTTGGTTGTGGTCTTGGGGGTGATTCTTGGTTGTGGTCTTGGGGGTGATTCTTGGCGGTGGTCCTGGGAGTGATCTTGGGGGGGTGATTCTTGGCGGTGGTCCTGGGAGTGATCTTGGGGGTGATTCTTGGTTGTGGTCTTGGGGGTGATTCTTGGTTGTGGTCTTGGGGGTGATTCTTGGTTGTGGTCTTGGTGGTGATTCTTGGTTGTGGTCTTGGGGGTGATTCTTGGTTGTGGTCTTGGGGGTGATTCTTGGTTATGGTCTTGGGGGTGATTCTTGGCGGTGGTCCTGGGAGTGATCTTGGGGGGGTGATTCTTGGCGGTGGTCCTGGGAGTGATCTTGGGGGTGATTCTTGGCGGTGGTCTCGGGGGTGATTCTTGGTTGTGGTCTTGGGGGTGACTCTTGGCGGTGGTCCTGGGAGTGATCTTGGGGGTGATTCTTGGTTGTGGTCTTGGGGGTGATTCTTGGCGGTGGTCCTGGGAGTGATTCTTGGGGGTGATTCTTGGCGGTTGTCAGAGCTGAGATCTTCTCGGTTCATACCATCCAGAGGAGATGATCTTCCTACAGACAACCACCATGGAGGTCTCGGCTCTCTGGAGGGTCAGGTGATCCCAGGACATCTAAATTCCTTCTCCCATACCTGAATGTGATCACACCCCGTCTGATATATACTCATGTCAGTGGAAGGGTTCAGATGTCACCTGATTGGCTGCGGCACCAGCAGGAACCCAGAAAGCAGGGGCCCCCGCTTCTGGCAGGGGACAGGCTTTTCTACTCAGGCTTTGGCTGGTTTCCAAATAAAATGAACAGTTAGACTTTGCTCACCTTCGTCATGGATGGTTCCGGGATCTCCATGGTGGTTCCCCAGGGAAGTGTCTTTCCATGTATCTGGGGTGGGTAGGTAGACTGGTAGGTACGTAGGCAGTAAGATGACACTGTACAGTCACATGATCTCTTTCTTGCAGACGATTGGTGATCTCTTCCATGCATTGTATGAGATGGGCTTCAATGAGTCGCAGGTTCAGGCCGCGGTCAGAGCCGGATGTTTCGGGGTGCAGGACGCAGCGGACTGGTCAGTACATGGCAGATGCATCTATACTGTGATTGGCTGTTCACCTTCATATATAGAGCTTCTGATTGGCTGTTCACTGTCTCATGCTGTATATACTTTCTGATTGGCTGAGGTATGGGATATCTCCGTACAGCATCTGGTGTTTACCGTCATTGTTGTGCTGTGACCCAGAATTGTGTCTTGTGTGTGTAAGGATCCTGCAGGGAGGTCACCACCGGGGAACACTCCGCACCCAACCAGGAGAAGACTTTGCATCGGCTGCCGTGTCCGCCTTCAACCCCCCACAAGATGGAGGAGGTGCCGCCATGTCTCACCCGCTGTCCCCAGGTCAGAGGAGGGGGTCACCCCGCACTGTCACCCGCTGTCCCCAGGTCAGAGGAGGGGGTCACCCCGCACTGTCACCCGCTGTCCCCAGGTCAGAGGAGGGGTCACCCGCTGTCCCCAGGTCAGAGGAGGGGTCACCCCGCACTGTCACCCGCTGTCCCCAGGTCAGAAGAGGGGTCACCCGCTGTCCCCAGGTCAGAGGAGGGGGTCACCCCGCACTGTCACCCGCTGTCCCCAGGTCAGAGGAGGGGTCACCCGCTGTCCCCAGGTCAGAGGAGGGGTCACCCCGCACTGTCACCCGCTGTCCCCAGGTCAGAAGAGGGGTCACCCCGCGCTGTCCCCAGGTCAGAAGAGGGGTCACCCCGCGCTGTCCCCAGGTCAGAGGAGGGGGTCACCCCGCGCTGTCCCCAGGTCAGAGGAAGGGGTCACCCCGTGCTGTCCCCAGGTCAGAGGAGGGGGCCACCCCGCACTGTCACCCGCTGTCCCCAGGTCAGAGGAGGGGGTCATCCCGTGCTGTCCCCAGGTCAGAGGAGGGGGGTCACCCCGCGCTGTCCCCAGGTCAGAGGAGGGGTCACCCGCTGTCCCCAGGTCAGAGGAGAGGTCACCCCGCGCTGTGCCCAGGTCAGAGGAGGGGTCACCCGCTGTCCCCAGGTCAGAGGAGGGGGTCATCCCGCGCTGTCCCCAGGTCAGAGGAGGGGTCACCCGCTGTCCCCAGGTCAGAGGAGAGGTCACCCCGCGCTGTGCCCAGGTCAGAGGAGGGGTCACCCGCTGTCCCCAGGTCAGAGGAGGGGTCACCCGCTGTCCCCAGGTCAGAGGAGGGGGCCACCCCGCACTGTCACCCGCTGTCCCCAGGTCAGAGGAGGGGTCACCCGCTGTCCCCAGGTCAGAGGAGGGGGTCATCCCGCGCTGTCCCCAGGTCAGAGGAGGGGGGTCACCCCACGCTGTCCCCAGGTCAGAGGAGGGGGGTCACCCCGCGCTGTCCCCAGGTCAGAGGAGGGGGTCATCCCGCGCTGTCCCCAGGTCAGAGGAGGGGTCACCCGCTGTCCCCAGGTCAGAGGAGGGGGGTCACCCCGCGCTGTCCCCAGGTCAGAGGAGGGGGCCACCCCGCGCTGTCCCCAGGTCAGAGGAGGGGGGTCACCCCACGCTGTCCCCAGGTCAGAGGAGGGGGGTCACCCCGCGCTGTCCCCAGGTCAGAGGAGGGGGTCATCCCGCGCTGTCCCCAGGTCAGAGGAGGGGTCACCCGCTGTCCCCAGGTCAGAGGAGGGGGGTCACCCCGCGCTGTCCCCAGGTCAGAGGAGGGGGCCACCCCGCGCTGTCCCCAGGTCAGAGGAGGGGGTCATCCCGTGCTGTCCCCAGGTCAGAGGAGGGCGGTCACCCCGCGCTGTCCCCAGGTCAGAGGAGGGGGTTACCCCGCGCTGTCCCCAGGTCAGAGGAAGGGGTCACCCCGCGCTGTCCCCAGGTCAGAGGAGGGGGGGTCACCCCACGCTGTCCCCAGGTCAGAGGAGGGGGTTACCCCGCGCTGTCCCCAGGTCAGAGGAGGGGGGTCACCCCACGCTGTCCCCAGGTCAGAGCAGGGGGTTACCCCGCGCTGTCCTCAGGTCAGAGGAAGGGGTCACCCCGCGCTGTCCCCAGGTCAGAGGAGGGGGGTCACCCCACGCTGTCCCCAGGTCAGAGGAGGGGGTTACCCCGCGCTGTCCCCAGGTCAGAGGAAGGGGTCACCCCGCGCTGTCCCCAGGTCAGAGGAGGGGGGTCACCCCACGCTGTCCCCAGGTCAGAGGAGGGGGGTCACCCCGCGCTGTCCCCAGGTCAGAGGAGGGGGGTCACCCCGCGCTGTCCCCAGGTCAGAGGAGGGGTCATGCTGTCCCCAGGTCAGAGGAGGGGTCACCGCACACTGTGTCACCCAGTACAGGGTTAGGGGTGACAATGGGTCCCTGTCTCTGAAGTATAATTGTAATTTTGTAGTCTTTATCCATTCTTCTTCCTGCAGCCTCCCCACCCTCTCCAGAGCGCCACCCCCTGACCAGCACCCGTCGCCTGCAGGAGAGGAAGGAGTATGAGGAGCGGCAAAACGCCAGCCTGGCTCATGAGGTCCAAGAGGAGAGAAGGACAAAGAAAAAGGTGAGACTGCCGTGCGGTAGGGGGGGGGGGGGGGGGGGGGCATGAGGGGGGGGTTAGCAGGTTATTAAAAGGAATAGTGCTTAAGAACTGCATATTTTTTACATACAGCCCAGAGAGTGCTGTACGGTATACCGGTCACCGGAGGGCGCTCTCTGTACTGATTATATGACAGGTCTGTACAGTATACTGGTCACCAGAGGGCGCTCTCTATACTGGTCACCAGAGGGCGCTCTCTATACTGGTCACCAGAGGGCGCTCTCTATACTGGTCACCAGAGGGCGCTCTCTATACTGGTCACCAGAGGGCGCTCTCTATACTGGTCACCAGAGGGCGCTCTCTGTTCTGATCATGTGACGGGTCTGTACAGTATACCGGTCACCAGAGGGCGCTCTCTGTAGTGATCATGTGACGGTACAGTATACCGGTCACCGGAGGGCGCTCTCTGTATGGATTCAGCGGATTGGTCATGGCATGTAGGTAGGTTGTAGTTCTCGGCCGGTTCCTATGCTGTGTGCACCTTCTCCTCTGGTTAGTTGATGCTCTTCTCTCCTCCTAGGAGCGGGATGAGGTCCTGCGACGTATTGCCGAGGATCGTCAGAGGCGGCACAACAAGGACCTGAATGTCTCCAATCCAGCATCCAATGAGGGGCAGAGCAGCCCCAGTCATGTGACCTCTCACAAACCACTGCGCCCTGATGGTGAGTGCGGCTGAAGATCTCCTTTTTTTTTTTATATTTGTACTAAAAATGTCCCATAGAAAGCAAACTCTTTACAATGAACCTCCAAAGGTGTCACTTCCCATCCATCGAGGGACACGGGAAGTCATTCACCCCCCGGTTATACTGTCCCCTACAAGGGGATTGGACTCTGGCTGTAGGCCAGCCTAGGATGAAGCTCTCTTATTCCCAGCATGCCTCATTATTTTTTTTTTTCGTCTTCTGGGAAGCGTCTTTACTCACCTTTCTTCAGTCAAGACGTTCTCTAGAGATGGTCTCTGTGATTGGCCCGGATGTTGTGCTCGTAGCTTGGAGGTGACCTTTGTGCATGGAGGTTCCACCTAAGGAGCTATCCAGACTCTGTCATGGAGAGTTTCCAGGATCCAAAGACTTTTGTTATGCCCTCAGCATTTGCTCTGTCTCTGGAGACTCGCTCAGTGTATGGGCCTATCAGGCTGAGCTACCTCATGTTTGGATCACTGGGGCCCTAAAAGCTCCACTTTCTGCTGGTTAGCCAAGAGACTAAGTCCTGGGTAGATTGTCATCTGTCTGCTCCACAATCTCTTCCCTGCCATTCAATGTGGAGGAAGTATCTCCCTGCTGTGACTTCTGCCTGCAAAGAGCCATGGAGAACCTCGATCTTTGATCCCTTCCTGCTGCCCGACTTGGGTCACCACTGGCCAGTGGTTGGGTTTCCATAGCACTTGGGGCCTTGCCTGAGCTTAGATGGCTTTACTGCCTCTCCACTGCCTTATGTTTGGATACCGCTGTTTCAGGTGCCCCCAGAATATTTATTCTTCAGAAGAACATTCACGTTCTATGATTTGCCACTTCCCGCCTGTAGGAGGTCAGATGAGGTCCTTGGGTTAAAGTGGAGATATCTGGATGATGGTGGGAGCTACAGGCATCATCCAGATATCTTTGCTTTCAGCTGGCGATTCCCTGAAATGTAAAAGTCATTCTAGAGGCGTGCTGCTGGATTGCTTTTACAGGCAGCGGGAGGGGACGTCCTCCCTCCCCACCGTCCTCTGGTGCCTTTCTGGGTTCTCACGTTGGATCGGGAACCCGGATTACCGATCTGGCGGCGCCGCCAGATTACCATAGAGCTGGGCCAGCTCTATGACCCTGGAAGGCCAGAAGCGATGTCTCAACGTCAATTCCGGCTCTGGCAGATGTAGAGCGACGTCATGACGTCACTTCCGGCTCTGGTAGATGTAGAGCGACGTCATGAGGTCACTTCCGGCTCTGGCAGATGTAGAGCGACGTCATGAGGTCACTTCTGGCTCTGGCAGATGTAGAGCGATGTCATGAGGTCACTTCCGGCTCTGGCAAATGTAGAGCGACGTCAGGAGGTGACTTCCGGCTCCGGCAGATGTAGAGCGACGTCATGAGGTCACTTCCGGCTCTGGCAGATGTAGAGCGACGTCAGGAGGTGACTTCCGGCTCCGGCAGATGTAGAGCGACGTCATGACGTCACTTCCGGCTCTGGTAGATGTAGAGCGACGTCATGAGGTCACTTCCGGCTCTGGCAGATGTAGAGCGACGTCATGAGGTCACTTCCGGCTCTGGCAGATGTAGAGCGACGTCATGAGGTCACTTCTGGCTCTGGCAGATGTAGAGCGATGTCATGAGGTCACTTCCGGCTCTGGCAAATGTAGAGCGACGTCAGGAGGTGACTTCCGGCTCCGGCAGATGTAGAGCGACGTCATGAGGTCACTTCCGGCTCTGGCAGATGTAGAGCGACGTCAGGAGGTGACTTCCGGCTTCGGCAGATGTAGAGCGACGTCATGAGGTCACTTCCGACTCTGGCAGATGTAGAGCGATGCAGATGTAGAGTGACGTCACGTTCGGCTCTGGCAGATGTAGAGCGACGTCAGGAGGTCACTTCTGGCTCTGGCAGAAGTAGAGCGACGTCAGGAGGTCGCTTCCGGCTCTGGCAGATGTAGAGCGACGTCATGACGTCACTTCCGGCTCTGGCAGATGTAGAGCGACGTCAGGAGGTCGCTTCCGGCTCTAGCAGATGTAGAGCGAAGTCAGGAGGTCGCTTCCGGCTCTGGCAGATGTAGAGCGAAGTCAGGAGGTCGCTTCCGGCTCTGGCAGATGTAGAGCGACGTCAGGAGGTCGCTTCCGGCTCTGGCAGATGTAGAGCGACGTCAGGAGGTGACTTCCGGCTCTGGCAGATGTAGAGCGACGTCAGGAGATCACTTCCGGCTCTGGCAGATGTAGAGCGATGCAGATGTAGAGTGACGTCACGTTCAGCTCTGGCAGATGTAGAGCGACGTCAGGAGGTCACTTCCGGCTCTGGCAGATGTAGAGCGATGCAGATGTAGAGTGACGTCACGTTCGGCTCTGGCAGATGTAGAGCGACGTCAGGAGGTCACTTCCGGCTCTGGCAGATGTAGAGCGATGCAGATGTAGAGTGACGTCACGTTCGGCTCTGGCAGATGTAGAGCGACGTCAGGAGGTCACTTCCGGCTCTGGCAGATGTAGAGCGACGTCAGGAGATCACTTCCGGCTCTGGCAGATGTAGAGCGATGCATATGTAGAGTGACGTCACGTTCGGCTCTGGCAGATGTAGAGCGACGTCAGGAGGTCACTTCCGGCTCTGGCAGATGTAGAGCGATGCAGATGTAGAGTGACGTCACGTTCGGCTCTGGCAGATGTAGGGATGACGTCATGTTCGGCTCTGGCAGATGTAGGGATGACGTCACGTTCGGCTCTGGCAGATGTAGGGATGACGTCACGTTCAGCTCTGGCAGATGTAGGGATGACGTCACGTTCGGCTCTGGCAGATGTAGGGATGAAGTCACGTCCGGCTCTGGCAGATGTAGAGCGACGTCAGGAGGTCACTTCTGGCTCTGGCAGAAGTAGAGCGACGTCAGGAGGTCGCTTCCGGCTCTGGCAGATGTAGAGCGACAAAAAAAATAATGTAGTAAATTCAGCGCTGATTGATATGATAATATAAATGCAAGCAGGCACTAAGGTCAACTCAAAAAACACCTCAAAAACATGTATAAATAAAGAGTGCTGCGCAAATAAAAGTTCATAGACAAATAATAATGAGGTAGCAGTATAGAAGAGCAGGAACCACCGGTGACAATGAATATCTGGATGGTGACTTTATCCCTCCACCACTCTTAGATGGCCCCTCACCTCAGAAATTCGACCTGAAACAGGTCACACCGCTTTAAGGATTAGATGGATCTGATGGATCAGTCCTTAATGACTCCCTCTCTTCCTTCAGCTCACAACGCTCAGTAAAGCCAGATGGTAAGCATATAATAGAATAGAAAGCAACAAACCCTAGTGTTCTCCGTTTTAAACTTTTATTAAATGAATATAAAAGCACATAGGTAACACTCACATATAACCGGCACTCCGATCCGAGTGCCGGCCAGCGGGCTTGTAATCGTATCTGTCGGATGACCGCGGGTGACGTCACACGCTCCTTACCCCCGTACGCGTTACGTCCTATGGGCGGGACTTCATCGGCGTGGGGCGGGATGCGCAGTGACGGCCCGCATTGTTGTTATTATACTCCATGGTGACGGCGGCACCAATCAGAAGGACAGGAGCAATGATCAGGAAAAGAAACGCCTCCCTGTCATTCGATAATAGCTAATTACTTCCTATTGTCCTTTACTCCCAACGGAAGTTGCATAGATCAACACCGCCAGCAAAAGATTAAAAAATATGATATACATAGATAATTGTTTGCAAAATCAAACTGACATTTATACTAATGTATGGCAAACTTTATAGATATATATATCATAATTATTTAAAATTATACGCATAAGAAATGCAAAGTTGCATAAAAAATAAACGCATGTCATATAAGAATGATTGCTTACAGTGCCCAGATGGCATATCTTAGTTTGCACAGCAAGCGCTCCAAATCCCCAAGTTGGAGTATTCATGACTAAAAATTGATAAAAAACAATAATAAAATTAAATACGCATAAATTAATGCAGCGAAATCGCTTATGAAAAAATCGCATGATTAAAAAACCCGTACAAAATATGTATGAGTAATCAAAAAAAGACGTCAACCCACAGTAATCCGTCAAACACGATCACATATACAGTATTACAAATAAAATAAACACCAATAATATCATCTGTTTGAAATAAAACAATTTAAATCAAAATCAACATTCATTCCGAAGGGGGAGAGAACTTTGGTCTCATAGATCCAAAACGATTCCCTACGGCTGAGCTGTCTTATGTAATGACCACCCCTCCAGTGTCGCGGTACTTTTTCTATCCCCCAAAATTTTAAGCATTTGGGGTCTTTTTGATGAAAAAGGCGGAAATGCCTAGAGACACTGTGGGTTTTTACCCCCCGCTCGATGTTACTGATATGTTCTCCAATTCTTACATGAAGTGCTCTTGAGGTCCGGCCCACATACTGAAGGCCACAATCGCACTCCAGCATGTAGACCACCCCCACTGCATGTGAAACAAACTCCTTACGTCTCTTAATATTTCTGCTTTCTGGCTTTTATGCATGTGGTAAGTGTGCCACATGCAGGAAGGCCTGCAGAAATATTAAGAGACGTAAGGAGTTTGTTTCACATGCAACACAAAAAAGTTACAAAATTGAGGGTCTGATCACGTGTTCGACAGTGGGGGTGGTCTACATGCTGGAGTGCGATTGTGGCCTTCAGTATGTGGGCCGGACCTCAAGAGCACTTCATGTAAGAATTGGACAACATATCAGTAACATCGAGCGGGGGGTAAAAACCCACAGTGTCTCTAGGCATTTCCGCCTTTTTCATCAAAAAGACCCCAAATGCTTAAAATTTTGGGGGATAGAAAAAGTACCGCGACACTGGAGGGGTGGTCATTACATAAGACAGCTCAGCCGTAGGGAATCGTTTTGGATCTATGAGACCAAAGTTCTCTCCCCCTTCGGAATGAATGTTGATTTTGATTTAAATTGTTTTATTTCAAACAGATGATATTATTGGTGTTTATTTTATTTGTAATACTGTATATGTGATCGTGTTTGACGGATTACTGTGGGTTGACGTCTTTTTTTGATTACTCATACATATTTTGTACGGGTTTTTTAATCATGCGATTTTTTCATAAGCGATTTCGCTGCATTAATTTATGCGTATTTAATTTTATTATTGTTTTTTATCAATTTTTAGTCATGAATACTCCAACTTGGGGATTTGGAGCGCTTGCTGTGCAAACTAAGATATGCCATCTGGGCACTGTAAGCAATCATTCTTATATGACATGCGTTTATTTTTTATGCAACTTTGCATTTCTTATGCGTATAATTTTAAATAATTATGATATATATATCTATAAAGTTTGCCATACATTAGTATAAATGTCAGTTTGATTTTGCAAACAATTATCTATGTATATCATATTTTTTAATCTTTTGCTGGCGGTGTTGATCTATGCAACTTCCGTTGGGAGTAAAGGACAATAGGAAGTAATTAGCTATTATCGAATGACAGGGAGGCGTTTCTTTTCCTGATCATTGCTCCTGTCCTTCTGATTGGTGCCGCCGTCACCATGGAGTATAATAACAACAATGCGGGCCGTCACTGCGCATCCCGCCCCACGCCGATGAAGTCCCGCCCATAGGACGTAACGCGTACGGGGGTAAGGAGCGTGTGACGTCACCCGCGGTCATCCGACAGATACGATTACAAGCCCGCTGGCCGGCACTCGGATCGGAGTGCCGGTTATATGTGAGTGTTACCTATGTGCTTTTATATTCATTTAATAAAAGTTTAAAACGGAGAACACTAGGGTTTGTTGCTTTCTATTCTATTATATGCTTACCATCTGGCTTTACTGAGCGTTGTGAGCTGAAGGAAGAGAGGGAGTCATTAAGGACTGATCCATCAGATCCATCTAATCCTTAAAGCGGTGTGACCTGTTTCAGGTCGAATTTCTGAGGTGAGGGGCCATCTAAGAGTGGTGGAGGGATAAAGTCACCATCCAGATATTCATTGTCACCGGTGGTTCCTGCTCTTCTATACTGCTACCTCATTATTATTTGTCTATGAACTTTTATTTGCGCAGCACTCTTTATTTATAGATGTAGAGCGACGTCATGACGTCACTTCCGGCTCTGGCAGATGTAGAGCGACGTCAGGAGGTCGCTTCCGGCTCTGGCAGATGTAGAGCGACGTCAGGAGGTCGCTTCCGGCTCTGGCAGATGTAGAGCGACGTCAGGAGGTCACTTCCGGCTCTGGCAGATGTAGAGCGACGTCAGGAGGTCACTTCCGGCTCTGGCAGATGTAGAGCGACGTCAGGAGGTCGCTTCCGGCTCTGGCAGATGTAGAGCGACGTCAGGAGGTCGCTTCCGGCTCTGGCAGATGTAGAGCGACGTCAGGAGGTCGCTTCCGGCTCTGGCAGATGTAGAGCGACGTCAGGAGGTCGCTTCCGGCTCTGGCAGATGTAGAGCGACGTCAGGAGGTCGCTTCCGGCTCTGGCAGATGTAGAGCGACGTCAGGAGGTCGCTTCCGGCTCTGGCAGATGTAGAGCGACGTCAGGAGGTCGCTTCCGGCTCTGGCAGATGTAGAGCGACGTCAGGAGGTCGCTTCCGGCTCTGGCAGATGTAGAGCGACGTCAGGAGGTCACTTCCGGCTCTGGCAGATGTAGAGCGATGCAGATGTAGAGTGACGTCACGTTCGGCTCTGGCAGATGTAGAGCGACGTCAGGAGGTCACTTCCGGCTCTGGCAGATGTAGAGCGACGTCAGGAGATCACTTCCGGCTCTGGCAGATGTAGAGCGATGCATATGTAGAGTGACGTCACGTTCGGCTCTGGCAGATGTAGAGCGACGTCAGGAGGCCACTTCCGGCTCTGGCAGATGTAGAGCGACGTCAGGAGGTCACTTCCGGCTCTGGCAGATGTAGAGCGATGCAGATGTAGGGATGACGTCATGTTCGGCTCTGGCAGATGTAGGGATGACGTCACGTTCAGCTCTGGCAGATGTAGGGATGACGTCACGTTCGGCTCTGGCAGATGTAGGGATGACGTCACGTTCGGCTCTGGCAGATGTAGGGATGAAGTCACGTCCGGCTCTGGCAGATGTAGGGATGAAGTCACGTCCGGCTCTGGCAGATGTAGAGCGACGTCATAAGGTCACTCCCTGGCAGAAATTCCACAGCCATTTTTTTTTTTTTTTTTTCTTGAAAGCAGAGATTGATGTTTTGTTTTGATCTCATGCTTTCAAGGGTAGAGGAGAGATGTGGGGTCTTATAGACCACCGGATGTCTCCTTAAAGAGGACCCGTCATGCCATATTCCTCCTGTCTTTGGATGGATATATATCAAAATGTGGCGCTAAAAAGACGTGATCTTCGTTATTGGGCAAGACAAACCAGAATGGTCCTCTGGGAGTCAAAATGCACAATAAAGTATTTAATGAAAAAACATATCTCTACTAAAGAACTAGGAGAGAAATAAGACACAAATGTGTCTGTACATATCAAACAAACTACAATAGTGCCCAAAGAAATCTTTTAACAAGTCTGAAGGCTATAGAGGAATATATATATATATATATATATATATATATATATATATATATATATATATATATATATATGTATATATATATGTATATATATATGTATATATATATGTATATGGAAACTATTCCCAAAAAACTAAGTGCAGCGAAAATTATATAGTGCAAAGAAAATCTGAAAGGTATGCTTTAAATAGGCTGTGCATTCAAATATATAATGTGAAAATCAACAAATATGCTGCAATCAAAACACAAACATATATAAAGTTCGTAAAATGTTCACAGAACATGCATTGGGGGTCAGTGTAAGCTTGACTTATGGGGTCTTCCGTGGAGTATATCAATCATCCATGGCTAGGACGCACTCTGGATTGATGCGCTACTCTAATGCCTAGAGCATGTATAAACAGGTTAGACACCCTTACCGGAACAGGTGGACTCACTAGCCATACGGCTGAGAGTCAGACAGGCTTGTAGAAGGAGGACCCAAATGGTTGTTCAGGGGAGAGTGGGTCTGATTCCACGTCCGGACTTTATCCCAAGGTGGACGCACCACTCACCGGTCCCCTATTCAGGGTCGTCCTATATTAGGATCTCCACGGCAGAGGATTGTGTGGTAGCTGGTACAATCAAATCTCCAGGCCGGCACAAAAGCAATATAGCCCTCAGAATAGAAAATGGAAAAAATTCCTCCACATAGCGTGATACTGCTTCAAAAAGGATTTTTGATAAAAATTTGTATAAAAAAACAATCTGGCTCCTTATGACAGTGAAGGGCCAGATAAAGACAAGTATTTAAAAAGTGCTTACATAAGTCGTGGCATAACAGGCATATTGAAACCCGACGCGTTTCGTCCGCATGGACTTCAACTGGGGTATATGCCTGTTCGCCACTGCTATGCCTATATATATATATATATATATATATATATATATATATATATATATATATATGTGTATATATATAAACGATAATAATGATAACAAACCTTAAACAGCTGTTCGCGCCATGTGAAGCACAACTTCGGGGTTTGTCAAAAGATGGAGTCAATGGGTGTGTAGGCTGATCCAATTATCCAACTAGAACCAAGACAACCAGACCTCGGTCTGGCTAACCTATAGGTTGCCGCCGTAAGACTCCACCTAGGTGCTCGCCGTCGCCCGTTTAAACAAACATCGTCAGCATGCGGACGTACTGCCAATCAATGTCTGCGTCTGGGCAGCGCCACGATATCACGTGTTGGCTCCAAGGGCGGAGCTGGCCACATCTGAGATGACTCCAGGGGCGAAGCTGGCAATGTCAGAGATGACTCCAAGGGCGGAGCTGGCCACGTCTGAGATGACTCCAAGGGCGGAGCTGGCCACGTCTGAGATGACTCCAAGAGCGGAGCTGGCCACGTCTGAGATGACTCCAAGGGCGGAGCTGGCCACGTCAGAGATGACTCCAAGGGCGGAGCTGGCCACGTCTGAGATGACTCCAAGGGCGGAGCTGGCCATGTCTGAGATGACTCCAAGGGCGGAGCTGGCCACGTCAGAGATGACTCCAAGGGCGGAGCTGGCCACGTCAGAGATGACTCCAAGGGCGGAGCTGGCCACGTCAGAGATGACTCCAAGGGCGGAGCTGGCCACGTCAGAGATGACTCCAAGGGCGGAGCTGGCCACGTCAGAGATGACTCCAAGGGCGGAGCTGGCCACGTCAGAGATGACTCCAAGGGCGGAGCTGGCCACGTCAGAGATGACTCCAAGGGCGGAGCTGGCCACGTCAGAGATGATGATGGTGAACGTCGGCGCGTTAAGCCCTTCGTACGTCTGCGCAGACGTCAGCCGGAAGCACTCTAATATCACCGGCCTAGAACGGAATAAAACATCAAGATCTTGAAACGCGAATGCGGTTCAAGCACTAAAATTGGGCCAAAAAAAACAGGAACCGAAAAAATAAAAATTAGGAATTACAGATGGGAGTAAATATAGAAAGACCAAGTTATCCAGCTAAAATGGTGGTAACAATATTAAAGGTCATTGCCTAAGAAAATATATATTTCTTGTCTAAAAATGATATATGTAGTCTTCACATGACGCAAACAGTGTAAAGGAACTATAATAATATGGTGAAACTGTAAATAACAGAACAATCATGGATACACATTAACCCTGTATCTGACCCATTAAAAGCTACCGTCCCTCACTACCTCAAAAAGTTAGAAGATGATATACTACTAAAAAAAATAAAAAACTTTAAATCACTAGGTGGGAAGAATATTAATGAACAGAATCGATAATCGTTCTCCTTAGTAAAACACCGGGGGGGGCAGAAAACAGAGGAGGTATTTATAAGAGTCTAAGATTGGTTAATAAATGCATTTATGTCCCAATCAATATTGAGGCCGTGTGGCAAATAACATTTAGGCTGGTGTATCCAGAAGGTCTCTAATTTTGACACACCCCTCTTAAGTGATTCGCCCCTCCAGTGCGGGACAGACTTCTCTATAACCTGGAACCTAGTCCCTAATGGGTTTTGGTTGTGGCACAAGCGATAATGCTTGGGGACACTGTGGTTAGTGTGACCCTTCTTTATATTAGTAATATGCTCATTCACCCTCACGGAAAAGGTCCCTATGGTACGGCCCACGTATTGTTTCCCGCAAGGGCACGTGATCAGATAGACAACATATCTTGTTTGACGTGTGAGGAAATGCTTAACTGAATACTCCTTCCCTGTGGCTGTGGAAACAAAAGTTTTGGTTCTCCTGTTGCCACCTGCATTATGTAGGCAAACATTGCATTTACGACAGGGAAAGAAACCTTTTCATGTTGTGAAAGAAGGGCCGGGTGATTGGAGGGTCAATAATATTGGGTGCAATCTGACCCTTTATAGAAGGAACCCTTTGGATGGATGCCAGCCTCCTGGACTAGGTAGGAGTTCCAGGCACCATGTTGGGGGCAGGGACTTTGACATCAGAGGAACCGTGTCTTCTGGTCAACATTCTGGAGCTTCAGGCCGTTTGCCCATCCCTGCACTATCCAGCTAAAGGACCATCTGATCTGGATTCCGTCATACAACACCACGGCCGTGGATTTCATCAATAGTCAGAGAAAAAAACCAGAAGATTCTCTGTGTAAAGAGAGATGGAACAGGCCCTGGCCTGGGCAGAACTTCAGCTTCTAGCCTTGTCTGCTGTTTACTTCGGCACTCTCTGGACCTGTGGGAGTGATCCCTACACCCAGAGGTGCTCCAGGACCTGTCACCGGTAGGGAAGATTTAGATGTGGACCTCCTGGTTCAACAACACACTGGACGGGTTTCACTCCAGTTACCAGGATCTTCTGCAGGAAGCAGTAAATACTCCAATGGTTCTGTGGAATTTGTGCACCTTGACCAATGTCTTCCCTTCCCCCGTATGCTTTACAAGCTGGAGACGGAGGGTGTTCTGGTCACCCTCAAATCTCCGGACTGGCCCAAGTGATTGTAGGACCTGTGAAGCTCTTCCAGATTGTCTGGGTGTTCTGTCTGAAGGACCGACTTACCATCCCGCTTCACTGTAGCTGGCCATGGCTGTGGAAGGCCCAGGTTCTCAGAGACAAAGGCTGGGCATAGTAGAGGTAATCCTCCTGTAGATGGCAGTATAACCTGGAAGTGAATGACTCCATGTTCCTACAGCCAGTGCAAAAATACTATTAGTAAAGATGGGCCAATGGTTCGGGCCCCAAACTGGGCCCATTTGGGTGCTCACCGACCTGAATTTGCGAGGCGCTCAGCGGGATGTTCACCCGCCAAGTGCCCCGCAAGCAATCTAAGCCCTGATTGGTTGAAGCAATGTACCTGACTGCTGGTCAGTAGCAAGTCTTTGCCCAATCAGGGCTCGGTGAATAGCTGGTTGTTAAGGAGCGGGCCAGGAAGCGAATGAGACATCAGCTGTCAGCGGTCTTCACCACTGACAGCTGAATGAGAAAAAAAAAACATTGCAGACAATACAAAAATGTCGAGGTTCTCCCCCCAATCCATACCACCCACCCCGGAATGAGGAGAATGGTAGAATGTGATTGGTTGGTGCTCCTTTCCTGTGCAGTGATTGGTAGATGTGATCCGAGTATCTGTACAGTTATAATACCACCCCTCACCCTGGAATGTCCCCTGTAGGGGGCTGTAGCCCCCCCCCGGTCTCTTATTGTGGTCTCTCTCTCTGTCTTCCAGGTCCGGCTCCCCTCGGGTCAGTCTCTGCGGTTGGGGTTTCCTGCCGACTCCTCTCTGCGCTGCGTGTGCGATCACCTCAACGCTCTGCAGCCGTCTCTCTCTCCCTGCAGATTATTACAGACCTTCCCCACCCGGCACTTCACCGAAGAGGACCTGCCGCGCAGCCTGCAGGAACTGGGACTGACGCCCAATGCCACCCTGTGTGTCCGCCCCAGGGAGGAGCCCAGGACCGCCCCCCCGGAGCCGCCATCCGCACCCCTTCAGGAACCTGTGGATATGGACTACAGCCTGGATGATCTGATGCGGCACAGAGACGACCTGGCACCCATCCTGTCCTCGCCCGCCCAATCCGTGTCCCATAACGTCCAGATGAGGGAGGAGCCCACAACGCACAGCTGGGGTGAGTGACGGCATGAATGAAATCTGTATCGTTCTATAGAGCCCGCCTTCCTGGCACTTTTACCCCCTTCATGCCCTTCTTCCCCCACCATCCACCTCTGATGGGCTCTGATAGGCTGCACTGAGAAATGGCAGTGATAGGCAGCACTGGTGGCACTCATGGGCACTGAGAGGTGGCGATGGGCAGCACTGATAAGGAGGCACTGATTGGGCTGCACTGGTAGACGGCACTGATTGGTGGCACTAAAGGGCTCTGATAGGCAGCACTGGTGGGCATTGAGAGGTGACACTGATTAGCGGCACTGTTGGGGCTGATAACAGCCGGTTACGTACAGTGTGAGGAGAGAAAAGCCGATAACCAGCTTGTGTTTACATCCTGGGGGGGGAGGGGAGTGTCCTCAGCTCTGTCACATGGGGGGAGGGGAGTGTCCTCAGCTCTGTCACATGGGGGGAGGGGAGTGTCCTCAGCTCTGTCACATGGGGGGAGGGGAGTGTCCTCAGCTCTGTCACATGGGGGGAGGGGAGTGTCCTCAGCTCTGTCACATGGGGGGAGGGGAGTGTCCTCAGCTCTGTCACATGGGGGGAGGGGAGTGTCCTCAGCTCTGTCACATGGGGGGAGGGGAGTGTCCTCAGCTCTGTCACATGGGGGGAGGGGAGTGTCCTCAGCTCTGTCACATGGGGGGAGGGGAGTGTCCTCAGCTCTGTCACATGGGGGGAGTGTCCTCAGCTCTGTCACAAGGGGGGGAGTGTCCTCAGCTCTGTCACATGGGGGGAGGGGAGTGTCCTCAGCTCTGTCACATGGGGGAGGGGAGTGTCCTCAGCTCTGTCACATGGGGGAGGGGAGTGTCCTCAGCTCTGTCACATGGGGGAGGGGAGTGTCCTCAGCTCTGTCACATGGGGGGGAGTGTCCTCAGCTCTGTCACATGGGGGGAAGGGAGTGTCCTCAGCTCTGTCACATTGGGGGAGGGGAGTGTCCTCAGCTCTGTCACATGGGGGGAGGGGAGTGTCCTCAGCTCTGTCACATTGGGGAGGGAAGTGTCCTCAGCACTGTCACATGGGGAGGGGTGTCCTCAGCTCTGTCACATGGGGGAGGGGAGTGTCCTCGGGGGGGGGGGGGGCATTATGGTGAACATGCTGCTCTGTCTTGAATGGGTGGAGCTCAGAGTCACCCGCCCACAGCTATGGAGGACCGCCCACATTTGTGCACCATTGGGGGGAGGTGATAGTGGTGCATTATGGGAGATGGGGGGGGGGGGGGGGTGTCTCACACATGGGTCTGTATTCTCACCTCTCTGTCCTGCACAGGCCGCGGACACCGATTGGCTCCCCAGGATGAAGATGGCGCCGAGGAGCCGCAGAGAGTCGCTTCAGGCGGTAATATTTGTGTGACTTTTCTCGGCCAGAAAATGACGTCTTATGGATTATATATATTGTATACATTGTATTGTCTGTGTGTATATATAATATATACAGTGTGTAGATCGTAGAGACTGATCTTCTACTGTCTGTCCATAGAGAACCGCCATGTCCACTTCACACCACCAGATCTCCGCTCCCCATCACACCACTGGCCATCCAATGGGCTGCGACTCAGGTGAGAGGAAGAGGGGGCGCACACTGTGAGAGGAAGAGGGGGCGCACACTGTGAGAGGAGGAGGGGGCGCACACTGCGAGGGTGAGAGGAAGAGGGGGCGCACACTGTGAGAGGAAGAGGGGGCGCACACTGTGAGAGGAAGAGGGGGCGCACACTGTGAGAGGAGGAGGGGGCGCACACTGTGAGAGGAGGAGGGGGCGCACACTGTGAGAGGAGGAGGGGGCGCACACTGTGAGAGGAGGAGGGGGCGCACACTGTGAGAGGAAGAGGGGGCGCACATTGTGAGGGTGAGAGGAGGAGGGGGCGCACACTGAGGGTGAGAGGAGGAGGGGGCGCACACTGTGAGAGGAAGAGGGGGCGCACACTGTGAGGGTGAGAGGAGGAGGGGGCGCACACTGTGAGGGTGAGAGGAGGAGGGGGCGCACACTGTGAGGGTGAGAGGAGGGGGGCGCACACTGTGAGGGTGAGAGGAAGAGGGGGCGCACACTGTGAGGGTGAGAGGAGGAGGGGGCGCACACTGTGAGGGTGAGAGGAGGGGGGGCGCACACTGTGAGAGTGAGAGGAGGAGGGGGCGCACACTGTGAGGGTGAGAGGAGGAGGGGGCGCACACTGTGAGGGTGAGAGGAGGAGGGGGCGCACACTGTGAGAGGAGGAGGGGGCGCACACTGTGAGGGTGAGAGGAGGAGGGGGCGCACACTGTGAGGGTGAGAGGAGGAGGGGGCGCACACTGTGAGGGTGAGAGGAGGAGGGGGCGCACACTGTGAGGGTGAGAGGAGGGGGGGCGCACACTGTGAGGGTGAGAGGAGGAGGGGGCGCACACTGTGAGGGTGAGAGGAGGAGGGGGCGCACACTGTGAGGGTGAGAGGAGGAGGGGGCGCACACTGTGAGGGTGAGAGGAGGAGGGGGCGCACACTGTGAGGGTGAGAGGAGGAGGGGGCGCACACTGTGAGGGTGAGAGGAGGAGGGGGCGCACACTGTGAGGGTGAGAGGAGGAGGGGGCGCACACTGTGAGGGTGAGAGGAGGGGGCGCACACTGTGAGGGTGAGAGGAGGAGGGGGCGCACACTGTGAGGGTGAGAGGAAGGGGGGGGCACACACTGTGAGGGTGAGAGGAGGAGGGGGGCGCACACTGTGAGGGTGAGAGGAGGAGGGGGCGCACACTGTGAGGAGGAGGGGGGGTGTGGGGTGAGTACAGGTATAATGATCTTGTTTCAGACCTGCAGAAGGGGGTGATGAGAACTCGTCTCCAGGAGAGGCGCCGTCACCTCAACGCCCTCATGTTCTAGCGAGAGCCGCAGCTGAGATGCGTCAGGAGAGCGTAGAGAGAACCCCTCCCCCGAGGATTACCAGAGTGTCCTCCATCCCGCCCCTGAGGAGCCTGGCACTGCACCGAGCTATGGCCGTCATTACTGGTATGTGGCCATTCTTTCCCTGCCCCTCCACTCTATCCTTTCCCCGCCCCTCCACTCTATCCTTTCCCCGCCCCTCCACTCTATCCTTTCCCCGCCCCTCCACTCTATCCTTTCCCCGCCCCTCCACTCTATCCTTTCCCCGCCCCTCCACTCTATCCTTTCCCCGCCCCTCCACTCTATCCTTTCCCCGCCCCTCCACTCTATCCTTTCCCCGCCCCTCCACTCTATCCTTTCCCCGCCCCTCCACTCTATCCTTGCCCCGCCCCTCCACTCTATCCTTTCCCTGCCCCCGCCCCTCCACTCTATCCTTTCCCTGCCCCCGCCCCTCTACTCTAGCCTTTCCCTGCCCCCGCCCCTCCACTCTAGCCTTTCCCTGACCCCGCCCCTCCATTCTATCCCTCCTCCTCCTCCATTCCTCCATTCTTTCTATCCTTGCTCCACCCCCTCTATATTTTTAATCCTTGCTCCGCCCCCTCTATTTTTAATCCTTGCTCCGCCCCCTCTATTTTTAATCCTTGCTCCGCCCCCTGTATTTTATGCTCGCTCTGCCCTGCTGATTGTAGACGGGGACTTTTGCTGTCTCGTATTCCCTCATCCGATGTCTCCCGGTCTCTCTCCGCAGCTCCCAGCATGCAGTACCCGGGCTCCCTGTCTGGTCTGACCCCTGATCTGGCGGAGATGATCATTGATCACATGGTCAAGGAGCGTGTCCTGCGACCGAGGACCCTGGACCTGTTCACCGGCTGCCCCATCCGCAGCATCACCCTCAACTGCTACCAGTATTGTACCAACGACCTGATCCGGCAGCTGCGAGGATTCCCCAGCCTGCGGGCCCTCAACCTCGGCTCCGCCAACCTTATCACAGGCACGTCCCATCCATGTGTACTGAAATGGTGGAGGACCCTGGGGCCACACTGCCAGGGATGTCACCTGATGATGTCACCTGATGATGTCACCTGATGATGTCATGTGATATCTATGGAGGCATTGTCTGATGTGCCGCTCTCTGCCCTCAGATCAGTCTCTCGGGGTCATTCAGCATCTCCACAGATTGCAGCACCTGAATCTCAGCGCCTGCCGCAACCTCACCGAATCCTTCCTGCTCCACCTGCGAGGTGAGTCACATGACTGTCCGTCAGTCCACTTCCTCCCGGTCCACCATCTAATGTCTCTGTCATCGTTGTGTTCTGTCTGACTTCTCTCTGCCATCGTTGTGTGGTGTCTGACTTCTCTCTGCCATCGTTGTGTCCTGTCTGACTTCTCTCTGCCATCGTTGTGTCCTGTCTGACTTCTCTCTGCCATCATTGTGTCGTGTCTGACTTCTCTCTGCCATCGTTGTGTCGTGTCTGACTTCTCTCTGCCATCGTTGTGTCGTGTCTGACTTCTCTCTGCCATCGTTGTGTCGTGTCTGACTTCTCTCTGCCATCGTTGTGTCGTGTCTGACTTCTCTCTGCCATCGTTGTGTCGTGTCTGACTTCTCTCTGCCATCGTTGTGTCGTGTCTGACTTCTCTCTGCCATCGTTGTGTCGTGTCTGACTTCTCTCTGCCATCGTTGTGTCCTGTCTGACTTCTCTCTGCCATCGTTGTGCTCTGTCTGACTTCTCTCTGCGATCGTTGTGTCCTGTCTGACTTCTCTCTGCCATCGTTGTGTCCTGTCTGACTTCTCTCTGCCATCGTTGTGTCCTGTCTGACTTCTCTCTGCCATTGTTGTGCTCTGTCTGACTTCTCTCTGCCATCGTTGTGTCCTGTCTGACTTCTCTCTGCCATCGTTGTGTCCTGTCTGACTTCTCTCTGCCATCGTTGTGCTCTGTCTGACTTCTCTCTGCCATCGTTGTGTTCTGTCTGACTTCTCTCTGCCATCGTTGTGTCGTGTCTGACTTCTCTCTGCCATCGTTGTGTCGTGTCTGACTTCTCTCTGCCATCGTTGTGTCGTGTCTGACTTCTCTCTGCCATCGTTGTGTCCTGTCTGACTTCCTCAGGGTTGAAGCATCTCTCACATCTCATCCTGGATCAGACCAAAGTAGGCGATGGCGGAATGTGCGATTTCCTGCAGAGCGCTTGTTGTCCCCTCACCCACCTCAGTGTCAATCAGACGGCGGTCACTGAGCGCACGCTCAACATGCTGGTGGATCGTATGCCGGGCCTGCGCCTGCTGAGCCTCAAACACACCCAGGTGAGGACAGCCCTCCCCCACACTTGGAATGGGAGGGGGAGGAGTCTCCTTACCCTGATCACCGCCCTCCCTGTGTCTCTCAGGTGTCGGACGTCTCCTCCCTCTCCGGTCTCGGCCATCTTGGCACGCTACATTTGGACAGCACTCGGGTGTCAGAGGAGTCCCTCCAGGTGGTGCGCTCTCTGCCGGCCCTCTCCACACTCACACTGGCCGGGGTGCAGTCTCTCTCCTCCAATCGGGTGCTGGAACTGATGTCAGGTGAGCGGTGTCTCCTCCCCTCCCTCTGATGATGGTGGCGCTCCCTCCCCCCTGGTCTGATGGATGGTCTCTTCCAGGTCTGTCTCTGACTCGTCTGGTACTCCCGGGCCGGCACAGCCTATCAGATGAGGGTCTCCAATGTCTGTCCCGCCTCCGAGGACTGACAGAACTGGATCTGACCGATCACACGCAGATCACCGACCTCGGAGTGCAGTGCGTCTCCCAGCTGATCAGGTGAGTCACTGCTCAGCCAATCGGATCCTTTGCTGGAAGAACAGAGAGAGTGCTGAGCCATTTTCATAAAGAGAACCTGTCCGTTACAAATCCCTCCCCCGAACCTCTGGTCCCAGTCATGTGACCATAGGAGCTATGGGCGCACACCTCCTCCGAGGTCCTTCTCCACAGGTCAGCTTTCAGGATCAGCGACTTCCTTCATAAACTGACTGATGCTCCACCCAAAAACGGAAAGGAGAATGGACTCCAAATATCCGGACCCCACTGACTGCCCACCACCGCCGCTGACTGACCACCACTGACTGCCCACCACCACCGCCTCTGACTGCCCACCACCACTGACTGACCACCACCGCCGCCTCTGACTGACTGACCACCACCGCCGCCTCTGACTGCCCACCACCACCGCCTCTGACTGCCCACCACCGCCGCCTCTGACTGACTGACCACCACCGCCGCCTCTGACTGACTGACCACCACCGCCGCCTCTGACTGACCACCGCTAACTGACCACCACCACCTCCGACTGATCATCGCCTCTGACTGACCACCACCGCTGACTGACCACCACCACCGACTGACCATCACCTCTAACGGACCACCACCACCTGCAACTGATCACGAACACTGACTCCACCTACTCTATTTATGCCAGGGCCAGACTTCCACTCAAGGTAGGCAGGACACACCCATGAGGAACATTACCTCCCTGTGACCAGAAGATGAATTTCCTATTTGCATGCATTGATCAGTCAGAGTCTCATATTGTATGTTATTCCTCTGTAGATCAGATAACCTGCAATTGTTTATTGATCTGTAAAATCTTTAATAAAATGACTGAACTGGAAGTGCAAAGTGTGAGTGATGAGTGTGGGGGGTGTGTGTTGGCTCCTCTGCATGTGTCGGGTCCTCTGGGTGTGTGTCTGAGTGTTCTGAGGGTGTGTGTGTCGACTCCTCTGGGGATGTGTCTGAGTGTTCTGGGTGTGTCGACTCCTCTGGGGGTGGGTGTGTCGGCTCCTCTGGGGGTGGGTCGGCTCCTCTGCATGTGTCGGCTCCTCTGGGGGTGTGTCTGATGAGTTTTCTGGGTGTGTCGGCTCCTCTGGGAGGGGGGGGTGTTGGCTCCTCTGCATGTGTCGGGTCCTCTGGGGGTGGGTGTGTCGGCTCCTCTGGGGGTGGGTGTGTCGGCTCCTCTGGGGGTGGGTGTGTCGGCACCTCTGGGGGTGGGTGTGTCGGCACCTCTGGGGGTGGGTGTGTCGGCTCCTCTGGGGGTGGGTGTGTCGGCTCCTCTGGGGGTGGGTGTGTCGGCTCCTCTGGGTGTGTGTGTCGGCTCCTCTGGGTGTGTGTGTCTGATGAGTGTTCTGGGTGTGTCGGCTCCTCTGGGGGGTGTGTCTGATGGGTGTGTGTGTGTCGGCTCCTCTGGATGCGTCGGCTACTCTGGGGCTGTGTCTGATGAGTGTTCGGGGTGTGTGTGTCGGCTCCTCCGGGGGGGTGTGTGTCGGCTCCTCTGCATGTGTTGGGTCCTCTGGGGGTGTGTCTGATGAATATTCTGGGTGTGTGTGTGTCGGCTCCTCCAGGTGTGTGTGTGTGTCGGCTCCTTTGGGTGTTTGTGTGTCGGCTCCTCCGGGTGTGTGTGTGTCGGCTCCTCCGGGTGTGTGTGTGTGTGTCGGCTCCTCTGGGTGTGTGTGTGTGTCGGCTCCTCTGGGTGTGTGTGTGTGTCGGCTCCTCCGGGTGTGTGTGTGTGTGTGTCGGCTCCTCCGGGTGTGTGTGTGTGTGTCGGCTCCTCCGGGTGTGTGTGTGTGTCGGCTCCTCCGGGTGTGTGTGTGTGTGTGTCGGCTCCTCCGGGTGTGTGTGTGTGTGTGTCGGCTCCTCCGGGTGTGTGTGTGTGTGTCGGCTCCTCTAGGTGTGTGTGTGTCGGCTCCTCTGGGGGGGGGGGTGTCTGATGAGTGTTCTGGGTGTGTCGGCTCCTCTGGGGGGGGGGTGTCGGCTCCTCTGCATGTGTTGGGTCCTCTGGGGGTGTGTCTGATGAGTGTTCTGGGTGTGTCGGCTCCTCTGGGGGTGTGTCTGATGAGTGTTCTAGGTGTGTCGGCTCCTCTGGGGGGGTGTCGGCTCCTCTGCATGTGTCGGGTCCTCCTGGGGGTGTGTTTGAGTGTTCTGGGTATGTCGGCTCCTCTGGGGGTGTGTCTGATGAGTGTTCTGGGTGTGTCGGCTCCTCTAGGTGTGTGTGTCGGCTCCTCCGGGGGTGTGCCGGCTCCTCTGCACGTGTCAGGTCCTCTAGGGGTGTGTCTGATGAGTGTTCTGGGTGTGTCGGTTCCTCTGGGGATGTGTCGGCTCCTCTGCATGTGTCGGGTCCTGTGCGTCGGCTCCTCTGGGCGGGTGTGTGTGTGTCTCGGCTCCTCTGGGGATGGGTGTCGGCTCCTCTGGGGATGGGTGTCGGCTCCTCTGCATGTGTCGGGTCCTCTGGGTGTCTGAGTGTTCTGGTTGTGTGTCGGGTCCTGTGTGTCTGATGAGTGTTCTGGGTGTGTCGGCTCCTCTGGGGGTGTGTCTGATGAGTGTTCTAGGTGTGTCGGCTCCTCTGGGGGGGTGTCGGCTCCTCTGCATGTGTCGGGTCCTCCTGGGGGTGTGTTTGAGTGTTCTGGGTATGTCGGCTCCTCTGGGGGTGTGTCTGATGAGTGTTCTGGGTGTGTCGGCTCCTCTAGGTGTGTGTGTCGGCTCCTCCGGGGGTGTGCCGGCTCCTCTGCACGTGTCAGGTCCTCTAGGGGTGTGTCTGATGAGTGTTCTGGGTGTGTCGGTTCCTCTGGGGATGTGTCGGCTCCTCTGCATGTGTCGGGTCCTGTGCGTCGGCTCCTCTGGGCGGGTGTGTGTGTGTCTCGGCTCCTCTGGGGATGGGTGTCGGCTCCTCTGGGGATGGGTGTCGGCTCCTCTGCATGTGTCGGGTCCTCTGGGTGTCTGAGTGTTCTGGTTGTGTGTCGGGTCCTGTGTGTCTGATGAGTGTTCTGGGTGTGTCGGCTCCTGTGTGTCTTCTGGGTAGGTCGGGCCCTCTGTATGTGATGAGTTCTGGGTGTGTCGTGCCCTCTGGTTGTGTGTCGGCTCCTCTGCATGTGTCGGGTTCTGGGTGGGTCGGGCCCTCTGTATGTGATTGGGTTCTGGGTGGGTCGGGCCCTCTGTATGCGATGGGTCCTAGGTGTGTCGGGCCCTCTGGTTGTGTGTCGGCTCCTCTGCATGTGTCGGGTTCTGTGCATCTTCTGGGTGTGTCGGGCCCTCTGGTTGTGTGTCGGCTCCTCTGCATGTGTCGGGTCCTGTGTGTCTTCTGGGTGTGTCGGGCCCTCTGTATGACTACTTTGTGTCCCCCCTCTAGGCTCCGGGTTCTCTCTCTGTGTAACACCTCGGTGTCGGATGCTGGACTGATCCATCTCCGGGGATTGAACCTTCTGGAGGAATTAAGTCTGGACCGGACTAAAGTGACGAGCAGAGGGGTGTCCCGGTGTATCCCCCACCTTCTTCACCTCCAGGTTGGCTCACCCGTCAATCTTCTCTGCCATTTACCTGAACTTCTCTGTATGTCGTGTGAAGATTTCGGCATCTGCCGGAAATCCAGGGAGCTCCAACTTCCTATACTGAGTGACAACGCTGCCTCTGCTTCACTGAAATCCAACACAGCATTGTCAGCTTTGCCTGAGTTCTACCCTGCACTACAGAACCCCTCCCCTCCTCTTTATTAGCTTATCCTGTTCTATATCCACATGGGGGGTGTATTATAGTCCGGGGGGGGGATCTCAATGCAGCAGAGGCAGGGTGCTGTCAACACTGCCTGAGTTCTACCCTGAATGTTCCTCAGTGATTGGCCCCTGATACTTCTATTCCAATACTAGTCTATCTCATGGGGTCTGACCTGAAATGCCCACAGTGCTGATATCTCTGCCAAGGCCTTAGGAGAGAGCTCAGGAACAGAGGTTAATATGTACCCCCCCCCCCCCCGTGTCCATCATGGGTCCCTGACTACATCAGAACCCCTATAAAACTGCGCCATACCTTCCCCCAACCCCCCCTACCCCTCCATGTCGCCTATATAACTTTGTGACACATTGTAGTCCAGTGAAGGCCCCCAGAGCAGAAGAGGGGCCACAGGAAGCCATAATGAGCTCACTACACCTCCACTTATTTATATGATCCTCTGTTCAGTGTTGTTGGTGGCCCCTGTGGAAAGCCAGTCTTGTAGTGTAGGTCTCAGCACGGTCTGCTCTCAGTACTCCCCGGGTGGTGGGACCTCTCCATGTATCCTCCACCTGTTCAAGACTCCCCAGGGGTGGGACCTCTGCGTGCCTCCTCCACCTTCTCAGTACTCCCCAGGGGTGGGACCTCTCTGATCCTCCTCCACCTACTCAGTACTCCCCAGGGGTGTGAGCTCTTCGTGCCTCCTCCACCTTCTCAATACTTCCCACGCGGTGGTACCTCTCCGATCCTCCTCCACCTTCTCTACTCCCCGGGGATGGGACCTCTCCGATCCTCCTCTACCTTCTCTGTCCTCCCCGGGGGTGGGACCTTTCCATGCCGCCTCCCACTTCTCAGTACTTCCCGGGGTGGGACCTTGCCATGCCACCTCCACCCTCTCAGTATTACCTGGGGGGGGAGACCTCTCCATGCCTCCTCCACCTTCTCAGTACTCCATGGGGGTGGGACCTCTTCGCGCTGCCTCCACCTTCTCAGTACTCTCTGGGAATGGGACCTCTCCTATCCTTCTCAGTACTCCCCGGGGGTGGGACCTCTCCATACCGCCTCCACCCGCTCAGTACGCCCCTGGGGTGGGACCTCTTCATACCGCCTCCACCTTCTCAGTACTCCCTGGGAATGGGACCTCTCCGATCCTTCTCAGTACTCCCCGGGGGTGGGACCTCTCCCATACCGCCTCCACCCGCTCAGTACTCCCTGGGGGTGGGACCTCTCCATACTGCCTCCGCCCGCTCAGTACTCCCCGGGGGTGGGACCACTCCATACCACCTCCGCCCGCTCAGTACTCCCCTGGGGTGGGACCTCTCTATACCGCCTCCACCTTCTCAGTACTCCCTGGGGGTGGGACCTCTCTGTGCCGCCTCCACCTTCTCAGTACTCCCCTGGGGTGTTACCTCTCCGTGCCACCTCCACCTTCTCAGTACTCCCTGGGGGTGGGACCTCATCGTGCCACCTCCACCTTCCTATGACATCGCGGTTCTGAGATCTTTACTTACTGTACATTTGGAGGAATGTGGCCATTATAGGAGGCTGACTGGGATAGGCGGAGCGTTCCCCATTGATAACGTTTCCTCCTATGCAGGTCCTCGGTCTCTCGGATACTCTGGTTGGCGATAATGTCCTGAAACTCGGAATCCAGAACTGCAAAAATCTACTGAAAGTCAACTTGAGCCGCACGAGAGTCACCAACAAAGGTGAGTGGAGACGGTTGGAGATGAGGTTCGACTGGGGTCATGATACATTAGAGGTCATACTGGGGTCACAGAACACAGGGGTTAGACCAGGGGTCACAGGACACAGGGGTCATACTGGGATAACAGGACACAGGGGTCATACTGGGGTCACAGGACACGGGTCATACTGGGATAACAGGACACAGGGGTCATACTGGGGTCACAGGAAACGGGTCATACTGGGGTCATGGGACAAATTCGAGATCAGACTGGGGTCACAGGTTACATTTGGAGTCACACTGGGGCCACAAGACACATTAAGGGTCAGACTGGGGTCATAGGACACAGGGATCAGACTGGGGTCCCAGGACACATTATAGATCAGATTAAGGTCAAAAGACACATTAGAGGTCAGATTGGGGTCACAGGACATTTTGGAGATCAGACTGGGATCACAGGGCACACCAGGGGTCATTTATCACACTATCTTCTGGATCTCCTGGTTCCTCCTCACACCTGTTGGAATTACTAAGGTTGGAGTCTGGTTATGTGAGGTTTATAAACGAGGACCATGAAGAAGCGCCTTCATATGATAGACATCCTCAGTAGAGGAAGAGTCGGTGATAATACCAAATATTGAACATTTCCAGCAACTGCTCAATAAAAAAAATAAATAAAGCACACAGCCCCCCGAGATTATGGAGGATTTAAGAACAGAACTGAAAACGTCCCATTGTACAGTGTATGGTCAAAAATGTGTGGACCCACCCACCCCTCCGCCATCACACCTAGATCAGCTTGTTGGACATCTCATTCCGGAACCATAAACATTATTTTAGGGTCGCTTGCCTCCCACTCTTCTGGGAAGACTTTCCACAGGATTTTGGAGGGTGCCTGTGGGACTTTGTTCCCATTTGTGAGATTAGGTACTAATGTTGGATGAGAAGATCTGACTTGCACGTCAGGGCCTCACATTAGGCACCAAATACATTTCAATTCCTCCCAAAGGTGATCAGTAGGAATGAGGTCAGGGCTCTGTACAGAACACTTGAGTTCCTCCACACCAAACTGGGTCTTTATGGAGCTGGCTCCATTTCTCTGGGAAGGCTTCCTACAAGATTTTGGAGTTTGTCTGGGAATTTGTGTCTATTTGTGAGGTAAGGTACTGATGTTGGGCGAGAAGATCTGGATAACACATCAGGCCTCATGTTGGACACCAAAAAAAATAAGATCCGGCTCTCCATCGGATTCCAATTCATTCCAAAGGTGTTCAGTAGGGTTGAGGTCATGGCTCTGTGCAGGACACTCAAGTTCCTCCATGACCTCAAACCTACTGAACACCTTTTGAGATGAGAAGACCTCATACCAAAGGTGTTCCATAAGGTTAAGGGCAGGTTTTGATGTTGAGCAAGAAGACCTTATACTAAAGATCTTCCAAAAGTAGGGTTGAGGTCGGGGCTTTGTGCAGGACACTTGAATTCCTCCACACCAAACTGGTCACACCATGTCTTTATGGAGCTGGCTCTTCTCCTCTAGGAAGGCTTCCTACAATATTTTGGAGGGTGTCTGTGGGAATTTGTGTCTATTTGTGAGGTCAAGTACTGATGTCTGACGAGAAGAACTGGATCACATATCGGGCCTCACGCTGGGCACCAAAAAAAAAAAAAAAGACTTGGCTCCCCATTGGAATTCCAGTTTTCCAGTTCATCCCAAAGCTGTTCAGTAGGGAAGAGGTCAGGGCTCTGTGCAGGACACTCAAGTTCCTCCACACCAAACTGGTCACACCATGTCTTTATTGAGTTGCCCTATGGCCATTAATATCATGTTGTCCCCTTTGTGACTATAACACTCTACTGGTAAGACTTTCCACAAGATGTTGGAGGGTGTCTGTGGGAATTTGTACCCAGTTGTGAAGTCATATACTAATGTTGGATGAGAAGACCTGACTCGCATGTTGGACCTCACGTTTGGCACCAAAAAAAAAAGTCCTGGCCTGCAGTCAACATTTAAAGTCATCCCGAAGGTGCTCAGTAGTGATGAGGTCAGGGCTCTGTGCAGGACACTTGAGTTCCTCCACACCAAACCGATCACACCATGTCTTAAACAAAGTATGGGTTTGGGGTTTTTTCCTCCATTATACTTACCTAGGTGGATGTTTTCCCCCGGCGCCTCTACACTGAGAACCGAGCGATCAAACATTGCCTGTGGCTCGGTTCTCACAGCTCCGCAAGCAGAGAGCTACTGACTGTCAATCAGCAGCTTACCACTCTGCTCCTCCTCGCTCATTGGAGCGCTGAGCTGTGTAGGGGCGGGGAGCGGCTCGCTGAGAGGCTGAGACGGGCATCAGTCCAGGCGCCTGGCAGATCCAGACTTCCATTGTCGGGATGACGCGGTGCCTGGACTGATATCCATGACGTCAGCAGAGAGCAGATTTCAGACCGCTTTCTGCTAAAAACGGGTCACATGAGTGCAAAACGAATTGCACGCCATAGGAGAAGCCCAGCTAAACGAGCTTAGGCAGGACTTCTTTAATGGAGCTGGCATTGGGGGTGTACAGTCATGCTGGTACAGAAACGGGTCTTCACCAAACTGTTACCAATGTCTTTGTATGGTGGAGTATTAACAGGACCCTTCACTGGCGACACCTGAATGCCATCATTTGGGGGGGTTCACATACTTTGGGCAATATGGTGTATCAGGTTGGAGTGGGATATCCCTATTATAATTATTGGTAGAGTTCTTTAAACATGAGCCTCCAAGAGCAGGACTGATGTTGGATGAGAAGACGTGGCTCACCATTCTCATAATTCCTCCCAAAGGTGTTCAGTAGGGATGAGGTCAGAACTCTGTGCAGGACACCCGAGTTCCTCCACACCAAACTGGTCATCCATGTCTTGGAGCTTTGAGTAACCTTCACTGAAAACCTGGCCTTAGTCATTTGAAGGGAGTCCACATCCAGTTGGCCCAATAATATCAATGTGATGGTCAAGAGTCCACGCCTTTTGGCCATACAGCGTTCCTGGGAGGTAGGGAGGTCCTGGAACATCGGCCGTCCTCAGTCTTGTCATCACTCTCCTCTTGTCTCATGTTTTTCTGTCTTTCCCACTCCTAGGTCTCCGTTTCCTGAGACACTCTTCCATTATGCAGATTAACCTAGACGGTACCGGGGTCACCCTCCAGGGTGTATCTGAACTCATGGCCATCTGTGCCAGCTTAACCAGCGTAAGAGCTGCAAACCTTCGCCTCATCCTCAGTGAGCAGGTGTCCGATGAAGAGGCCAGCTGAGGATCGCCCTCCTGATGACAATACATGGACGCCGGGGAAGTCCTGGCAGAGGACGGTCATGACATGAGACCGAACTGTGATGTTGTCACCCATGAAAATGATGTAATCAGGCAATACTAATGTTATCCGGGCAGCATTAGCACTGTACATTACTTCTTTACAGAGAATTCTTTTCTCAGAGATTATATTTTGTTGACCTGTTTACATTTTACCAGGAAGAGAATCTGCTGAGCGCTCAGCTGAGATGAATAAAATCCTTTAATGAAGTGTGTGGTTGTCCTCATTCCATATTCCGGGGGATCTCTGGCTGGGTTTATACTTCGCCTCGTGTGCTTTCCAGGAACATCGAACACTATTTAGGCTTTCTTTGTTGTCTAGGATATTATTCACCCCGGGGTTAGAACGGCCCCCACGGGCTAAAAAAAACAAAACTGTAGACCAGCCCAGGAAAACTTTTCCTTCTCCCAGCAAGCCTTTTTTTTTTTTTTTTGCTAGTGTCCTAAAAAAGATTAACATCTTTTCTTTAGCTCTTCTGGGACAGGACTAAACTATTTATGGTATAGTTCATGACATGGGGATCGATTTTTATATGCCTTGACCTTCAGGTGACAAAAGACTCTCCTGGTTCCACCCCCAAGTAGAACCCCGCCCACTCTGTGAGGCTCCAGTTTTTTTTGGCTCCTATTCTTGGGTGATGGGTGCCTTCTTTTGGAAAAGAACTTCATTTAAATTTTTTTTCACCAGAACTATCTTACTTCTGTTGACTGACACTTCAGTTATGGTTAGACTATTTATGGTCTACGAGGCTTACTAGCAGTTTCTGGTTGGATTACCCTTGATGTACATCTTGGGAACAAAGTGGGGATGGCCTGTAATGTTTGCTTCGGTCACCAGATCTGTTGTCTGGTGCTGCCCTTGGTACATAAAGCTGAGCTCTTCTATCCCCCATAGCTGAGCTCTTCTGTCCCCCATAGCTGAGCTCTTCTGTCCCCCATAGCTGAGCTCTTCTGTCCCCCATAGCTGAGCTCTTCTGTCCCCCATAGCTGAGCTCTTCTGTCCCCCATAGCTGAGCTCTTCTGTCCCCCATAGCTGAGCTCTTCTGTCTCCCATAGCTGAGCTTTTCTGTCCCCCATAGCTGAGCTGTTCCTTCCCCCCATAGCGGAGCTCTTCCGTCCTCCGTAGCGGAGCTCTTCCGTCCTCCGTAGCTGAGCTCTTCTGTCCCCCATAGCTGAGCTCTTCTGTCTCCCATAGCTGAGCTCTTCTGTCTCCCATAGCGGAGCTCTTCTGTCCCCCATAGCTGAGCTCTTCTGTCCCCCATAGCTGAGCTCTTCTGTCCCCCATAGCTGAGCTCTTCTGTCTCCCATAGCTGAGCTTTTCTGTCCCCCATAGCTGAGCTGTTCGTTCCCCCCCATAGCAGAGCTCTTCCGTCCTCCGTAGCGGAGCTCTTCCGTCCTCCGTAGCTGAGCTCTTCTGTCTCCCGTAGCTGAGCTCTTCTGTCCCCCATAGCTGAGCTCTTCTGTCTCCCATAGCGGAGCTCTTCTGTCCCCCATAGCTGAGCTCTTCTGTCTCCCATAGCGGAGCTCTTCCTTCCCCCATAGCTGAGCTCCTCCTTCCCCCATAGCTGAGCTCCTCCGTCCCCCATAGCTGAGCTCCTCCTTCCCCCATAGCTGAGCTCTTCCTTCCCCCATAGCTGAGCTCCTCCTTCCCCCATAGCTGAGCTCCTCCGTCCCCCATAACTGAGCTCCTCCTTCCCCCATAGCTGAGCTCCTCCTTCCCCCATAGCTGAGCTCTTCCTTCCCCCATAGCTGAGCTCTTCCTTCCCCCATAGCTGGGCTCCTCCGTCCCCCATAGCGGAGCTCCTCCGTCCCCCATAGCGGAGCTCCTCCATACCTCTACTCCACATCAGGTCAGCCATTACCTCACCCAGGGACAAAATTACCCACCGATCAACCATGGCCTAAACCTGCAACACCACAGTCTATCAGGCCAACCATCATCTAATTATTATTATTAATATACACGGTTTATATAGCACCAACAATTTACGCAGCGCTTTACAATGTAGAGGAGGGAACAGCACAATTACAGTACAATACAGGAGGGCCCGGCTCGTAGAGCTTACATTCTAAAGGGAGGGGGAGGTGGTACAAAAGGTAATAGATGCGGGGAATGATTTGTGGGACAAACTGACTCTGGATTGTCCTTCATGTCTGATCAGCAAAACCGTGCTTGTTCTGGCATGGTGGATTTTCAATCTGGCATCTTGGTGCCAGCCTGTTGGGCTAGGGAGCCTCTGGTTACAAGGGATATGGTTGTTGCCCAGCTTCTGATTAATGTCCCTGAACTCAGGGCAATTCAGATGTCCCTTCAAAGTTAGACCCTAAGGACACCGGACCAAGATTCGGGCAGACAATGCTACAGCAGTGGCCTACATTAACCATCGGGGAGGAACTGGAAGTCATGCAGCTCCAAGAGAAGTGGACCTCATTCTAGCTTGCGCTGAACTCCAGGTTCCAAGCCCTGATTGTGGTGCTTATTTGAGGCTTGGAACATTACCAGGTAGTTTTCCTCAATTGTCAACATCAGGATTCCAGAGAATGGTCTTTCTATCTGAAAGTGTTGTAAGCTGTCTGTTGCAAGTAGGGGACACCAGACTTGGACCTCCTGGCATCCAGAGACCAACAACAAACAGGACAGGTTCATTATGTGCTGGTGGCTGTGGGATCAGTTCAACTTGAGCTACACCTTCCACCCTCTAAAGCTCTTTCCTTGTTTGCTGTCCCAGGACCCGGTCCACCATTCTGCTTTTCGCTTGCTGGCTTCAGTGACTTAATTGAGGCATTCAATTATCCCTAAATGCTTGGAGACCAGGAATGTGGCTTTCTTGCAAAGTCTACCATTGCACCTGGAAGGCTTACTTAGGGTTAACCTGGAAGTATTCTGTCGGATAAATCTTGTCTTTCCCCCTATCCGGAGCAGCACTTGGCCTTGAGTACCATCAAGGGTAAAATCTCGGACCTAAACTTTCCTTTTGAAAGACCATTTGCCTTTTGCTCATGGGTGAAAGCCTCTCAGAAAGGAGTCATTCATTTTGCTCCCCCTGTACACTCTCATTACTCCCTTGGATACTAATCTGTTTTTTTTTTTTTGGTCCTTCAGAACACACCCGCTGAGCCTATCAGGGATATTCCCCTGTCTAACCTCATTCACAAGTTTCCTTCCCCATTGTTTTCACCTTTTGTGAGTCTCTGAGTTGGTGGTCTTATCCAGTATAGAGGTCTTATGCCGCATACACACGGTCGGACTTTCCGACAACAAATGTTGGATGTGAGCTTGTTGTCGGAAAGTCCGACCATGTGTATGCTCCATTGAACATTTGCTGTCGGACTGTCCGCCAACAAATGTTTGAGAGCAGGTTCTTAACCACTTCCGGACCGCCCACTGTATATATACGTCATTTTTTTGAAGATAGATATCTCGTAACGGCAGTAGCTGCTGCCACAACCAAGGTATCCATCTTTTCAGCGGGCGGTTCCGTACACGATAATGGTGGTCTCTGCCGCGGGTTCTCCGCAAGATCACCGTTATCGGTGGTGGGAGAGGTGCCACCCCCCCTACCGCCGCTCTCCCGCACCCTCCGCCGCTTACCGGAGCCGTCGGTAGCGGCGGAGGCGATCGGGTCCTTTCCCTGCTTAGGTATGGAGACGAGTGAGGTCAAGATGACGCCCACCCGTCTCCATACCATGTGACGGCTCCGCCCACTTCTCTTAAAGGCACAATTTTTTTTGTGTCATTTTTTTAAACGACTTTTTTTCTTTTTTTTTTTTTTTTTTTTTTTGCATTTTAGTCTAAATATGAGATCTGAGGACTTTTTGACCCCAGATCTCATATTTAAGAGGACCTGTCATGCTTTTTTCTATTACAAGGGATGTTTACATTCCTTGTAATAGGAATAAAAGTGATCCAAATTTTTTTTTTTTTAAAAACAGTGAAAAAATAAATAAAATAAAATAAATGATAAAAAAAAAAAAAATTTTTAAAGCGCCCTGTCCCGACGAGCTCGCGCGCAGAAGCGAACGCATACGTGAGTAGCGCCCGCATATGAAAACGGTCGTCAAACCACACATGTGAGGTATCGCCGCGACCGGTAGAGTGAGAGCAATAATTCTAGCCCTAGACCTCCTCTGTAACGCAAAACATGCAATCTGTAGAATTTTTTAAACGTTGCCTATGGAGATTTTTAAGGGTAAAAGTTTGACGCTATTCCACGAGCGGGCGCAATTTTGAAGCGTGACATGTTGGGTATCAATTTACTTGGCATAACATTATATTTCACAATATAAAAAAAAATTGCTAACTTTACTGTTGTCTTATTTTTTTTTTCAAAAAAGTGAATTTTTTCCAAAAAAAAGTGCGCTTAGAAGACCGCTGCGCAAATACGGTGCAAAAAAAAGTATTGCAATGACCGCTCTAGGATGTTAGAAAAAAACAATATATAATGTTTGGGGGTTCTAAGTAATTTTCTAGCAAAAAAAACTGTTTTAAACTTGTAAACACCTAAAATCCAAAACGAGGCTGGTCTTAAAGTGGTTAAATCTTCCGACAACAAAACTTGTTGTCTAAAATTCCAATCTTGTGTACACAAGTCCGACGCACAAAAGTCCACACGTGCTCGGAATCAAGCAGAAGAGCCGCACTGGCTATTGAACTTCATTTTTCTCGGCTCGTCGTACGTGTTGTACGTCACCGCATTCTTGAAGTTCGGAATTTCCAACAACATTTGTGTGACCGTGTGTATGCAAGACAAGTTTGAGCCAACATCTTTCAGGAAAAAAATCCATGGTTTTGTTGTCGGAAAGTCCGATCGTGTGTATGGGGCATTAGTGTTACACAAGGATAAGGTTGTATTGAGGCCTCCTATTTTCCCCAAGGTGGTTTCCCTTATCCACCTCAACCAGGATGTTGTTCTTCTCTTTCTGTCTTGCCCCACGACATTCCAGGAAATTTTCTTTCCACTGTTGCAGTCCACGTCTCGGCTGTAACTTATTTTTGACACTTGGATTCCCTCTTTGTCATTCTTGGAGGTCCCCATAGAGGACACACTGCTTCCCGTTCCTTTGTCTCCAGGTGAATTAGACAAGTTATCATTTGAGATTATAGTCTAGAGTAGTGGTCTCCAAACTGCCTCCCTTTGCTTGTCTTTATCTGGCCCACGGGGGACCATTCCTCCCAATAGCACCAACGATGGGACACTATTCCTCCAATACCAATGACAGGGCACTATCCCTGGCCCTACTGGCCAGAGTGCTATGTTGTTGTTTTTTTTTACTCCCACTGACCACCAAGTCAGAGGCATTGTTTACTCCCACTGATTTTCTATTCCTGGGTGACCACAGTCTGGCCTCCCCCTAATGTCTGAAGGACAACACACTGGCATTTTGTTTAGGAAGTTTGGAGACCTCTGGTCTAAAGGGGTCCTCTCTGCACTCTCTTCAATGTCTGTTAGTGCTACTTGAGCTTTTTAGCATCAGATGGGTTTCGGACAGATTGATGTGCAGATTAACGGTGGACAACTGTCACCTCCCCGAACCCCTCATCTGTAGAGTCAGCAGGGAGTCGTGTAATCTCAGAAGGCCCCCCGACTGTCTACTGTGATGCTCATTTTCTTACACTGGCCATAGATGGATCAAAATGTATTCTTTTCAGCATTGATGGGCCGAATCTCTATCCATCTATGGCCATTTCCGTTCGAGAGCAGTCAATCTAAGGACCGACTTCTCTCGACCGACTTTAGCCAATTGGCTGCAGCGCTGATCAATGTATTCTTATGGTAGAGAGTCCCCACTGTCAGAATACAATATTGCAGCGAGGTGGATTCCTCCATCCATCTAGAGCAGGGGTCTGCAAACTTTCTAAACAAGGGCCAGATTGCTGTATTTCAGAATTTAGGGGGACCGGACTCAGGCAAGAGGGAGCAGAAAATGTATTGGTGTCAGTTGGAGGAACAGTGCCCCACCTTTGGTATTAGGGGAGGAATAGTGTCCCGTCATTGGGAGAAATAGTGCCCCATCATTGGTGCCATTGAGAGGAATTGTGCCCCATCATTGGTGTCATTGAGAGGAATTGTGCCCCATTATTTGTGTCATTGAGAGGAATTGTGCCCCATCATTGGTGTCAGTGGGAGCGTTGGTGTCTTTTGGAGGAATTATGTCCCATTACAGGAGTCAGTGAATAGAATAATGCCCAAAGGGCCAGATAAAGGCTGCATCCGGCCCCGGGCCAGAGTTTGGAGAACACTGATCGAGAATGTGTGGATGGAGGAATCGGTTTCATTTATTTTGTTCAGCCCGAAAAATGGAGACATGTGTGGCCGTCTACTGATCAGAGGGATTCTATTTATGTGTGAAATGTTGGTCTGGTGCACTTATACAGATGTAGGTGTTCGTTGCACAGCATCTCCGAGGCACCAACAAAACTTTTATTTGGAGCCTGCTTGTGTCACCCATACGGTCAGTCCCTGACTCCATCATCAGAACTGGTGGGTCCATATAACCATTGACCAATTCGAGAGATAACCATCCTCAGGGCTGAGGAGAAAGTGCTCACCCCCAGAGGTGATTGGTCAGAGGTTAGAGTCCAACCCACATTCATATCCCAAAACATTGAGGAGCATGAGACGTGGACGGGGTCCTTGACATCTAGCTGCAATTGGGGGATATTAGAGGGAATTTCTGGTTACCTGTGTACAGACTGGGAAATTTGGGGTTCTCACAACAAGCTTCTAGCTTGCTGTTTGATTTCCGGAAATGTGCTATGGACGGCGATACCTAGTGTGTTGTCTGGCCTCTCATCCCTATACCCTCTTTACCCCCATTGGCAGCAATAGGTCCCTCCCTATACCCTATGTACCCCCATTGGCAGCAATAGGTCCCTCCCTATACCCTCTGTACCCCCATTAGCAGAAATAGGTCCCTCCCTATACCCTCTGTACCCCCATTAGCAGCAATAGGTCCCTCCCTTTACCCTCTTTACCCCCATTGGCAGCAATAGGTCCCTCCCTATACCCTCTGTACCCCCATTAGCAGCAATAGGTCCCTCCCTATAGCCTCTGTACCCCCATTAGCAGAAATAGGTCCCTCCCTATACCCTATGTACCCCCATTGGCAGCAAAAGGTCCCTCCCTAAACCCTCTACCCCCATTAGCATCAATAGGTCCCTCCCTATACCCTCTGTACCCCCATTAGCATCAATAGGTCCCTCCCTATACCCTCTGTACCCCCATTGGCAGCAATAGGTCCCTCCTTAAATCCTCTGTACCCCCATTGGCAGCAATAGGTCCCTCCCTTTACCCTCTGTACCCCCACTGGCAGCAATAGGTCCCTCCCTATACCCTATGTACCCCCATTGGCAGCAATAGGTCCCTCCCTATACCCTCTGTACCCACATTGGCAGCAATAGGTCCCTCCCTATGCCCTTTGTACCCCCATTAGCAGCAATAGGTCCCTCCCTATGCCCTTTGTACCCCCATTAGCAGCAATAGGTCCCTCCCTATACCCTATGTACCCCCATTGGCAGCAATAGGTCCCTCCCTATACCCTCTGTACCCCCATTAGCAGCAATAGGTCCCTCCCTATACCCTCTGTACCCCCATTAGCAGCAATAGGTCCCTCCCTATACCCTCTGTACCCCCATTAGCAGCAATAGGTCCCTCCCTATACCCTCTGTACCCCCATTAGCAGCAATAGGTCTCTCCCTATACCCTATGTACCCCCATTAGCAAAAATAGGTCCCTCCCTATACCCTATGTACCCCCATTGGCAGCAAAAGGTCCCTCCCTAAACCCTCTACCCCCATTAGCATCAATAGGTCCCTCCCTATACCCTCTGTACCCCCATTAGCATCAATAGGTCCCTCCCTATACCCTCTGTACCCCCATTGGCAGCAATAGGTCCCTCCTTAAATCCTCTGTACCCCCATTGGCAGCAATAGGTCCCTCCCTTTACCCTCTGTACTCCCACTGGCAGCAATAGGTCCCTCCCTATACCCTATGTACCCCCATTGGCAGCAATAGGTCCCTCCCTAAACCCTCTGTACCCCCATTGGCAGCAATAGGTCCCTCCCTATACCCTCTGTACCCCCATTGGCAGCAAAAGGTCCCTCCCTATACCCTATGTACCCCCATTGGCAGCAAAAGGTCCCTCCCTAAACCCTCTACCCCCATTAGCATCAATAGGTCCCTCCCTATACCCTCTGTACCCCCATTGGCAGCAATAGGTCCCTCCTTAAATCCTCTGTACCCCCACTGGCAACAATAGGTCCCTCCCTAATCCCTCTTTACCCCCATTGGCAGCAATAGGTCCCTCCCTATACCCTCTGTACCCCCATTGGCAGCAATAGGTCCCTCCCTATACCCTATGTACCCCTATTGGCAGCAATCTCGTTCCAGCCTGTCTCTGTGTATCTCTCTCTCTCCTGCCTGTCTCTGTGTATCTCTCTCTCTCCTGCCTGTCTCTGTGTATCTCTCTCTCTCTCCAGCCTGTCTCTGTGTATCTCTCTCTCTCCTGCCTGTCTCTGTGTATCTCTTTCTCCTGCCTGTCTCTGTGTATCTCTCTCCTGCCTGTCTCTGTATCTCTGTCTCTCTGTATCTCTCTCTCCTGCCTGTCTCTGTGTATCTCTCTCTCTCCTGCCTGTCTCTGTGTATCTCTCTCGCTCTCCTGCCTGTCTCTGTGTATCCCTCTCCCCTGCCTGTCTCTGTGTATCTCTCTCTCTTGCCTGTCTCTGTGTATCTCTCTCTCTCCCCTGCCTGTCTCTGTGTATCTCTCTCTCTCTCCCCTGCCTGTCTCTGTGTATCTCTCTCTCTCCTGCCTCTCTGTGTATCTCTCTCTCTCTCTTGCCTGTCTCTGTATCTCTCTCTCTCCTGCCTGTCTCTGTATCTCTCTCTCTCCTGCCTGTCTCTGTGTATCTCTCTCTCTCTCCTGCCTGTCTCTGTGTATCTCTCTCTCTCCTGCCTCTCTGTGTATCTCTCTCTCTCTCTTGCCTGTCTCTGTATCTCTCTCTCTCCTGCCTGTCTCTGTGTATCTCTCTCTCTCCTGCCTGTCTCTGTATCTCTCTCTCTCTCCTGCCTGTCTCTGTGTATCTCTCTCTCTCCTGCCTGTCTCTGTGTATCTCTCTCTCCTGCCTGTCTCTGTGTATCTCTCTCTCTCCTGCCTGTCTCTGTGTATCTCTCTCTCCTGCCTGTCTCTGTGTATCTCTCTCTCTCCTGCCTGTCTCTGTGTATCTCTCTCTCCTGCCTGTCTCTGTGTATCTCTCTCTCTCCTGCCTGTCTCTGTGTATTTCTCTCTTTCCTGCCTGTCTCTGTATCTCTCTCTCCTCTCCTGTTTGTCTCTGTCTATCTCTCTCTCCTGCCTGTCTCTGTGTATCTCTCTCTCCTGCCTGTCTCTGTGTATCTCTCTCTCCTGCCTGTCTCTGTGTATCTCTCTCTTTCTCCTGCCTGTCTCTGTGTGTCTCTCTCTCCTGCCTGTCTCTGTGTATCTCTCTCTCCTGCCTGTCTCTGTGTATCTCTCTCTTTCTCCTGCCTGTCTCTGTGTATCTCTTTCTCCTGCCTGTCTCTGTGTATCTCTCTCTCTCTCCTGCCTGTCTCTCTGTATCTCTCTCTCTCCTGCCTGTCTCTGTGTATCTCCCTCTCCTGCCTGTCTCTGTGTATCTCTCTTTCTCCTGCCTGTCTCTGTATCTCTCTCTCTCTCTCCTGCCTGTCTCTTGGTGTCTCTCTCTCTCTCTCCTGCCTGTCTCTGTGTATCTCTCTCTCTCTCCTGCCTGTCTCTGTGTATCTCTCTCTCCTGCCTGTCTGTGTATCTCTCTCTCCTGCCTGTCTCTGTGTATCCCTCTCTCTCCTGCCTGTCTATGTATCTCTCTCTCTCTCCTGCCTGTCTCTGTGTATCTCTCTCTCCTGCCTGTCTCTGTGTATCTCTCTCTCCTGCCTGTCTATGTATCTCTCTCTCCTGCCTGTCTCTGTGTATCTCTCTCTCTCCTGCCTGTCTCTGTGTATCTCTCTCTCTCCTGCCTGTCTCTCTGTATCTCCCTCTCCCCTGCCTGTCTCTGTGTATCTCTCTCTCTCTCTCCTGCCTGTCTCTGTATCTCTCTCTCTCCTGCCTGTCTCTGTGTATCTCTCTCTCTCTCTCCTGCCTGTCTCTGTATCTCTCTCTCTCCTGCCTGTCTCTCTGTATCTCTCTCTCTCCTGTCTGTCTCTGTGTATCTCTCTCTCCTGCCTGTCTCTGTATCTCTCTCCTTCTCTCTCCTGCCTGTCTCTGTGTATCTCTCTCTCTCTCTCCTGCCTGTCTCTGTATCTCTCTCTCTCTCTCCTGCCTGTCTATGTATCTCTCTCTCCTGCCTGTCTCTGTATCTCTCTCTCTCTCCTGCCTGTCTCTGTGTCTCTCTCTCTCTCCTGCCTGTCTCTGTGTATCTCTCTCTCCTGCCTGTCTCTGTATCTCTCTCTCTCTCTCCTGCCTGTCTCTGTATCTCTCTCTCTCTCTCCTGCCTGTCTCTGTATCTCTCTCTCCTGCCTGTCTCTGTATCTCTCTCTCCTGCCTGTCTCTGTATCTCTCTCTCTCTCCTGCCTGTCTCTGTGTCTCTCTCTCTCTCCTGCCTGTCTCTGTGTATCTCTCTCTCTCTCCTGCCTGTCTCTGTGTATCTCTATCTCTTCTGCCTGTCTCTGTGTATCTCCCTCTCCTGCCTGTCTCTGTGTATCTCTCTCTCCTGCCTGTCTCTGTGTATCTCTCTCTCTCCTGCCTGTCTCTGTGTATCTCTCTCTCTCTCCTGCCTGTCTCTGTGTATCTCTCTCTCTCTCCTACCTGTCTCTGTGTTTCTCTCTCTCCTGCCTGTCTCTGTGTATCTCTCTCTCTCTCCTGCCTGTCTCTGTGTATCTCCCTCTCCTGCCTGTCTCTGTGTATCTCCCTCTCCTGCCTGTCTCTGTGTATCTCTCTCTCCTGCCTGTCTCTGTGTATCTCTCTCTTTCTCCTGCCTGTCTCTGTGTATCTCTCTCTCTCTCCTGCCTGTCTCTGTGTATCTCTCTCCTGCCTGTCTCTGTATATCTCTCTCTCTCTCTCTCTCTCTCCTGCCTGTCTCTGTGTATCTCTCTCTCTCTCTCTCTCCTGCCTGTCTCTGTGTATCTCTCTCTCTCTCTCTCTCCTGCCTGTCTCTGTGTATCTCCCTCTCCCCTGCCTGTCTCTGTGTATCTCTCTCTCTCTCCCCTGCCTGTCTCTGTGTATCTCTCTCTCTCTCTCCTGCCTGTCTCTGTGTATCTCTCTCTCTCTCCTGCCTGTCTCTGTATCTCTCTCTCTCTCCTGCCTGTCTCTGTGTATCTCTCTCTCTCCTGCCTGTCTCTGTATCTCTCTCTCTCTCCTGCCTGTCTCTGTGTATCTCTCTCTCCTGCCTGTCTCTGTATCTCTCTCTCTCTCCTGCCTGTCTCTGTGTATCTCTCTCTCTCCTGCCTGTCTCTGTATCTCTCTCTCTCTCCTGCCTGTCTATGTATCTCTCTCTCTCTCTCTCCTGCCTGTCTATGTATCTCTCTCTCTCTCTCTCCTGCCTGTCTGTGTATCTCTCTCTCTCTCCTGCCTGTCTCCGTATCTCTCTCTCTCTCCTGCCTGTCTCTGTGTATCTCTCTCTCTCCTGCCTGTCTCTGTATCTCTCTCTCTCTCCTGCCTGTCTGTGTATCTCTCTCTCTCTCCTGCCTGTCTCTGTATCTCTCTCTCTCTCCTGCCTGTCTCTTGGTGTCTCTCTCTCTCTCTCCTGCCTGTCTCTTGGTGTCTCTCTCTGTGTGAAGCTCTCAGTCTCCTCCCCGCTCTCCCTGCAGAATTTTCCCAGAATGCTCTCTGTGCAGGGAGGGCTGTTGGGCTGCAGCAGGAGACTCGCTCACACTGCAGGAAGAGACAGACCGATCGCAGAGACTGATCCACCGAGACCACAGGCCAGGGAGAGACAACCAGAGAGTGCAGGGAAACTTTCAGAGGGAGAGAGAGGCAACCCAAGAGTTTAGAAGGAGAGACAACCAGAGAGTGCAAAGAGACAACCAGAGAGAAAGAGACCTCCAGAAAGACAACCAAAGAGTGCAGAGAGACAAGCCAAGAGTTCAGAGAAAGAGACAACCAGAGAGTGCTGGGACAAGAGACATTCAGAGAGAAAGAGACAACCAGAGAGTGCAAAGAGACAACCAGAGAGAAAGAGACCTCCAGAAGGACAACCAAAGAGTGCAGAGAGACAAGCCAAGAGTTTAGGAGAGACAACCAGAGAGTGCTGGGACAAGAGACAACCAGAGAGTGCTGGGACAAGAGACAACCAGAGAGAAACTTCCAGAGGGATAAACAGACAACCCAAGAGTTTAGAAGGAGAGATAACCAGAGAGTGCAAAGAGACAACCAGAGAGTGCTGGGACAAGAGACAACCAGAGAGTGCAAAGAGACAACCAGAGAGAAAGAGACCTCCAGAAAGACAACCAAAGAGTGCAGAGAGACAACCCAAGAGTTCAGAGAAAGAGACAACCAGAGAGTGCTGGGACAAGAGACATTCAGAGAGAAAGAGACAACCAGAGAGTGCAAAGAGACAACCAGAGAGAAAGAGACCTCCAGAAGGACAACCAAAGAGTGCAGAGAGACAAGCCAAGAGTTTAGGAGAGACAACCAGAGAGTGCTGGGACAAGAGACAACCAGAGAGAAACTTCCAGAGGGATAAACAGACAACCCAAGAGTTTAGAAGGAGAGATAACCAGAGAGTGCAAAGAGACAACCAGAGAGTGCTGGGACAAGAGACAACCAGAGAGTGCAAAGAGACAACCAGAGAGAAAGAGACCTCCAGAAGGACAACCAAAGAGTGCAGAGAGACAACCCAAGAGTTTAGGAGAGACAACCAGAGAGTGCTGGGACAAGAGACATTCAGAGAGAAAGAGACCTCCAGAAGGACAAGCAGAGAGTGAGAAGAGTACAGCAGGAGAGTGTTGGGGGAGTCGGTGGGGCAGTACGGAGAGTTGGTTGCCCCGTGTCGGGTAAGTGTGATGTAGATCTCTCTCTGTCCTCACCATACACATCAGATCTGTATCTGGTCAGTCCGGGGCGAGCGCCCCCAATGTCTCTCTCCACCCCCCAATCATTTCTAAGGCGCGGTTCGTGCGATTTTCAGGCATGCTGGGTAATCTTCCTGTAATATAGGGGAGGATCTGACGTGGAGGTGACTTCCATTGAAGTCTATGGGCACAAGTCGCATAGAAGTCGCCTTGAAATAGTAGAGGAACCTTTTCGGAGTGCTAATTAGGAGACGGCTCCCATTGGTTCACATGGGATTTCATAGGTCATGTGACCTGGGGGTCTCACAAGTGGCGGCAGTGTGACCCGAGCCAAAGGGGGGGACATTTCTTCTCACACTCACAAATGTTGGCGTTGAGCACCAAAGTTTATTTTTTGGACGGGACCTTGTCTGTGACACCATTGAGGAAATTTCCCCTCACTTCCTGTGTGGATTCTGGGACAGGAAATGAGGGAAAATCGCCCCACTGGGGACACAGACCGCAATGATTGCCTGGTGGAGTCTCACCCTTTCCCTGCTCCACCCACCTCTCACCTGTGGGCGGAGTCTGGGTGTGTCCAAGACATGTCAACTAAGTAACAGAGGTGAGGACCTTGCTGTAATACAGGGGTCTCCAATCTGTGGCCCGGGGGCCGGATGCGGCCCTTTGCTTCTTTTACCTGGCCCTTGAGGCTTTATTCCTCCCACTGACAGCAACAATGGGGCACTATTCCTGCCACTGACACTCATGATGGGGTACTATTCCTCCCACTGACACCAACAATGGGGCACTATTCCTCCCACTGATACCAACAATGGGGCACTATAACTCCCACTGACACCAATGATGGGGCACTATTCCTCCCACTGATACCAATGATGGGACACTATTCCTCCCACTGATACCAATGATGGAACACTATTCCTCCCACTGACACCAACAATGGGGCACTATAACTCCCACTGATACCAACAATGGGGCACTATTCCTCCCACTGATACCAATGATGGGGCACTATACATCCCACTGATACCAATGATGGGGCACTATTCCTCCCACTGATACCAATGATGGGGCACTATTCCTCCCACTGACACCAATGATGGGGCACTATTCCTCCCACTGACACCAATGATGGGACACTATTCCTCCCACTGACACCAATGATGGGACACTATTCCTCCCACTGATACCAATGATGGGGCACTATTCCTCCCACTGATACCAATGATGGGGCACTATTCCTCCCACTGATACCAATGATGGGGCACAATTCCTCCCACTGACACCAATGATGGGGCACTATTCCTTCCACTGATACCAATGATGGGGCACTATTCCTCCCACTGACACCAATGATGGGGCACTATTCCTGCCAATGATGGGGCACTTTTTCCTCCCACTGATACCAACAATGGGGCACTATTCCTCCCACTGACACCAATGATGGGACACTATTCCTCCCACTGACACCAATGATGGGGCACTATTCCTTCCACTGATACCAATGATGGGGCACTATTCCTCCCACTGACACCAATGATGGAGCACTATTCCTCCCACTGACACCAATGATGGGGCACTATTCCTTCCACTGATACCAATGATGGGGCACTATTCCTCCCACTGACACCAATGATGGGGCACTATTCCTCCCACTGACACCAATGATGGGGCACTATTCCTCCCACTGACACCAATGATGGGACACTTCCCCCCACTGACACCAATGATGGGGCACTATTCCTCCCACTGATACCAATGATGGGGCACTATTCCTCCACTGATACCAATGATGGGGCACTATTCCTCCCACTGATACCAATGATGGGGCACTATTCCTCCCACTGATACCAATGATGGGGCACTATTCCTCCCACTGACACCAATGATGGGGCACTATTCCTCCCACTGATACCAATGATGGGGCACTATTCCTCCCACTGATACCAATGATGGGGCACTATTCCTCCACTGATACCAATGATGGGGCACTATTCCTCCCACTGATACCAATTATGGGGCACTATTCTTCCCACTGACACCAATGATGGGACACTATTCCCCCCACTGACACCAATGATGGGGCACTATTCTTCCCACTGACACCAATGATGGGACACTATTCCCCCCACTGACACCAATGATGGGGCACTATTCCTCCCACTGACACCAATGATGGGACACTATTCCTCCCACTGACACCAATGATGGGACACTATTCCTCCCACTGATACCAATGATGGGGCACTATTCATCCCACTGATACCAATGATGGGGCACTATTCCTCCCACTGACACCAATGATGGGGCAGTAGGACAGTAAACCGGCCTTTTATCTATAAAGTTTGGAGACCCCCTGGTGTGGCAAAATAGGGGGGAGTTTAGTTTGAGCTGTGATATACTTGTCACATCCTGCAATACTTCTTTTCACCACTAGAGGGAGACTCCACCCAAATCTACCTTGCCAGCCACACATAGGCAGATACAAATCTTATATACAATTTGGTGCACTCTAAGGGTTGGGGGGAGGGGGGCAGTCTGGTATTCAGCACTTTTCTGGGGTTCCTCCATCTATCCTGGAAGCTAGAACCCCCTCCCCCCCCTGTGGTAATCACTGCCCCCAATGCCCATGACTTACCATAGATGGCCACTACCTAGCAGTGTGTCCTCTGATTGGTCCGCTGGGAACCCTCCGCCTGGGCTTCATTCCCATCACCCAATGGCTGCAGAGATCGGATGGAGGATCTCTGGGGGGTTCTCAGGTACCCCGGAATATGAATTATCAGAAGGAAACGTTTCCATCTCTCTGCAATTATTATGTTGCATTGTATTTCCTCCGATCTTCCAGGAAAACAATCGGTTTAGGATACAGAAACTTGAAGTAGAACTCAAGGCCAAACTTTTTCTTTTAATTGTGGATATAGAGTAAGGGAGGTGTGTGTGTGTGGGGGGGGGGAGGGGTTATAACCCCTGTCATGTTTTATATTTTCCATCCCACTGCAGAGATTTCCCTTCACTTCCTGTCCCAGAGCCAAACAGGAAGTGAGAGGAAATCCCTGCAAATTAAGGGAACTCCTTGGGGACCCCCAGATCACCAGAACTAGTGTCACCCCCCCCCCCCCCCATTGCAAAATTACTTTTCTGGGGATTTCTTTTACTTGCAATGATAATGATGAAGGGGGGGAGGGGACGGACACAGAGGGCAATAAAAACTGACGGGTTCTAATCCCTCTCCACTCCATCCAACACTAAATGTTAAAGTTTTGCCTTTACTCTGGACTTTTTTTTTAGAGAAAAGGCGCAGGAATTCCTCCTTTTTGAGTCACCATTAGTCTCCACCCCCTACCCACCTCTGAGCACCATCCCTTAGATCCACCCCCTACCCACCTCTGAACAACATCCCTTAGATCCACCCCCTACCCACCTCAGAGCACCATCCCTTAGATCCACCCTCTACCCACCTCTGAGCACCATCCCTTAGATCCACCCCTTACCCACCTCTGAGCACCATCCCTTAGATCCACCCCCTACCCACCTCTGAACAACATCCCTTAGATCCACCCCCTACCCACCTCAGAGCACCATCCCTTAGATCCACCCCCTACCCACCTCTAAGCACCATCCCTTAGATCCACCCTCTACCCACCTCTGAGCACCATTCCCTAGATCCACCCCCTACCCACCTCTGAGCACCGTCCCTTAGATCCACCCCCTACCCACCTCTGAGCACCATCCCTTAGATCCACCCCGACCCACCTCTGAGCACCGTCCCTTAGATCCACCCCCTACCCACCTCTGAACACCGTCCCTTAGATCCACCCCGACCCACCTCTGAGCACCGTCCCTTAGATCCACCCCCTACCCACCTCTGAACACCATCCCTTAGATCCACCCTGACCCACCTCTGAGCACCGTCCCTTAGATCCACCCCCTACCCACCTCTGAACACCATCCCTTAGATCCACCCCCTACCCACCTCTGAACACCGTCCCTTAGATCCACCCCCTACCCACCTCAGAGCACCATCCCTTAGATCTACCCCCTACCCACCTCTGAGCACCATTCCCTAGATCCACCCCTTACCCACCTCTGAACGCCATCCCTTAGATCCACCTCTGGGCACCATCCCTTAGATCCACCCCCTACCCACCTCTGAGCACCATCCCTTAGATCCACCCCCTACCCACCTCTGAGCACTGTCCCTTAGATCCACCCCCTACTCACCTCTGAGCACTGTCCCTTAGATCCACCCCCTACCCACCTCTGAGCACCGTCCCTTAGATCCACCCCCTACCCACCTCTGAGCACCATCCCTTAGATCCACCCCCTACCCACCTCTGAGCACCATCCCTTAGATCCACCCCCTACCCACCTCAGAGCACCATCCCTTAGATCCATCCCTACCCACCTCTGAACACCATCCCTTAGATCCACCCCCTACCCACCTCTGAACACCGTCCCTTAGATCCACCCCCTACCCACCTCTGAGCACTGTCCCTTAGATCCACCCCCTACCCACCTCTGAGCACTGTCCCTTAGATCCACCCCCTACTCACCTCTGAACACGTCCCTTAGATCCACTCCCTACCCACCTCAGAGCACCATCTCTTAGATCTACCCCCTATCCACCTCTGAACACCATCCCTTAGATCCACCACTTACCCACCTCTGAGCACCATCCCTTACATCCACCCCCTACCCACCTCTGAGCACAGTCTCTTAGATCCACCTCTGAGCACCATGCCTTGGGTGGGGACACAGACGGCAATAAAAACTGACGGGTGCTAATCCCTCTCCACTCCATCCAACACTAAATATAAAAGTTTTACTTTTAGTCGGGACTTCTTTTTTTAGAGAAAAGGCGCAGGAATTCCTCCTTTTTGAGGCACCATTACTCTCCACCCCTTACCCACCTCTGAGCACCATTCTTCAGATCTACCCCCTACCCACCTCTGAGCACCATACCTTAGATCCACCCCGACCCACCTCTGAGCACCGTCCCTTAGATCCACCCCCTACCCACCTCTGAGCACCATTCTTCAGATCCACCCCCTACCCACCTCTGAGCACCGTCCCTTAGATCCACCCCTACCCACCTCTGAGCACCATTCCTTGGGGGGGGGCATAGACGGCAATAAAAACTGACGGGTTCTAATCCCTCTCTACTCCATCCAACACTAAATATAAAAGTTTTGCCTTTAGTCTGGACTTTTTTTTAGAGAATAGGCGCAGGAATTCCTCCTTTTTGAGGCACCATTGGTTTCCACCCCCTACACACCTCTGAGTGCTATCCCTTAGATCCACCCCCTACCCACCTCTGAGCACAGTCCCTTAGATCCCCCCTACACACCTCTAAGCATTATCCCTTAGATCCACTCCCTCCCCACCTCTGAGCACCATCCCTTAGATCCACCCCCTACACACCTCTAAGCATTATCCCTTATATCCATCACCTACCCAACCCTGAGCACCATCCCTTAGATCAGGGGTCTCAAACTGGTGGCCCTCCAGCTGTTGCAAAACTACAAGTCCCATCATGCCTCTGCCTGTGGGAACCATGCTTGTAACTCTCAGCCTTGCAATGCCTCATGGGACTTGTAGTTTTGCAACAGCTGGAGGGCCGCCAGTTTGAGACCCCTGCCTTAGATCCACCCCTACCTTCCTCTGAGCACTATCCCTTAGATCCACCCCCTACCCACCTCTATGCACCATCCCTTAGATTCACCCCTTACCCACCTCTGAGCAACATCCCTTAGATCCACCCCCTACCCACCACTGAGCACTGTCCCTTAGATCCACCCCCTACCCACCTCTAAGCACCAATCCTTAGATCCACCCCCTGCCCACCTCTGAGCACCATCCCTTAATTCCACCCCCTAACCACCTCTAAGCACCATCCCTTAGATCCACCCCCTACCCACCTCAGAGCACCATCCCTTAGATCTACCCCCTACCCACCTCTGTGCACTGTCCCTTAGATCCACCCCCTACCCACCTTTGAGCACCATCCCTTAGATCCACCCCCTACCCACCTCTAAGCACTATCCCTTAGATTCACCCCTTACCCATTTCTGAGCACCGTCCCTTAGATCCACCCCCTACCCACCTCTGAGCACTGTCCCTTAGATCCACCCCCTACCCACCTCTGAACACCGTCACTTAGATCCACCCCCTACCCACCTTTGAGCACCAACCCTTAGATCCACCCCCTACCCACCTCTAAGCACCATCCCTTAGATCCACCCCTTACCCATTTTTGAGCACCATCCCTTAGATCCACCCCCACCCACCTCTAAGCACTGTCCCTTACATCCACCCCGTACACACCTCTAAGCACTGTCCCTTAGTTCCACCCCCTAACCACCTGTGAGCACCGTCCCTTAGATCCACCCCTCCCCACCTCTGAGCACCATCCCTTTGATCCATCCCCTACCCACCCCTGAGCCTTATCCCTTAGATCCACCCTTACCCACCTCTGAGCACCATCCCTTAGATCCACCCCCTTACCCACCTCTGAGCACCATCCCTTAGATCCACCCCCTTACCCACCTCTGAACACCATCCCTTAGATCCACTCCCTACCCACCTCAGAGCACCATCCCTTAGATCCACTCCCTACCCACCTCTGAGCACAATCCCTTAGATCCACTCCCTACCCATCTCTAAGCACCATCCCTTAGATCCACCCCCTATCCACCTCTGAGCACAGTCCCTTAGATCCACCCCCTACCCACCTCTGAACACCATCCCTTAGATCCACTCCCTACCCACCTCAGAGCACCATCCCTTAGATCCACTCCCTACCCACCTCTGAGCACAATCCCTTAGATCCACTCCCTACCCATCTCTAAGCACCATCCCTTAGATCCACCCCCTATCCACCTCTGAGCACAGTCCCTTAGATCCAACCCTCCACACCTCTGAGCACCATCCCTTAGATCCACCCCTACCCAACTCTAAGCATTATCCCTTAGATCCACTCATACTCACCTCTAAGCACCATCCCTTAGATCCACCCTCTACCCTCCTCTAAGCACCATCCCTTAGATCCACCCCTTACCCACCTCTGAACACCATCCCTTAGTTCCACCCCCTAACCACCTCCTAAGCACCATCCTAGATCCACCCCCTACCCACCTCTGAGCACCATCCCTTAGATCCACCCCCTACCCACCTCTGAGCACCATCCCTTAGATCCACCCCCTACCCACCTCTGAGCACAGTCCCTTAGATCCACCCCCTACCCAACTCTAAGCATTATCCCTTAGATCCATCCCCTACCCACCTCTGAGCACCATCCCTTAGATCCACCCCTACCCAATTCTGAGCACCGTCCCCTAGATCCACCCCCTACTCACCTCTGAGCACCGTTCCTTAGATCCACCCCCTACCCACCTCTGAGCACCATCCCTTAGATCCACCCCCTGCCCACCTCTGAGCACCATTCCTTAGTTCCACCCCCTAACCACCTCTAAGCACCATCCCTTAGATCCACCCCCCTGCCCACCTCTGAGCACCGTCCCTGTTAAAGAACACAGAACTAAGTATCATATTGTGCTACAAAGTACTAATTTGTATGGAATTTGATAGGCCCCACCCCAGCAATAGTCCCCACCCCAGCAACAATGGACTTACGACACAACAATAGATTCCCCCATACAAGAATAGATCACCTCAGCAACAATAGACCCCCCACACAACAATAGACCCCTCCATACAACAATAGACCCCACCCCAGCAACAACAGATCCCCCCATACAAGAATAGATCACCCCAGCAACAATAGCCCCCCACACACAGCAAAAGATCCCTCCATACAACAATAGACCTCGCCCCAGCAACAATAGACCTCCCCCCAGCAACAATAGGCCTCACCCCAGAAACAATGGACATACCGCACAACAATGGACCCCCTCACAACAATAGATCCCCACAGCAACAATGGATCCCCCATACAGGAATAGATCACCCCAGCAACAATAGACCTCACCATGGCAATAATATACCCCTCCCCAGCAACAATGGACATGCCACACAACAATGGACCCCCACACACCAATAGATCCCCGCAGATACAATTGACCCCCACACAACAATAGAGCCCTAATACAAGAATAGATCACCCCAGCGACAACAGACACCCCCACACAACAATAGACCCCATACAACAATAGACCCCCACAAAACAATAGACCTCATCTCAGCAACAATAGACCCCCCACACAACAATAGACCTCTACCCAGAAACAATAGACCTCCGTTTCGGGTTTACATCTAGATGCATAGGAAGGTTCCATCACTGATCTCCTATGGGATATCCTGGTTTCCTGGCTGTCATGTTCATACCTTGGCTTCAGAAGAAGCACACAGAGAAGAAGGTCTTCTGACTCCCCCGTTCTGCACACCTCTTTTCGGGTCACTGACTCAGAGATGGCTGAAGCCAGAGGATCAGGATAACAGCCAGGCAGCCAGCATTTTCTGCAGGATCTCAGTGATGAGCGGTTTCCTGGAAGGATCTGATTGTATGGAGGTCTGTTGTGCAGGTGAGGCGGTGCTGATTTCGCGGTTGACTCTTCTCCAATGTTCTCTTACAGATGGAGAGATGACGACTGGTGAATTCTCCAATATGGCCACCATCAAAGAAGAGCTGGCGTCCCCCCATTGGCCAAGCTGGCCCAGCGATCCCGATGTCACCACAGTGAAACGTGAGGAGGACGCCTCGTGGGGTGCAGAAGGTCTCCAGCCAGTGGCCCTGCTAGAAATGAAGAAGCTCTTCTGTTGCCCCGTGTGTGGTAAAGGATTCGCCCAGAGACACAATCTGGTCAAACATCAGCGGATCCACAGCGGCGAGCGCCCGTACGCCTGCACCCAATGTGGGAAGAGCTTCATCCAGAAGCAGCACCTCACCAAGCACCAGCGGCTGCACACCGGCGAACGGCCCTATGTGTGCCAAATCTGCGGCCGCGGCTTCAGCCTGAAACACAACCTGACCACACACCTGAGGATTCACACTGGAGAGAAACCATACCCGTGCGCCGAATGCGGCAAGAACTTCAGCCGGCGCGTCAATCTCCGCACTCACCAGAAGTCTCACCAAAAGAAACGCTGCCAAGAGAACAACAAGCTGCTCGCCACCCAAGGGCCAACGCTGAGCCGCAAGACCGCCCGCTCCGTAAAACTTCCAGATTATGGCAACCTCAAAGAGGAGCCAAACTCAGGATATTCCGCAAATGACTGGCAAACCGGTCACCTTATTCCCAAAGAGGAACCGCTGGTGGGGTATTTAGGAAACCATCAGCAGATCGATAATGTGGCTCTCAAAGAAGAACCGCATACCGGATCTATGGTCAACGAATGGGATCCCACCATTGATCCCGTCCAGGACGGGCCAAATGATGGATACATAGTGAACGTCGTGCAGATCGATAACGATCCACCAGATGCCAGCCACATGGTCAACCCCCGACCGTTTATATGCCCTGATTGCGGGAAACGCTTCGCTAACAAACAGACGTTTATCAACCACTACAGGATCCACACCGGACAAAGGCCGCACGAATGCCCTGAGTGTGGGCGGAGCTTCGTCCAGAAGCAGCACCTCACAAAACACCTGCGCGTGCACAGTGGGGAACGCCCCTTTGTGTGCGGCCAGTGCGACCGAAGTTTCAGCATGAAACACAATCTCTTCACGCACCTGAAGATACACAGCGGGGAAAAGCCTTTCAGCTGCTCCGAGTGTAATAAGAAATTCAGCCGGCGGAGCACCTACCTGGCACACCAAAAAATCCATTACAAAGCGCCAGTGGAGCCGGGGCCCCCGGAGGACCCGCAAAATACCTCCAGTCATCTAGAGGAGGCCACATCAACTCCCAAGAGATTCCACACGATAAAACCGGTGATTCCCTGGACAACCCTGGGAGGGCTGAAGATGTACAAGTGCCACGTCTGCGCCAAGGTCTTCAAGCAAAAACACCCTCTAATCACCCACCTTCGAATCCACTCCGGGGAGAGACCCTTCTCCTGCCAGGAGTGCGGCAAGAACTTCATCCAGAAGCAGCACCTGACCAAGCACCTGCGGCTGCACAGCGGGGAACGGCCCTTCAGCTGCCAGCACTGCGGCAAACAGTTCAACATTAAACATAACCTCGTGACCCATCAGAGGACCCACACCGGGGAACGCCCATTTTCCTGCCCAGACTGCGGCAAGACCTTCAACCGGCAAGGAATCCTCAATGTGCATCGTAGGACGCATGATGCGGACTTCTCTGGAGACCCAACGTGTGGAAGCAGAAAGACTGAGAAGCCCTCATTGGCTGGTGATAGCAGAGAAAGTCTAGATGTTAAAGCTAAACCTCAGAAAGGTCTACAAACCACTTCACATGACATTGAGGTCAATGACCAACCAAGTCTGAGCAGGCACAAAGACTCCCACACCAAGGGCACTTCACAATTCTCCTGTCCGCGCTGTGGGCAGATATTTGGCCAGAGAGAGGACCTTATCCAGCATGAACATCTTCACAAAGGGGAGAGGCTGTACGTCTGCCACCAGTGTGGGAAAAGGTTCCTACAGAAGAAGAACTTGACCAAACATCAGAGGCTGCACATGGGCTACAAACCCTTCACCTGTAACATCTGCAATAGAAGCTTTAGTCTGAAACACAACCTCGTCACCCACCAGAGGACCCACACCGGGGAAAAGCCCTTTCTGTGTACACAGTGTGGTCGAGGCTTCAGCCGGAGAGAGACGCTGAATAACCATCGAAAGAGCCACCAAGCCCCCCAGAACAAAGGTGGCACCGCTAGGCCAAAACCCATCACCGGCAAGAAGAAACATTTAAACAATGGCCATAACTCATTAGATGGACAACAGGACATAACCAGCCACCAGGCTTCTCAAAACGATGACACTGTGCCTGAGGAGCAACAACCCGTACTTGACCACCAGATACAACCAACCAATGTAGAAGCTGAGCTGGAGGTGCAGCCTGTAGCCTCCCAAGATCATATCAGGATCTTCATATGTCCCATGTGCGGGAAGTCCTTCAACCAGAAGCATACGCTGATCAACCACCTCCGCATCCACTCCGGGGAAAGGCCTTACTCCTGCCACTTATGCAGGAAGAGCTTTATCCAGAAACAACACCTGACCAAGCACGTCCGCCTTCACACTGGCGAGAGACCGTATGCCTGCCATGAGTGTGGGCGGAGCTTCAGTCTGAAACACAACCTGACCACCCACCAGAGGATCCACACTGGGGAGCGGCCTTACCCCTGCAACCACTGTGGGAAAAGGTTCAACCGTCGCAGTATTCTCCTGAGCCATGAGAAGACTCATCAGCTGGTCCCACCACTGCCGGCCAGAACCGGTGAGCTACAGCTCAGATCGGAGTATCCAGTGCCATGATCCAGACGGTGATACTGAAGAGGAGGTTTGTTAACACTTTGCCATAGTGACGTCTCTGACACCCCATCAACTGATCCCCAGAGATTAAATATATGAAGAGGGACTTCTGCTCTGAGATCCTGGAGGATAGGGACTCCACTTCCCAGAAGAACCAGATTCCAGGTCACCTCCGCTGCCGAAATCTGACTTTCCCCTCCTGGGATTTATACCTGACCAGGACAATATCAGCCTGTGATCTCTAAACCCACCCTGAAAGATCTCCACAGATAAGGGGCCACTTCTATGATCCAGAAATATCTGTCCATCTGTGACCAGCCGTACACTGGCGTTAAAGCAGAACTCCAGGCAGACACTTAAATTCACAGCTGAGGTTATGTCTATGGGAACCCACCAAGTGATTTGTGATTATGTTCAGCCAATAGTGTGATCAGCACAGACAGGTCCTCACACTCCACTGCAGCACTGTCTGGTCCAGGACACACCCCCTCCTATTGACTGGACTATAAAGAAGGAGCGGCTCAGTGATGAGGTAATCCCTCTGCTCACTCTGCTGCCACCTCCTGTCATCATATCTGCACTACAAGAGAGTTTAATTAGTCCCTATTACTCCCCCATCCTCTCCCAAAGTGCTGCCCTTCCTTTCCTGTCCCGCAGTGCGTCTCTTCCCTCTGCTGCAGTGCGTCTCTTCCCTCTTCCGGAGTGCGTCTCTTCCCTCTCCCGGGGTGCGTCTCTTCCCTCTCCCGGTGTGCGTCTCTTCCCTCTCCTGGTGTGTGTCTCTTCCCTCTGCTGCAGTGCGTCTCTTCCCTCTTCCAGAGTGCGTCTCTTCCCTCTTCCGGAGTGCTTCTCTTCCCTCTCCCGGTGTGCGTCTCTTCCCTCTCCTGGTGTGTGTCTCTTCCCTCTGCTGCAGTGCGTCTCTTCCCTCTTCCAGAGTGCGTCTCTTCCCTCTGCTGCAGTGCGTCTCTTCCCTCTTCCAGAGTGCGTCTCTTCCCTCTCCCGGAGTGCGTCTCTTCCCTCTGCTGCAGTGCGTCTCTTCCCTCTTCCGGAGTGCGTCTCTTCCCTCTCCCGGGGTGCGTCTCTTCCCTCTCCCGGTGTGCGTCTTTTCCCTCTCTCGGAGTGCGTCTCTTCCCTCTCTCGGAGTGCGTCTCCTCCCTCTCCCGGTGTGCGTCTCTTCCCTCTCTCGGAGTGCGTCTCTTCCCTCTCCCGGAGTGCGTCTCTTCCCTCTCTCGGAGTGCGTCTCCTCCCTCTCCCGGTGTGCGTCTCTTCCCTCTCTCGGAGTGCGTCTCTTCCCTCTCTCGGAGTGCGTCTCTTCCCTCTCCCGGAGTGCGTCTCTTCCCTATGCCGGAGTGCGTCTCTTCCCTCTCCCGGAGTGCGTCTCTTGCCTCTCCCGGAGTGCATCTCTTCCCTCTCCCGCAGCACTGCCCTTCCCTCTCCTGGAGTGCGTCTCTTCCCTCTCCTGGAGTGCTGCCCTTCCCTCTCCCAGTCTAAATGTTGTGTCCCTTTCTCCTGGACTGATATCAGGTTGAGGGACTTGCAGTGAACTACACTTATATCTGCCTGGAGTTCTCCTTTAAACAAAGTACTTGGAAGAGGACATGTCCCAGTTTCACTGCCACCCCCGACACAGACTGACCCACTGGGGAAATGAAGTCGTGGGTCACCAAGAGGCACATTGTGACTTCTCCAGTCCTGGGGTCACCATGAAGAACAGTGTGACCTCTCCAGTCCTGGGGTCACCATGAGGAACAATGTGACTTCTCCAGTCCTGGGGTAACCATGAGACACATTGTGACATCTCCAGTCCTGGGGTCTTCATGAGGCACATTGTGACATCTCCAGTCCTGGGGTCTTCATGAGGCACATTGTGACTTCTCCAGTCCTGGGGTCACCATGAGGCACATTGTGACTTCTCCAGTCCTGGGGTCTTCATGAGGCACATTGTGACTTCTCCAGTCCTGGGGTCTTCATGAGGCACATTGTGACTTCTCCAGTCCTGGGGTCTTCATGAGGCACATTGTGACTTCTCCAGTCCTGGGGTCTTCATGAGGCACATTGTGACTTCTCCAGTCCTGGGGTCTTCATGAGGAACAATGTGACTTCTCCAGTCCTGGGGTCACCATGAGGCACATTGTGACTTCTCCAGTCCTGGGGTCTTCATGAGGCACATTGTGACTTCTCTAGTCCTGGGGTCTTCATGAGGCACATTGTGATTTCTCCAGTCCTGGGGTCTTCATGAGGCACATTGTGACATCTCCAGTCCTGGGGTCTTCATGAGGCACATTGTGACTTCTCCAGTCCTGGGGTCACCATGAGGCACATTGTGACTTCTCCAGTCCTGGGGTCTTCATGAGGCACATTGTGACTTCTCCAGTCCTGGGGTCTTCATGAGGCACATTGTGACTTCTCCAGTCCTGGGGTCTTCATGAGGCACATTGTGACTTCTCCAGTCCTGGGGTCACCATGAGGCACATTGTGACTTCTCCAGTCCTGGGGTCTTCATGAGGAACAATGTGACTTCTCCAGTCCTGGGGTCACCATGAGGCACATTGTGACTTCTCCAGTCCTGGGGTCTTCATGAGGCACATTGTGACTTCTCTAGTCCTGGGGTCTTCATGAGGCACATTGTGATTTCTCCAGTCCTGGGGTCTTCATGAGGCACATTGTGACATCTCCAGTCCTGGGGTCTTCATGAGGCACATTGTGATTTCTCCAGTCCTGGGGTCACTATGAGGCACATTGTGATTTCTCCAGTCCTGGGGTCACCATGAGGCACATTGTGACTTCTCCAGTCCTGGGGTCTTCATGAGGCACATTGTGACTTCTCCAGTCCTGGGGTCTTCATGAGGCACATTGTGACTTCTCCAGTCCTGGGGTCTTCATGAGGCACATTGTGACTTCTCCAGTCCTGGGGTCACCATGAGGCACATTGTGACTTCTCCAGTCCTGGGGTCACCATGAGGCACATTGTGACTTCTGCAGTCCTGGGGTCTTCATGAGGCACATTGTGACTTCTGCAGTCCTGGGGTCTTCATGAGGCACATTATGACTTCTCCAGTCCTGGGGTCACCATGAGGCACATTGTGACTTCTCCAGTCCTGGGGTCTTCATGAGGCACATTGTGACTTCTCCAGTCCTGGGGTCTTCATGAGGCACATTGTGACTTCTGCAGTCCTGGGGTCACCATGAGGCACATTGTGACTTCTCCAGCTCTGGAATCACCATGAGGCACAATGTAAAGAAGACTAGATGTGGGCCCCGGGGCCCGTGGTTGAAATGATCTGTTGTTGTTTCCTTAGTAAAGCACAATGTTGGATCCAATTGTTGGTGCAGTCTCCTCTGTTATTGGACAACCTCCGAGTTCTCTGTCAGATTCCCACAAATCGTTTCCCGCCTACCAGTGACCACATGACTGAAATGTGGGCGGAGTTTATTGGAGACGCCTTGCTGCCGTTCTCATTGGTTGGCAGCCAGGAAATGACGGTTGGAATCTGATGGAAGTCTCCATGATTGCAATGTGTGGGACGAGGGACATGAGCTGAGATGGATGTGGGGGGAGGGTACCTCCTGGGTGGAGCATTGTGTTGCCCCGCCTCTCTGAATATGGTGCACAGGATGGAGTGCAGTTGGGGTGCGCTCTCTCTGTACCCCCCCCCATATACACACAGATCTCCCTTTGGGGGGCCCAGAACCTCCAGGGTTGAGGGGGCCAAAATGGCTGCCATCCCCCAGCACTACTGTGTTATAAAGTGGACCTGTCCTTCTCTAAACCATTTTTACATCACTCCCTGTGGGGCCCCTGACTGCTCCCCCTGTCCAAAGATTAAACTCCATCCCTCCCAGTGCTAAGACACCCCCCCCCCCCCGACATATAAATGTCAGTACAGTTCAATGGGGGGGTAATTGTCACAAATAATGGGAAGAAGACCCTTAGGAGACCCCCCATGGGAGAGGCCTATGTACAATACACACATTATAATGGGGACCCCAGACAGGGGACTTGCTGATGATATTCTGAGTCTCTCAGTGTGATGCCGTCATTGTTGGTAATGGGCCCTAAACATGGATCCCGGATTCCCCGAGTCTGTGTGTTTTGGGGAGACACGAACCTGAATCAGAAAAAAACCACTCCAAGGGTCCCCCAGGCACCCACCCCCCATGTTCCCTAAAATCCAGGGGGCCCATAGTCAGTAGGCAAGAGGCCACCCTGCAGTCCCCTCCAAAAGTCCCTGTCCTGGCTGGGTCTGTCACAGGGCAAAGTGAGTGCGGTACAGCGGGGGAGGGGCAAAGTGAGTGCGGTACAGCGGGGGAGGGGCAAAGTGAGTGCGGTATAGCGGGGGAGGGGCAAAGTGAGTGCGGTATAGTGGGGGGAGGGGCAGAGTGAGTGCGGTACAACAGGGGAGAGGCAGAGTGAATGAGTTACAGCGGGGGAGGGGCATAGTGAGTGCAGTACAGCGGGGGAGGGGCAAAGTGAGTGCGGTACAGCGGGGGAGGGGCAGATTGAGTGCAGTACAGTGGGGGAAGGGCAGAGTTAGTGCAGTACAGTGGGGGAAGGGCAGAGTGAGTGCAGTACAGTGGGGGAAGGGCAGAGTGAGTGCAGTACAGCGGGGGAAGGGCAGAGTGAGTGCAGTACAGTGGGGGAAGGGCAGAGTTAGTGCAGTACAGCGGGGGAAGGGCAGAGTTAGTGCAGTACAGTGGGGGAAGGGCAGAGTGAGTGCAGTACAGCAGGGGAAGGGACAACGTGAGTGCGGTACAGGGGGGGAGGGAGCAGATCTGGGGGGGGTCCAGCAGGCTTCACCCACTACAGGAGGGGGCAAAGAGAAGGATGAGGGGATAGGAAGTGGGAGGGGCTCCATGGTGTCCCCAGTGGAAGATTCCCCTCTCTTCCTGTTCTGGTGACACCCTTCCATGTTTGGTGATCAGGGATTTGTATGGATACAAAGGGGGTCCCCTGTATCTATCGCAGACATCCCAAGTCTCCCGCATTTCTGCGGCGGCTCCCGCACACCCACATAGCCCTGCGATCTCCTGGGACTCCTCCCCGGCCCCTCCTGTCCTCCTCCTCTGCCCCTCCTCCCCCGGCCCCTCCTGTCCTCCTCCCCCGGCCCCTCCTGTCCTCCTCCTCTGCCCCTCCTCCCTCGGCCCCTGCTGTCCTCCTCCCCCGGCCCCTGCTGTCCTCTTCCCCTGGCCCCTCCTGTTCTCTTCCCCCGGCCCCTCCTGTCCTCCTCCTCTGCCCCTCCTCCCCCGGCCCCTCCTGTCCTCCTCCCCTGGCCCCTCCTGATCTCCTCCTCTGCCCCTCCTGTCCTCCTCCTCTGCCCCTCCTCCCCCGGCCCCTCCTGTCCTCCTCCCCTGACCCCTCCTGTCCTCCTCCTCTGCCCCTCCTCCCCCAGCCCCTCCTGTTCTCCTCCTCTGCCCCTCCTCCCCCGGCCCCTGCTGTCCTCGTCCTCTGCCCCTCCTCCCCCAGCCCCTCCTGTTCTCCTCCTCTGCCCCTCCTCCCCCAGCCCCTCCTGTTCTCCTCCTCTGCCCCTCCTCCCCCAGCCCCTCCTGTCCTCCTCCCCTGGCCCCTCCTGTCCTCCTCCTCTGCCCCTCCTCCCCCGGCCCCTCCTGTCCTCCTCCTCTGCCCCTCCTCCCCCGGCCCCTCCTGTCCTCCTCCTCTGCCCCTCCTCCCCCGGCCCCTCCTGTCCTCCTCCTCTGCCCCTCCTCCCCTGGCCCCTCCTGTCCTCCTCCTCTGCCCCTCCTCCCCTGGCCCCTCCTGTCCTCCTCCTCTGCCCCTCCTCCCCCGGCCCCTCCTGTCCTCCTCCTCTGCCCCTCCTCCCCCGGCCCCTTCTGTCCTCCTCCTCTGCCCCTCCTCCCCCGGCCCCTCCTGATCTCCTCCTCTGGCCCCTCCTGTCCTCCTCCTCTGCCCCTCCTCCCCCGGCCCCTTCTGTCCTCCTCCTCTGCCCCTCCTCCCCCGGCCCCTCCTGATCTCCTCCTCTGCCCCTCCTCCCCCGGCCCCTCCTGTCCTCCTCCTCTGCCCCTCCTCCCCCGGCCCCTCCTGTCCTCATCCTCTGCCCCTCCTCCCTCAGCCCCTCCTGATCTCCTCCTCTGCCCCTCCTCCCCCGGCCCCTCCTGTCCTCCTCCTCTGCCCCTCCTCCCTCGGCCCCTCCTGTCCTCCTCTGGCCCCTCCTATCCTCCTCCTCCCCCCGTCCCCTCCCGTCCTCCTCCCCTGGCCCCTCCTGTCCTCCTCCTCTGCCCCTCCTGTCCTCCTTCTCTGCCCCTCCTCCGCTGACCCCACCCGTCCTCCTCCTCTGCCCCTCCTCCCCCGGCCCCTCCTGTCCTCCCCCGGCCCCTCCTCCTCCCCCGGCCCCTCCTGTCCTCCTCCTCTGGCACCTCCTGTCCTCCCCCAGCCCCTCCTTTCCTCCTCCCCCGGCCCCTCCTGTCCTCCTCCTCCACCCCTCCCCCCCCGTCCCCTCCTTTCCTCCTCCTCTGCCCCTCCTCCCCGGGCCCCTCCTCTCCTGCTCCCCAGGCCCCTCCTTTCCTCCTCCCCCGGCCCCTCCTGTCCTCCTCCTCTGCCCCTCCCGCGGCCCCTCCTGTCCTCCTCCCCCGGCCCCTCCTGTCCTCCTCCCCCGGCCCCTCCTGTCCTCCTCCTCTGCCCCTCCCGCGGCCCCTCCCATCCTCCTCCCCCGTCCCCTCCTGTCCTCCTCCCCCGGCCCCTCCTGTTCTCCTCCTCTGCGGGTGCACAATTTTGAATCATGACATGTTTGGTATCTATTTATTGGATGTATCTTCATCTTTCACATTATATGATACATTTGGGCTCACTTTACAGTTTTGTGGGTTTTTTTTAAATTCTTTTTATTGAAAAGGCAAAACTGTGTTATTTCCAAAATAAACGCGGCTGAAAAATTTCTGCACAAATCCCGTGTGAGATAAAAGGTGCAATGCCCACCATTGTATTCTCCGGGGTCTCTGATGATATTTGGGGTCTCTGATGATATTTGGGGGTCTCTGATGATATTTTGGGGTTCTCTGATGATATTTGGGGTCTCTGATATTTGGGGTCTCTGATGATATTTGGGGTCTCTGATGATATTTGGGGGTCTCTGGTGATATTTGGAGGGTCTCTGATGATATTTGGGGTCTCTGATATTTGGGGTCTCTGATGATATTTGGGGTCTCTGATGATATTTGGGGGTCTCTGATGATATTTGGGGTCTCTGATGATATTTGGGGTCTCTGATGATATTTGGGGTCTCTGATCATATTTGGTGGGTCTCTGATCATATTTGGGGTCTCTGGTCATATTTGGGGGTCTCTGGTGATATTTGGGGGTCTCTGATGATATTTGGGGTCTCTGGTGATATTTGGGGGTCTCTGATGATATTTGGGGTCTCTGATGATATTTGGAGGGTCTCTGATGATATTTGGGGTCTGATATTTGGGGTCTCTGATGATATTTGGGGTCTGATATTTGGGGTCTCTGATGATATTTGGGGGTCTCTGATGATATTTGGAGGGTCTCTGATGATATTTGGGGTCTGATATTTGGGGTCTCTGATGATATTTGGGGTCTGATATTTGGGGTCTCTGATGATATTTGGAGGGTCTCTGATGATATTTGGGGTCTGATATTTGGGGTCTCTGATGATATTTGGGGTTCTCTGATGATATTTGGGGTTCTCTGATGATATTTGGGGTCTCTGATAATATTTGGGGGTCTATGATGATATTTGGGGTCTCTGATGATATTTGGGGTCTCTGATGATATTTGGGGTCTTTGATGATATTTGGAGGTTCTCTGATGAAATTTGAGGGGTCTCTGATGATATTTGGGGTCTCTGATGATATTTGTGGGATCTCTGATGCTATTTGGGGGTCTCTGATGATATTTGGGGGTTCTCTGATCATATTTGGGGTCTCTGATATTTGGAGGTTCTCTGATGATATTTGGGGTCTCTGATGATATTTGAGGTTCTCTGATATTTGGGGTCTCTGATGATATTTGGGGTCTCTGATATTTGGGGTCTGATATTTGGGGTCTCTGATGATATTTGGGGTCTGATATTTGGGGTCTCCGATGATATTTGGGGTCTCTGATGATATTTGGGGTCTCTGATGATATTTGGGGTCTGATATTTGGGGTCTCTGATGATATTTGGAGGTTCTCTGATGGTATTTGGGGGTTCTCTGATATTTGGGTGTCTCTGAGGATATTTGGGGGTTCTCTGATGATATTTGGGGGTCTCTGGTGATATTTGGGGGTTCTCTTATGATATTTGGGGTCTCTGATGATATTTGGGGGTCTCTGATGATATTTGGGGAATCTCTGATGATATATGGGGGTCTCTGATGATATCAGGGGTCTCTGATGATATTTGGGGGTTCTCTGATGATATTTGGGGTCTCTGATATTTGGGGTCTGATATTTGGGGGTTCTCTGATGATATTTGGGGTCTCTGATGCTATTTGGGTGTCTCTGATGATATTTAGGGTCTCTGATATTTGGGGGTTCTCTGATCATATTTGGGGGTTCTCTGATGATATTTGGGGTCTCTGATGATATTTAAGGTCTCTGGTGATATTTGGGGGTTCTCTGATCATATTTGGGGGTTCTCTGATGATATTTGGAGGTTTTCTGATGATATTTGGGGGTTCTCTGATGATATTTGGGGTCTCTGATATTTGGGGGTTCTCTGATGATATTTGGGGGTTCTCTGATGATATTTGGGGTCTCTGATGATATTTGGGGGTCTCTGATTATATTTGAGGGGTCTCTGATGATGTTTGGGGGTCTCTGATGATATTTGGGGGGTCTCTGATGATATTTGGGGGTCTCTGATAATATTTGGGGGTTCCCTGATCATATTTTGGGGTTCTCTGATCATATTTGGGGGTTCTCTGATCATATTTGGGGGTTCTCTGATGATATATGGGGGTCTCTAATGATATTTGGGGGTCTCTGATGATATTTGGGGGTCTCTGATGATATTTGGAGGGTCTCTGATAATATTTGGGGGTCTCTGATGATTTTTGGGGGTTCTCTGATGATATATGGGGGTCTCTAATGAGATTACGGGGTCTCTGATGATATTTGGGGGTCTCTGATAATATTTGGGGGTTCCCTGATCATATTTAGGGGTTCTCTGATGATATTTTGGGGTTCTCTGATCATATTTGGGGGTTCTCTGATCATATTTGGGGGTTCTCTGATGACATATGGGGGTCTCTAATGAGATTACGGGGTCTCTGATGATATTTGGGGGTCTCTGATTATATTTGTAGGTTCTCTGATGATATTTGGGGTCTCTGATGATATTTGGGGGGTCTCTGGTGATATTTGGGGTCTCTCATATTTGAGGGGTCTCTGATGATAATTGGGGGTCTCTGATATTTGGGGTCTCTGATGATATTTGGGGGTCTCTGATATTTGGGAGTTCTCTGATATTTGGGGGTTTCTGATGATATTTGGGGGTCTCTGATAATATTTGGGGGTTCTCTGATGATATTTCGGGTCTCTGGTGATATTTCGGGTTCTCTGATGATATTTGGGGGGTCTCTGATTATATTTGGGAGTCTCTGATGATATTTGGGGGTCTCTGATGATAATTGGGGTTCTCTGATGATATTTGGGGGGTCTCTGATGATAATTGGGGGTCTCTGATGATAATTTGGGGTCGCTGGTGATATTTGGGGTTCTCTGATATTTGGGGGGTCTCTGATGATATATGGGGGTCTCTAATTATATTTGGGGGTCTCTGGTGATATTTGGGGGTTCGGATGATAAGTGGGGGTCTCTGATGATATGTGGGGGTTCTATGATATGTGGGGGTTCTCTGATATTTGGGGGGTCTCTGGTGATATGTGGGGGTTCTCTGATGATATTTGGGGGTTCTCTGATGATATTTGGGGGTTTTATGATATGTGGGGGTTCTGTGATATTTGTGGGGTCTCTGGTGATATGTGGGGGTTCTCTGATGATATTTGGGGGTTCTCTGATGATATTTGGGGGTCTCTGATTATGTTTGGGGGGTATATGATATTTGGAGGTTCTCTGATGATATTTGGGGGTATCTGATGATATTTGGAGGTTCTCTGGTGATATTTGGGGGTCGGATGATAAGTGGGGGTCTCTGATGATATTTGGGGGTTCTATGATATGTGGGGGTTCTCTGATATTTGGGGGGTCTCTGGTGATATGTGGGGGTTCTCTGATATTTGGGGGTTCTCTGATGATATTTGGGGGTATCTGATGATATTTGGAGGTTCTCTGATGATATTTGGGGGTTCTCTGATATTTGGGTGTCTCTGAGGATATTTGGGGGTTCTCTGATGATATTTGGGGGTCCCTGGTGATATTTGGGAGGTCTCTGATGATATTTGGGGGTCTCTGATATTTGGGGGTCTCTGAGGATATTTGGGGGTTCTCTAATGATATTTGGGGGTCTCTGATGATATTTGGGGGTTCTCTGATATTTGGGTGTCTCTGAGGATATTTGGGGGTTCTCTGATGATATTTGGGGGTCCCTGGTGATATTTGGGAGGTCTCTGATGATATTTGGGGGTCTCTGATATTTGGGGAATCTCTGATGATATTTGGGGGTCTCTGATGATATTTGGGTGTTTCTGGTGATATTTGGGGGTCTCTGATGATATTTGGGGGTCTCTGGTGATATTTGGGGGTCTCTGATGATATTTGGGGGGTCTCTGATGATATTTGGGGGTTTCTGGTGATATTTGGGGTTCTCTGATGACATTTGGGGGTCTCTGGTGATATTTGGGGGTCTCTGATGATATTTGGACGGTCTCTGATTATATATGGGGGTCTCTGATATTTGGAGGTTCTCTGATATTTGGGGTCTCTGGTGATATTTGGGGTTCTCTGATCATATCTGGGGGTCTCTGGTGATATTTGGGGGTCTTCTGATATTTGGGGGTTCTCTAATATTTGTGGGTCTCTGATATTTAGAGGTTCTCTGATATCTGGGGGTCTCTGATGATATTTGGGGGTCTCTGGCGATATTTGGAGGTTCCCTGGTGATATTTGGGGGTCTCTGATGATAATTGGGGGTCTCTGGTGATATTTGGGGGTACTCTGATATTTGGAGGTTCCCTGGTGATATTTGGGGGTCTCTGATGATATTTGGAGGTTCCCTGGTGATATTTGGGGGTCTCTAATATTTGGGGGTTCTCTGATGATATTTGGGGGGTCTCTGATGATATTTCAGGTTCTCTGATGATATTTGGGGTTCTCTGATATTTGGGGTTCTCTGATGATATTTGGGGTTCTCTGATCATATTTGGGGTTCTCTGATCATATTTGGGGGTCTCTTATGATTTTTGGGGGTTTATGTTATTTGAGGGTCTCTGATGATATTTGGGGGTTTCTGATCATATTTGGGGGGTCTCTGATGATTTTTGGGGGTATCTGGTGATATTTGGGGTCTCTGGTCATATTTTGGGGTTCTCTGATATTTGGGGGTTCTCTGATATTTGGGGGTTCTCTGATCATATTTGGGGGTCTCTGATCATATTTGGGGGTCTCTGATGATATTTGGGGTTCTCTGATATTTTGGGGTTCTCTGATGATATTTGGGGGTTCTCTGATGATACTTGGGGGTTCTCTGATCATATTTTGGGGTTCTCTGGTGATATGTGGGGGTTCTCTAATGATATTTTGGGGTTCTCTGATCATATTTGGGGGTCTCTGATATTTGGGGGTTCTCTGATGATATTTTGGGGTTCTCCGGTGATATTTGGGGGTCTCTGATGATATTTGGGGGTTCCCTGATCATATTTTGGGATTCTCTGATGATATTTGGGGTTCTCTGATCATATTTGGGGGTCTCTGGTGATATTTGGAGGGTCTCTGATCATATTTGGGGGTCTCTGTTGATATTTGGGGGGTTCTCTGATGATATTTGGGGGTCTCTGATGATATTTGGGGGTCTCTGATCATATTTTGGGGTCTCTGATGATATTTGGGGGTTCTCTGATGATATTTTGGGGTTCTCTGATCATATTTGGGGGTCTCTGATGATATTTGGGGGTTCTCTGATGATATTTGGGGGTTCTCTGATGATATTTGGGGGTTCTCTGATGATATTTGGGGGGTCTCTGATGATAATTGGGGGTCTCTGGTGATAATTTGGGGTCTCTGGTGATAATTTGGGGTCACTGGTGATATTTGGGGTTCTCTGATATTTGGGGGGTCTCTGATGATATATGGGGGTCTCTAATTATATTTGGGGGTCTCTGGTGATATTTGGGGGTTTGGATGATAAATGGGGGTCTCTGATGATATTTGGGGGTTCTATGATATGTGGGGGTTCTCTGATATTTGGGGGGTCTCTGGTGATATGTGGGGGTTCTCTGATGATATTTGGGGGTTCTCTGATGATATTTGGGGGTTCTATGATATGTGGGGGTTCTGTGATATTTGTGGGGTCTCTGGTGATATGTGGGGGTTCTCTGATGATATTTGGGGGTTCTCTGATGATATTTGGGGGTCTCTGATTATGTTTGGGGGGTATATGATGATATTTGGAGGTTTTCTGATGATATTTGGGGGTATCTGATGATATTTGGAGGTTCTCTGATGATATTTGGGGGTTCTCTGATATTTGGGTGTCTCTAAGGATATTTGGGGGTCTCTGGTGATATTTGGGGGTTCGGATGATAAGTGGGGGTCTCTGATGATATTTGGGGGTTCTATAATATGTGGGGGTTCTCTGATATTTGGGGGTCTCTGGTGATATGTGGGGGTTTTCTGATGATATTTGGGGGTTCTCTGATGATATTTGGGGGTATCTGATGATATTTGGAGGTTCTCTGATGATTTTTGGGGGTTCTCTGATATTTGGGTGTCTCTGAGGATATTTGGGGGTTCTCTGATGATATTTGGGGGTCTCTGGTGAAATTTGGGAGGTCTCTGATTATATTTGGGGGTCTCTGATATTTGGGTGTCTCTGAGGATATTTGGGGGTTCTCTAATGATATTTGGGGGTCTCTGATGATATTTGGGAGGTCTCTGATGATATTTGGGGGTCTCTGATATTTGGGGAATCTCTGATGATATTTGGGGGTCTCTGATATTTGGGGGTTTCTGGTGATATCTGGGGGTCTCTGGTGATATTTGGGGGGTCTCTGATTATATTTGGGGGGTCTCTGATGATATTTGGGGGTTTCTGGTGATATTTGGGGTACTCTGATGACATTTGGGGTCTCTGATATTTGGAGGGTCTCTGATGATATTTGGAGGTTCTCTGATGATATTTGGGGGTCTCTGGTGATATTTGGGGGTCTCTGATGATATTTGGACGGTCTCTGATTATATATGGGGGTCTCTGATATTTGGAGGTTCTCTGATATTTGGGGGTCTCTGGTGATATTTGGGGTTCTCTGATCATATCTGGGGGTCTCTGGTGATATTTGGGGTTCTCTGATATTTGGGGGGTCTCTGATGATATATGGGGATCTCTAATTATATTTGGGGGTCTCTGGTGATATTTGGGGGTTCGGATGATAAATGGGGGTCTCTGATGATATTTGGGGGTTCTATGATATGTGGGGGTTCTCTAATATTTGGGGGTCTCTGATATTTATATGTTCTCTGATATCTGGGGGTCTCTGATGATATTTGGGGGTCTCTGGTGATATTTGGAGGTTCCCTGGTGATATTTGGGGGTCTCTGATGATAATTGGGGGTCTCTGGTGATATTTGGGGGTACTCTGATATTTGGAGGTTCCCTGGTGATATTTGGGGGTCTCTGATGATATTTGGAGGTTCCCTGGTGATATTTGGGGGTCTCTGATGATATTTGGGGGTCTCTAATATTTGGGGTTCTCTGATGATATTTGGGGGGTCTCTGATGATATTTCAGGTTCTCTGATGATATTTGGGGTTCTCTGATATTTGGGGTTCTCTGATCATATTTGGGGTTCTCTGATCATATTTGGGGGTCTCTTATGATTTTTGGGGGTTTATGTTATTTGAGGGTCTCTGATGATATTTGGGGTTTCTGATCATATTTGGGGGGTCTCTGATGATTTTTGGGGTCTCTGGTCATATTTTGGGGTTCTCTGATATTTGGGGGTCTCTGATGATATTTGGGGTTCTCTGATGATATTTGGGGGTTCTCTGATGATATTTGGGGGTCTCTGATGATATTTGGGGGTTCTCTGATGATACTTGGGGGTTCTCTGATCATATTTTGGGGTTCTCTGGTGATATTTGGGGGTTCTCTAATGAAATTTAGGTTTCTCTGATCATATTTGGGGGTCTCTGATGATATTTGGGGGTCTCTGATATTTGGGGGTTCTCTGATCATATTTTGGGATTCTCTGATGATATTTGGGGTTCTCTGATCATATTTGGGGGTCTCTGGTGATATTTGGAGGGTCTCTGATGATATTTGGGGGTTCTCTAAAGATACTTGGGGGTTCTCTGATCATATTTTGGGGTTCTCTGGTGATATTTGGGGGTTCTCTAATGAAATTTAGGTTTCTCTGATCATATTTGGGGGTCTCTGATGATATTTGGGGGTTCTCTGATGATATTTGGGGTTCTCTGGTGATATTTGGGGGTTCTTTGGTGATATTTGGGGGGTCTCTGGTGATATTTGGAGGGTCTCTGATCATATTTGGGGTTCTCTGATGATATTTGGGGGTTCTCTGATGATATTTGGGGTCTCTGATATTTGGGGTCTCTGATGATATTTGGGGTCTCTGATGATATTTGGGGGTCTCTGATGATATTTTGGGGTTCTCTGATGATATTTGGGGTCTCTGATATTTGGGGTCTCTGATGATATTTGGGGTCTCTGATGATATTTGGGGGTCTCTGGTGATATTTGGAGGGTCTCTGATGATATTTGGGGTCTCTGATATTTGGGGTCTCTGATGATATTTGGGGTCTCTGATGATATTTGGGGGTCTCTGATGATATTTGGGGTCTCTGATGATATTTGGGGTCTCTGATCATATTTGGTGGGTCTCTGATCATATTTGGGGTCTCTGGTCATATTTGGGGGTCTCTGGTGATATTTGGGGGTCTCTAATGATATTTGGGGTCTCTGGTGATATTTGGGGGTCTCTGATGATATTTGGGGTCTCTGATGATATTTGGAGGGTCTCTGATGATATTTGGGGTCTGATATTTGGGGTCTCTGATGATATTTGGGGTCTGATATTTGGGGTCTCTGATGATATTTGGGGGTCTCTGATGATATTTGGAGGGTCTCTGATGATATTTGGGGTCTGATATTTGGGGTCTCTGATGATATTTGGGGTCTGATATTTGGGGTCTCTGATGATATTTGGAGGGTCTCTGATGATATTTGGGGTCTGATATTTGGGGTCTCTGATGATATTTGGGGTTCTCTGATGATATTTGGGGTCTCTGATAATATTTGGGGGTCTATGATGATATTTGGGGTCTCTGATGATATTTGGGGTCTTTGATGATATTTGGAGGTTCTCTGATGATATTTTGGGTCTTTGATGATATTTGGAGGTTCTCTGATGAAATTTGAGGGGTCTCTGATGATATTTGGGGTCTCTGATGATATTTGTGGGATCTCTGATGCTATTTGGGGGTCTCTGATGATATTTGGGGTCTCTGATAATATTTGGGGGTTCTCTGATCATATTTGGGGTCTCTGATATTTGGAGGTTCTCTGATGATATTTGGGGTCTCTGATGATATTTGAGGTTCTCTGATATTTGGGGTCTCTGATGATATTTGGGGTCTCTGATATTTGGGGTCTGATATTTGGGGTCTCTGATGATATTTGGGGTCTGATATTTGGGGTCTCCGATGATATTTGGGGTCTCTGATGATATTTGGGGTCTGATATTTGGGGTCTCTGATGATATTTGGAGGTTCTCTGATGATATTTGGGGGTTCTCTGATATTTGGGTGTCTCTGAGGATATTTGGGGGTTCTCTGATGATATTTGGGGGTCTCTGGTGATATTTGGGGGTTCTCTTATGATATTTGGGGTCTCTGATGATATTTGGGGGGTCTCTGATGATATTTGGGGGTCTCTGATGATATTTGGGGAATCTCTGATGATATATGGGGGTCTCTGATGATATCAGGGGTCTCTGATGATATTTGGGGGTTCTCTGATGATATTTGGGGTCTCTGATATTTGGGGTCTGATATTTGGGGGTTCTCTGATGATATTTGGGGTCTCTGATGCTATTTGGGTGTCTCTGATGATATTTAGGGTCTCTGATATTTGGGGGTTCTCTGATCATATTTGGGGGTTCTCTGATGATATTTGGGGTCTCTGATTATATTTAAGGTCTCTGGTGATATTTGGGGGTTCTCTGATCATATTTGGGGGTTCTCTGATGATATTTGGAGGTTTTCTGATGATATTTGGGGGTTCTCTGATGATATTTGGGGTCTCTGATATTTGGGGGTTCTCTGATGATATTTGGGGGTTCTCTGATGATATTTGGGGTCTCTGATGATATTTGGGGGTCTCTGATTATATTTGAGGGGTCTCTGATGATGTTTGGGGGTCTCTGATGATATTTGGGGGGTCTCTGATGATATTTGGGGGTCTCTGATAATATTTGGGGGTTCCCTGATCATATTTAGGGGTTCTCTGATGATATTTTGGGGTTCTCTGATCATATTTGGGGGTTCTCTGATCATATTTGGGGGTTCTCTGATGATATATGGGGGTCTCTAATGATATTTGGGGGTCTCTGATGATATTTGGGGGTCTCTGATGATATTTGGAGGGTCTCTGATAATATTTGGGGGTCTCTGATGATTTTTGGGGGTTCTCTGATGATATATGGGGGTCTCTAATGAGATTACGGGGTCTCTGATGATATTTGGGGGTCTCTGATAATATTTGGGGGTTCCCTGATCATATTTAGGGGTTCTCTGATGATATTTTGGGGTTCTCTGATCATATTTGGGGGTTCTCTGATCATATTTGGGGGTTCTCTGATGATATATGGGGGTCTCTAATGAGATTACGGGGTCTCTGATCATATTTTGGGGTCTCTAATGAGATTACGGGGTCTCTGATGATATTTGGGGGTCTCTGATTATATTTGTAGGTTCTCTGATGATATTTGGGGTCTCTGATGATATTTGGGGGGTCTCTGGTGATATTTGGGGTCTCTCATATTTGAGGGGTCTCTGATGATAATTGGGGGTCTCTGATATTTGGGGTCTCTGATGATATTTGGGGGTCTCTGATATTTGGGAGTTCTCTGATATTTGGGGGTTTCTGATGATATTTGGGGGTCTCTGATAATATTTGGGGGTTCTCTGATGATATTTCGGGTCTCTGGTGATATTTCGGGTTCTCTGATGATATTTGGGGGGTCTCTGATTATATTTGGGAGTCTCTGATGATATTTGGGGGTCTCTGATGATAATTGGGGTTCTCTGATGATATTTGGGGGGTCTCTGATGATAATTGGGGGTCTCTGATGATAATTTGGGGTCGCTGGTGATATTTGGGGTTCTCTGATATTTGGGGGGTCTCTGATGATATATGGGGGTCTCTAATTATATTTGGGGGTCTCTGGTGATATTTGGGGGTTCGGATGATAAGTGGGGGTCTCTGATGATATGTGGGGGTTCTATGATATGTGGGGGTTCTCTGATATTTGGGGGGTCTCTGGTGATATGTGGGGGTTCTCTGATGATATTTGGGGGTTCTCTGATGATATTTGGGGGTTTTATGATATGTGGGGGTTCTGTGATATTTGTGGGGTCTCTGGTGATATGTGGGGGTTCTCTGATGATATTTGGGGGTTCTCTGATGATATTTGGGGGTATCTGATGATATTTGGAGGTTCTCTGGTGATATTTGGGGGTCGGATGATAAGTGGGGGTCTCTGATGATATTTGGGGGTTCTATGATATGTGGGGGTTCTCTGATATTTGGGGGGTCTCTGGTGATATGTGGGGGTTCTCTGATATTTGGGGGTTCTCTGATGATATTTGGGGGTATCTGATGATATTTGGAGGTTCTCTGATGATATTTGGGGGTTCTCTGATATTTGGGTGTCTCTGAGGATATTTGGGGGTTCTCTGATGATATTTGGGGGTCCCTGGTGATATTTGGGAGGTCTCTGATGATATTTGGGGGTCTCTGATATTTGGGGGTCTCTGAGGATATTTGGGGGTTCTCTAATGATATTTGGGGGTCTCTGATGATATTTGGGGGTTCTCTGATATTTGGGTGTCTCTGAGGATATTTGGGGGTTCTCTGATGATATTTGGGGGTCCCTGGTGATATTTGGGAGGTCTCTGATGATATTTGGGGGTCTCTGATATTTGGGGAATCTCTGATGATATTTGGGGGTCTCTGATGATATTTGGGTGTTTCTGGTGATATTTGGGGGTCTCTGATGATATTTGGGGGTCTCTGGTGATATTTGGGGGTCTCTGATGATATTTGGGGGGTCTCTGATGATATTTGGGGGTTTCTGGTGATATTTGGGGTTCTCTGATGACATTTGGGGGTCTCTGGTGATATTTGGGGGTCTCTGATGATATTTGGACGGTCTCTGATTATATATGGGGGTCTCTGATATTTGGAGGTTCTCTGATATTTGGGGGTCTCTGGTGATATTTGGGGTTCTCTGATCATATCTGGGGGTCTCTGGTGATATTTGGGGGTCTTCTGATATTTGGGGGTTCTCTAATATTTGTGGGTCTCTGATATTTAGAGGTTCTCTGATATCTGGGGGTCTCTGATGATATTTGGGGGTCTCTGGCGATATTTGGAGGTTCCCTGGTGATATTTGGGGGTCTCTGATGATAATTGGGGGTCTCTGGTGATATTTGGGGGTACTCTGATATTTGGAGGTTCCCTGGTGATATTTGGGGGTCTCTGATGATATTTGGAGGTTCCCTGGTGATATTTGGGGGTCTCTAATATTTGGGGGTTCTCTGATGATATTTGGGGGGTCTCTGATGATATTTCAGGTTCTCTGATGATATTTGGGGTTCTCTGATATTTGGGGTTCTCTGATGATATTTGGGGTTCTCTGATCATATTTGGGGTTCTCTGATCATATTTGGGGGTCTCTTATGATTTTTGGGGGTTTATGTTATTTGAGGGTCTCTGATGATATTTGGGGGTTTCTGATCATATTTGGGGGGTCTCTGATGATTTTTGGGGGTATCTGGTGATATTTGGGGTCTCTGGTCATATTTTGGGGTTCTCTGATATTTGGGGGTTCTCTGATCATATTTGGGGGTCTCTGATCATATTTGGGGGTCTCTGATGATATTTGGGGTTCTCTGATATTTTGGGGTTCTCTGATGATATTTGGGGGTTCTCTGATGATACTTGGGGGTTCTCTGATCATATTTTGGGGTTCTCTGGTGATATGTGGGGGTTCTCTAATGATATTTTGGGGTTCTCTGATCATATTTGGGGGTCTCTGATGATATTTGGGGGTTCTCTGATGATATTTTGGGGTTCTCCGGTGATATTTGGGGGTCTCTGATGATATTTGGGGGTTCCCTGATCATATTTTGGGATTCTCTGATGATATTTGGGGTTCTCTGATCATATTTGGGGGTCTCTGGTGATATTTGGAGGGTCTCTGATCATATTTGGGGGTCTCTGTTGATATTTGGGGGGTTCTCTGATGATATTTGGGGGTCTCTGATCATATTTTGGGGTCTCTGATGATATTTGGGGGTTCTCTGATGATATTTTGGGGTTCTCTGATCATATTTGGGGGTCTCTGATGATATTTGGGGGTTCTCTGATGATATTTGGGGGTTCTCTGATGATATTTTGGGGTTCTCTGATCATATTTGGGGGTCTCTGATGATATTTGGGGTCTCTGGTGATATTTGAGGTTCTCTGGTGATTTTTGGGGTCTCTGGTGATATTTGGAGAGTCTCTGATGATATTTGGGGGTTCTCTGATGATATTTGGGGGGTCTCTGATGATAATTGGGGGTCTCTGGTGATAATTTGGGGTCTCTGGTGATAATTTGGGGTCACTGGTGATATTTGGGGTTCTCTGATATTTGGGGGGTCTCTGATGATATATGGGGGTCTCTAATTATATTTGGGGGTCTCTGGTGATATTTGGGGGTTTGGATGATAAATGGGGGTCTCTGATGATATTTGGGGGTTCTATGATATGTGGGGGTTCTCTGATATTTGGGGGGTCTCTGGTGATATGTGGGGGTTCTCTGATGATATTTGGGGGTTCTCTGATGATATTTGGGGGTTCTATGATATGTGGGGGTTCTGTGATATTTGTGGGGTCTCTGGTGATATGTGGGGGTTCTCTGATGATATTTGGGGGTTCTCTGATGATATTTGGGGGTCTCTGATTATGTTTGGGGGGTATATGATGATATTTGGAGGTTCTCTGATGATATTTGGGGGTATCTGATGATATTTGGAGGTTCTCTGATGATATTTGGGGGTTCTCTGATATTTGGGTGTCTCTAAGGATATTTGGGGGTCTCTGGTGACATTTGGGGGTTCGGATGATAAGTGGGGGTCTCTGATGATATTTGGGGGTTCTATAATATGTGGGGGTTCTCTGATATTTGGGGGTCTCTGGTGATATGTGGGGGTTTTCTGATGATATTTGGGGGTTCTCTGATGATATTTGGGGGTATCTGATGATATTTGGAGGTTCTCTGATGATTTTTGGGGGTTCTCTGATATTTGGGTGTCTCTGAGGATATTTGGGGGTTCTCTGATGATATTTGGGGGTCTCTGGTGAAATTTGGGAGGTCTCTGATTATATTTGGGGGTCTCTGATATTTGGGTGTCTCTGAGGATATTTGGGGGTTCTCTAATGATATTTGGGGGTCTCTGATGATATTTGGGAGGTCTCTGATGATATTTGGGGGTCTCTGATATTTGGGGAATCTCTGATGATATTTGGGGGTCTCTGATATTTGGGGGTTTCTGGTGATATCTGGGGGTCTCTGGTGATATTTGGGGGGTCTCTGATTATATTTGGGGGGTCTCTGATGATATTTGGGGGTTTCTGGTGATATTTGGGGTACTCTGATGACATTTGGGGTCTCTGATATTTGGAGGGTCTCTGATGATATTTGGAGGTTCTCTGATGATATTTGGGGGTCTCTGGTGATATTTGTGGGTCTCTGATGATATTTGGACGGTCTCTGATTATATATGGGGGTCTCTGATATTTGGAGGTTCTCTGATATTTGGGGGTCTCTGGTGATATTTGGGGTTCTCTGATCATATCTGGGGGTCTCTGGTGATATTTGGGGTTCTCTGATATTTGGGGGGTCTCTGATGATATATGGGGGTCTCTAATTATATTTGGGGGTCTCTGGTGATATTTGGGGGTTCGGATGATAAATGGGGGTCTCTGATGATATTTGGGGGTTCTATGATATGTGGGGGTTCTCTAATATTTGGGGGTCTCTGATATTTATATGTTCTCTGATATCTGGGGGTCTCTGATGATATTTGGGGGTCTCTGGTGATATTTGGAGGTTCCCTGGTGATATTTGGGGGTCTCTGATGATAATTGGGGGTCTCTGGTGATATTTGGGGGTACTCTGATATTTGGAGGTTCCCTGGTGATATTTGGGGGTCTCTGATGATATTTGGAGGTTCCCTGGTGATATTTGGGGGTCTCTGATGATATTTGGGGGTCTCTAATATTTGGGGTTCTCTGATGATATTTGGGGGGTCTCTGATGATATTTCAGGTTCTCTGATGATATTTGGGGTTCTCTGATCATATTTGGGGGTCTCTTATGATTTTTGGGGGTTTATGTTATTTGAGGGTCTCTGATGATATTTGGGGTTTCTGATCATATTTGGGGGGTCTCTGATGATTTTTGGGGTCTCTGGTCATATTTTGGGGTTCTCTGATATTTGGGGGTCTCTGATGATATTTGGGGTTCTCTGATGATATTTGGGGGTTCTCTGATATTTTGGGGTTCTCTGATGATATTTGGGGGTCTCTGATGATATTTGGGGGTTCTCTGATGATACTTGGGGGTTCTCTGATCATATTTTGGGGTTCTCTGGTGATATTTGGGGGTTCTATGATATGTGGGGGTTCTCTGATATTTGGGGGGTCTCTGGTGATATGTGGGGGTTCTCTGATATTTGGGGGTTCTCTGATGATATTTGGGGGTATCTGATGATATTTGGAGGTTCTCTGATGATATTTGGGGGTTCTCTGATATTTGGGTGTCTCTGAGGATATTTGGGGGTTCTCTGATGATATTTGGGGGTCCCTGGTGATATTTGGGAGGTCTCTGATGATATTTGGGGGTCTCTGATATTTGGGGGTCTCTGAGGATATTTGGGGGTTCTCTAATGATATTTGGGGGTCTCTGATGATATTTGGGGGTTCTCTGATATTTGGGTGTCTCTGAGGATATTTGGGGGTTCTCTGATGATATTTGGGGGTCCCTGGTGATATTTGGGAGGTCTCTGATGATATTTGGGGGTCTCTGATATTTGGGGAATCTCTGATGATATTTGGGGGTCTCTGATGATATTTGGGTGTTTCTGGTGATATTTGGGGGTCTCTGATGATATTTGGGGGTCTCTGGTGATATTTGGGGGTCTCTGATGATATTTGGGGGGTCTCTGATGATATTTGGGGGTTTCTGGTGATATTTGGGGTTCTCTGATGACATTTGGGGGTCTCTGGTGATATTTGGGGGTCTCTGGTGATATTTGGGGGTCTCTGATGATATTTGGACGGTCTCTGATTATATATGGGGGTCTCTGATATTTGGAGGTTCTCTGATATTTGGGGGTCTCTGGTGATATTTGGGGTTCTCTGATCATATCTGGGGTCTCTGGTGATATTTGGGGGTCTTCTGATATTTGGGGGTTCTCTAATATTTGTGGGTCTCTGATATTTAGAGGTTCTCTGATATCTGGGGGTCTCTGATGATATTTGGGGGTCTCTGGCGATATTTGGAGGTTCCCTGGTGATATTTGGGGGTCTCTGATGATAATTGGGGGTCTCTGGTGATATTTGGGGGTACTCTGATGTTTGGAGGTTCCCTGGTGATATTTGGGGGTCTCTGATGATATTTGGAGGTTCCCTGGTGATATTTGGGGGTCTCTAATATTTGGGGGTTCTCTGATGATATTTGGGGGGTCTCTGATGATATTTCAGGTTCTCTGATGATATTTGGGGTTCTCTGATATTTGGGGTTCTCTGATGATATTTGGGGTTCTCTGATCATATTTGGGGTTCTCTGATCATATTTGGGGGTCTCTTATGATTTTTGGGGGTTTATGTTATTTGAGGGTCTCTGATGATATTTGGGGGTTTCTGATCATATTTGGGGGGTCTCTGATGATTTTTGGGGGTATCTGGTGATATTTGGGGTCTCTGGTCATATTTTGGGGTTCTCTGATATTTGGGGGTTCTCTGATCATATTTGGGGGTCTCTGATCATATTTGGGGGTCTCTGATGATATTTGGGGTTCTCTGATATTTTGGGGTTCTCTGATGATATTTGGGGGTTCTCTGATGATACTTGGGGGTTCTCTGATCATATTTTGGGGTTCTCTGGTGATATGTGGGGGTTCTCTAATGATATTTTGGGGTTCTCTGATCATATTTGGGGGTCTCTGATGATATTTGGGGGTTCTCTGATGATATTTTGGGGTTCTCCGGTGATATTTGGGGGTCTCTGATGATATTTGGGGGTTCCCTGATCATATTTTGGGATTCTCTGATGATATTTGGGGTTCTCTGATCATATTTGGGGGTCTCTGGTGATATTTGGAGGGTCTCTGATCATATTTGGGGGTCTCTGTTGATATTTGGGGGGTTCTCTGATGATATTTGGGGGTCTCTGATGATATTTGGGGGTCTCTGATCATATTTTGGGGTCTCTGATGATATTTGGGGGTTCTCTGATGATATTTTGGGGTTCTCTGATCATATTTGGGGGTCTCTGATGATATTTGGGGGTTCTCTGATGATATTTGGGGGTTCTCTGATGATATTTTGGGGTTCTCTGATCATATTTGGGGGTCTCTGATGATATTTGGGGTCTCTGGTGATATTTGAGGTTCTCTGGTGATTTTTGGGGTCTCTGGTGATATTTGGAGAGTCTCTGATGATATTTGGGGGTTCTCTGATGATATTTGGGGGGTCTCTGATGATAATTGGGGGTCTCTGGTGATAATTTGGGGTCTCTGGTGATAATTTGGGGTCACTGGTGATATTTGGGGTTCTCTGATATTTGGGGGGTCTCTGATGATATATGGGGGTCTCTAATTATATTTGGGGGTCTCTGGTGATATTTGGGGGTTTGGATGATAAATGGGGGTCTCTGATGATATTTGGGGGTTCTATGATATGTGGGGGTTCTCTGATATTTGGGGGGTCTCTGGTGATATGTGGGGGTTCTCTGATGATATTTGGGGGTTCTCTGATGATATTTGGGGGTTCTATGATATGTGGGGGTTCTGTGATATTTGTGGGGTCTCTGGTGATATGTGGGGGTTCTCTGATGATATTTGGGGGTTCTCTGATGATATTTGGGGGTCTCTGATTATGTTTGGGGGGTATATGATGATATTTGGAGGTTCTCTGATGATATTTGGGGGTATCTGATGATATTTGGAGGTTCTCTGATGATATTTGGAGGTTCTCTGATATTTGGGTGTCTCTAAGGATATTTGGGGGTCTCTGGTGATATTTGGGGGTTCGGATGATAAGTGGGGGTCTCTGATGATATTTGGGGGTTCTATAATATGTGGGGGTTCTCTGATATTTGGGGGTCTCTGGTGATATGTGGGGGTTTTCTGATGATATTTGGGGGTTCTCTGATGATATTTGGGGGTATCTGATGATATTTGGAGGTTCTCTGATGATTTTTGGGGGTTCTCTGATATTTGGGTGTCTCTGAGGATATTTGGGGGTTCTCTGATGATATTTGGGGGTCTCTGGTGAAATTTGGGAGGTCTCTGATTATATTTGGGGGTCTCTGATATTTGGGTGTCTCTGAGGATATTTGGGGGTTCTCTAATGATATTTGGGGGTCTCTGATGATATTTGGGAGGTCTCTGATGATATTTGGGGGTCTCTGATATTTGGGGAATCTCTGATGATATTTGGGGGTCTCTGATATTTGGGGGTTTCTGGTGATATCTGGGGGTCTCTGGTGATATTTGGGGGGTCTCTGATTATATTTGGGGGGTCTCTGATGATATTTGGGGGTTTCTGGTGATATTTGGGGTACTCTGATGACATTTGGGGTCTCTGATATTTGGAGGGTCTCTGATGATATTTGGAGGTTCTCTGATGATATTTGGGGGTCTCTGGTGATATTTGGGGGTCTCTGATGATATTTGGACGGTCTCTGATTATATATGGGGGTCTCTGATATTTGGAGGTTCTCTGATATTTGGGGGTCTCTGGTGATATTTGGGGTTCTCTGATCATATCTGGGGGTCTCTGGTGGATATTTGGGGTTCTCTGATATTTGGGGGGTCTCTGATGATATATGGGGATCTCTAATTATATTTGGGGGTCTCTGGTGATATTTGGGGGTTCGGATGATAAATGGGGGTCTCTGATGATATTTGGGGGTTCTATGATATGTGGGGGTTCTCTAATATTTGGGGGTCTCTGATATTTATATGTTCTCTGATATCTGGGGGTCTCTGATGATATTTGGGGGTCTCTGGTGATATTTGGAGGTTCCCTGGTGATATTTGGGGGTCTCTGATGATAATTGGGGGTCTCTGGTGATATTTGGGGGTACTCTGATATTTGGAGGTTCCCTGGTGATATTTGGGGGTCTCTGATGATATTTGGAGGTTCCCTGGTGATATTTGGGGGTCTCTGATGATATTTGGGGGTCTCTAATATTTGGGGTTCTCTGATGATATTTGGGGGGTCTCTGATGATATTTCAGGTTCTCTGATGATATTTGGGGTTCTCTGATATTTGGGGTTCTCTGATCATATTTGGGGTTCTCTGATCATATTTGGGGGTCTCTTATGATTTTTGGGGGTTTATGTTATTTGAGGGTCTCTGATGATATTTGGGGTTTCTGATCATATTTGGGGGGTCTCTGATGATTTTTGGGGTCTCTGGTCATATTTTGGGGTTCTCTGATATTTGGGGGTCTCTGATGATATTTGGGGTTCTCTGATGATATTTGGGGGTTCTCTGATGATATTTGGGGGTCTCTGATGATATTTGGGGGTTCTCTGATGATACTTGGGGGTTCTCTGATCATATTTTGGGGTTCTCTGGTGATATTTGGGGGTTCTCTAATGAAATTTAGGTTTCTCTGATCATATTTGGGGGTCTCTGATGATATTTGGGGGTCTCTGATATTTGGGGGTTCTCTGATCATATTTTGGGATTCTCTGATGATATTTGGGGTTCTCTGATCATATTTGGGGGTCTCTGGTGATATTTGGAGGGTCTCTGATGATATTTGGGGGTTCTCTGATGATACTTGGGGGTTCTCTGATCATATTTTGGGGTTCTCTGGTGATATTTGGGGGTTCTCTAATGAAATTTAGGTTTCTCTGATCATATTTGGGGGTCTCTGATGATATTTGGGGGTTCTCTGATGATATTTGGGGTTCTCTGGTGATATTTGGGGGTTCTTTGGTGATATTTGGGGGGTCTCTGGTGATATTTGGAGGGTCTCTGATCATATTTGGGGTTCTCTGATGATATTTGGGGGTTCTCTGATGATATTTGGGGTTCTCTGGTGATATTTGGGGGGTCTCTGATCATATTTGGAGGGTCTCTGATCATATTTCCGGGTCTCTGATGATATTTGGGGGTTCTCTGATATTTTGGGGTTCTCTGATCATATGTGGGGGTCTCTGATGATATTTGGGGGTTCTCTGATGATATTTTGGGGTTCTCTGATCATATTTGGGGGTCTCTGGTGATATTTGAGGTTCTCTGGTGATATTTGGGGTTCTCTGATCATATTTGGGGGTTCTCTGATATTTGGGGTTCTCTGGTGATATTTGGGGGTCTCTGGTGATATTTGGGGTCTCTGATGATATTTGGGGTTCTCTGGTGATATTTGGGGGGTCTCTGGTGATATTTGGGGTCTCTGATGATATTTGGGGTTCTCTGATGATATTTTGGGGTTCTCTGGTGATATTTGGGGGGTCTCTGATCATATTTGGAGGGTGTCTGATCATATTTCCGGGTCTCTGATGATATTTGGGGTTCTCTGGTGATATTTGGGGGGTCTCTGGTGATATTTGGGGTCTCTGATGATATTTGGGGTTCTCTGATGATATTTGGGGGTTCTCTGGTGATAGGGGGTCTCTGATCATATTTGGAGGGTGTCTGATCATATTTCCGGGTCTCTGATGATATTTGGGGGTCTCTGGTGATATTTGGGGGTTCTCTGATGATATTTGGAGAGTCTCTGATAATATTTGGGGTCTCTGGTGATATTTGGAGAGTCTCTGATCATATTTGGGGGTTCTCTGATGATATTTGGGGTTCTCTGGTGATATTTGGAGAGTCTCTGATCATATTTGGGGGTTCTCTGGTGATATTTGGGGTTCTCTGGTGATATTTGGAGAGTCTCTGATGATATTTGGGGTCTCTGGTGATATTTGGAGAGTCTCTGATCATATTTGGGGGTTCTCTGATGATATTTGGGGTTCTCTGGTGATATTTGGAGAGTCTCTGATCATATTTGGGGGTTCTCTGATGATATTTGGGGGTCTCTGATCATATTTGGAAAGTCTCTGATGATATTTGGGGTCTCTGATGATATTTGGGGGTCTCTGATAATTTTTGGGGGTTTATGTTATTTGAGGGTCTCTGATGATATTTGGGGGTTTCTGATCATATTTTGGGGTTCTCTGATATTTGGGGGTTCTCTGATATTTTGGGGTTCTCTGATGATATTTGGGGGTCTCTGATGATATTTGGGGGTTCTCTGATGATACTTGGGGGTTCTCTGATCATATTTTGTGGTTCTCTGGTGATATTTTGGGGTTCTCTAATGATATTTTGGGGTTCTCTGATCATATTGTGGGGTCTCTGATGATATTTGGGGGTTCTCTGATGATATTTGGGGGTCTCTGATGATATTTGGGGGTTCTCTGATGATATTTGGGGTTCTCTGGTGATATTTGGGGGTTCTTTGGTGATATTTGGGGGGTCTCTGGTGATATTTGGAGGGTCTCTGATCATATTTGGGGTTCTCTGATGATATTTGGGGGTCTCTGATGATATTTGGGGGTTCTCTGATGATATTTTGGGGTTCTCTGATCATATTTGGGGGTCTCTGGTGATATTTGAGGTTCTCTGGTGATATTTGGGGTTCTCTGATGATATTTGGGGTCTCTGGTGATATTTGAGGTTCTCTGGTGATATTTGGAGAGTCTCTGATCATATTTGGGGGTTCTCTGATATTTGGGGTTCTCTGGTGATATTTGGGGTTATCTGGTGATATTTGGGGGGTCTCTGGTGATATTTGGGGTCTCTGATGATATTTGGGGTTCTCTGGTGATATTTGGGGGGTCTCTGGTGATATTTGGGGTCTCTGATGATATTTGGGGTTCTCTGATGATAATTGGGGGTTCTCTGGTGATATTTGGGGGGTCTCTGGTGATATTTGGGGTCTCTGATGATATTTGGGGTTCTCTGATGATATTTGGGGGTTCTCTGGTGATATTTGGGGGGTCTCTGGTGATATTTGGGGTCTCTGATGATATTTGGGGTTCTCTGATGATATTTGGGGGTTCTCTGGTGATATTTGGGGGGTCTCTGATCATATTTGGAGGGTGTCTGATCATATTTCCGGGTCTCTGATGATATTTGGGGGTCTCTGGTGATATTTGGGGGTTCTCTGATGATATTTGGAGAGTCTCTGATGATATTTGGGGTCTCTGGTGATATTTGGAGAGTCTCTGATCATATTTGGGGGTTCTCTGATGATATTTGGGGTTCTCTGGTGATATTTGGAGAGTCTCTGATCATATTTGGGGGTTCTCTGGTAATATTTGGGGTTCTCTGGTGATATTTGGAGAGTCTCTGATGATATTTGGGGGTCTCTGATCATATTTGGGGTTCTCTGATGATATTTGGGGGTCTCTGATCATATTTGGAGAGTCTCTGATGATATTTGGGGTCTCTGATATTTGGGGGTCTCTGATAATTTTTGGGGGTTTATGTTATTTGAGGGTCTCTGATGATATTTGGGGGTTTCTGATCATATTTTGGGGTTCTCTGATATTTGGGGGTCTCTGATGATATTTGGGGGTTCTCTGATGATACTTGGGGGTTCTCTGATCATATTTTGTGGTTCTCTGGTGATATTTTGGGGTTCTCTAATGATATTTTGGGGTTCTCTGATCATATTTGGGGGTTCTCTGATGATATTTGGGGGTCTCTGATGATATTTGGGGGTTCTCAGATCATATTTTGGGATTCTCTGATGATATTTGGGGTTCTCTGATCATATTTGGGGGTCTCTGGTGATATTTGGAGGGTCTCTGATCATTTTTGGGGGTCTCTGGTGATATTTGGGGGGTTCTCTGATGATATTTGGGGGTCTCTGATATTTGGGGGTCTCTGATCATATTTTGGGGTCTCTGATGATATTTGGGGGTTCTCTGATGATATTTTGGGGTTCTCTGATCATATTTGGGGGTCTCTGATAATATTTGGGGTCTCTGGTGATATTTGAGGTTCTCTGGTGATATTTGGGGTCTCTGGTGATATTTGGAGAGTCTCTGATATTTGGGGGTTCTCTGATGATATTTGGGGTTCTCTGGTGATATTTGGGGGTTCTTTGGTGATATTTGGAGGGTCTCTGATCATATTTGGGGTTCTCTGATGATATTTGGGGGTTCTCTGATGATATTTGGGGTTCTCTGGTGATATTTGGGGGTTCTTTGGTGATATTTGGGGGGTCTCTGGTGATATTTGGAGGGTCTCTGATCATATTTGGGGTTCTCTGATGATATTTGGGGGTTCTCTGATGATATTTGGGGTTCTCTGGTGATATTTGGGGGGTCTCTGATCATATTTCCGGGTCTCTGATGATATTTGGGGGTTCTCTGATATTTTGGGGTTCTCTGATCATATGTGGGGGTCTCTGATGATATTTGGGGGTTCTCTGATGATTTTTTGGGGTTCTCTGATCATATTTGGGGGTCTCTGGTGATATTTGAGGTTCTCTGGTGATATTTGGGGGTTCTCTGATGATATTTGGGGTTTTCTGGTGATATTTGGGGGTTCTTTGGTGATATTTGGGGTTCTCTGGTGATATTTGGGGTTCTCTGGTGATATTTGGGGGTTGTTTGGTGATATTTGGGGGGTCTGGTGATATTTGGGGGGTCTCTGATGATATTTGGGGTTCTCTGATGATATTTGGGGGTTCTCTGGTGATATTTGGGGGTTCTCTGATCATATTTGGGGAATCTCTGGTGATATTTGGGGGTTCTCTGATGATTTTTGGGGGTCTCTGGTGATATTTGGGGGTTTCTGATCATATTTGGGGGTCTCTGGTGATATTTGGGGGTTCTCTGATGATATTTGGGGGTCTCTGATCATATTTGGGGGTCTCTGGTGATATTTGGGGTCTCTGGTGATATTTGGGGGTTCTCTGATGATATTTGGGGGTCTCTGATCATATTTGGGGTCTCTGATGATATTTGGGGGTTCTCTGATGATATTTGGGGGTCTCTGATCATATTTGGGGGTCTCTGATGATATTTGGGGTCTCTGGTGATATTTGGGGGTTCTCTGATGATATTTGGGGGTCTCTGGTGATATTTGGGGGTCTTTGATGATATTTGGGGGTCTCTGATCATATTTGGGGGTCTCTGGTGATATTTGGGGGTTCTCTGATGATATTTGGGGGTCTCTGATCATATTTGGGGGTCTCTGGTGATATTTGGGGGTTCTCTGATGATATTTGGGGGTCTCTGATCATATTTGGGGGTCTCTGGTGATATTTGGGGGTTCTCTGATCATATTTGAGGGTCTCTGGTGATATTTGGGGGTTCTCTGATGATATTTGGGGGTCTCTGATCATATTTGGGGGTCTCTGATATTTGGGGGTCTCTGATCATATTTGGGGGTCTCTGGTGATATTTGGGGGTTCTCTGATCATATTTGGGGGTCTCTGGTGATATTTGGGGGTTCTCTGATGATATTTGGGGGTCTCTGGTGATATTTGGGGGTCTTTGATGATATTTGGGGGTCTCTGATCATATTTGGGGGTCTCTGATGATATTTGGGGGTCTCTGATCATATTTGGGGGTCTCTGATATTTGGGGGTCTCTGATCATATTTGGGGGTCTCTGATACTTGGGGGTTCTCTGATCATATTTTGTGGTTCTCTGGTGATATTTTGGGGTTCTCTAATGATATTTTGGGGTTCTCTGATCATATTTGGGGGTTCTCTGATGATATTTGGGGGGTCTCTGATGATATTTGGGGGTTCTCAGATCATATTTTGGGATTCTCTGATGATATTTGGGGTTCTCTGATCATATTTGGGGGTCTCTGGTGATATTTGGAGGGTCTCTGATCATTTTTGGGGGTCTCTGGTGATATTTGGGGGGTTCTCTGATGATATTTGGGGGTCTCTGATATTTGGGGGTCTCTGATCATATTTTGGGGTCTCTGATGATATTTGGGGGTTCTCTGATGATATTTTGGGGTTCTCTGATCATATTTGGGGGTCTCTGATAATATTTGGGGTCTCTGGTGATATTTGAGGTTCTCTGGTGATATTTGGGGTCTCTGGTGATATTTGGAGAGTCTCTGATATTTGGGGGTTCTCTGATGATATTTGGGGTTCTCTGGTGATATTTGGGGGTTCTTTGGTGATATTTGGAGGGTCTCTGATCATATTTGGGGTTCTCTGATGATATTTGGGGGTTCTCTGATGATATTTGGGGTTCTCTGGTGATATTTGGGGGTTCTTTGGTGATATTTGGGGGGTCTCTGGTGATATTTGGAGGGTCTCTGATCATATTTGGGGTTCTCTGATGATATTTGGGGTTCTCTGATGATATTTGGGGTTCTCTGGTGATATTTGGGGGGTCTCTGATCATATTTCCGGGTCTCTGATGATATTTGGGGGTTCTCTGATATTTTGGGGTTCTCTGATCATATGTGGGGGTCTCTGATGATATTTGGGGGTTCTCTGATGATTTTTTGGGGTTCTCTGATCATATTTGGGGGTCTCTGGTGATATTTGAGGTTCTCTGGTGATATTTGGGGGTTCTCTGATGATATTTGGGGTTTTCTGGTGATATTTGGGGGTTCTTTGGTGATATTTGGGGTTCTCTGGTGATATTTGGGGTTCTCTGGTGATATTTGGGGGTTCTTTGGTGATATTTGGGGGGTCTGGTGATATTTGGGGGGTCTCTGATGATATTTGGGGTTCTCTGATGATATTTGGGGGTTCTCTGGTGATATTTGGGGGTTCTCTGATCATATTTGGGGGTTCTCTGGTGATATTTGGGGGTTCTCTGATCATATTTGGGGGTTCTCTGGTGATATTTGGGGGTTCTCTGATGATTTTGGGGGTCTCTGGTGATATTTGGGGGTTTCTGATCATATTTGGGGGTCTCTGGTGATATTTGGGGGTTCTCTGATGATATTTGGGGGTCTCTGATCATATTTGGGGGTCTCTGGTGATATTTGGGGTCTCTGGTGATATTTGGGGGTTCTCTGATGATATTTGGGGGTCTCTGATCATATTTGGGGTCTCTGATGATATTTGGGGGTTCTCTGATGATATTTGGGGGTCTCTGATCATATTTGGGGGTCTCTGATGATATTTGGGGTCTCTGGTGATATTTGGGGGTTCTCTGATGATATTTGGGGGTCTCTGGTGATATTTGGGGGTCTTTGATGATATTTGGGGGTCTCTGATCATATTTGGGGGTCTCTGGTGATATTTGGGGGTTCTATGATGATATTTGGGGGTCTCTGATCATATTTGGGGGTCTCTGGTGATATTTGGGGTTCTCTGATGATATTTGGGGGTCTCTGATCATATTTGGGGGTCTCTGGTGATATTTGGGGGTTCTCTGATCATATTTGAGGGTCTCTGGTGATATTTGGGGGTTCTCTGATGATATTTGGGGGTCTCTGATCATATTTGGGGGTCTCTGATATTTGGGGGTCTCTGATCATATTTGGGGGTCTCTGGTGATATTTGGGGTTCTCTGATCATATTTGGGGGTCTCTGGTGATATTTGGGGGTCTTTGATGATATTTGGGGGTCTCTGATCATATTTGGGGGTCTCTGGTGATATTTGGGGGTTCTCTGATATTTGGGGGTTCTCTGATGATATTTGGGGGTCTCTGATCATATTTGGGGGTCTCTGGTGATATTTGGGGGTTCTCTGATGATATTTGGGGGTCTCTGGTGATATTTGGGGGTCTTTGATGATATTTGGGGGTCTCTGATCATATTTGGGGGTCTCTGGTGATATTTGGGGGTTCTCTGATGATATTTGGGGGTCTCTGGTGATATTTGGGGGTCTTTGATGATATTTGGGGGTTCTCTGATGATATTTGGGGGTCTCTGATCATATTTGGGGGTCTCTGGTGATATTTGGGGGTTCTCTGATGATATTTGGGGGTCTCTGGTGATATTTGGGGGTTCTCTGATATTTGGGGTCTCTGATGATATTTGGGGGTTCTCTGATGATATTTTGGGTTCTCTGGTGATATTTGGGGTCTCTGGTGATATTTGGAGAGTCTCTGATGATATTTGGGGTTCTCTGATCATATTTGGGGGTCTCTGATCATATTTGGGGTTCTCTGATCATATTTGGGGGTTCTCTGATCACATTTGGGGGTCTCTGGTGATATTTGGGGATCTCTGATGATATTTGGGGTTCTCTGATCATATTTGGGGGTCTCTGATGATATTTGGGGTTCTCTGATGATATTTGGGGTTCTCTGAGGATATTTGGGGGTTCTCTGGTGATATTTGGGGGTCTCTGAGGATATTTGGGGGTTCTCTGGTGATATTTGGAGAGTCTCTGATGATATTTGGGGGGTCTCTGATCATATTTGGGGGTCTCTGGTGATATTTGGGGGTCTCTGGTGATATTTGGGGGTTCTCTGATGATATTTGGGGGTTCTCTGATCACATTTGGGGGTCTCTGGTGATATTTGGGGGTTCTCTGATGATATTTGGGGGTCTCTGATCATATTTGGGGGTCTCTGATGATATTTGGGGTCTCTGGTGATATTTGGGGGTTCTCTGATGATATTTGGGGGTCTCTGGTGATATTTGGGGGTCTTTGATGATATTTGGGGGTCTCTGATCATATTTGGGGGTCTCTGGTGATATTTGGGGGTTCTCTGATGATATTTGGGGGTCTCTGATCATATTTGGGGGTCTCTGGTGATATTTGGGGGTTCTCTGATGATATTTGGGGGTCTCTGATCATATTTGGGGGTCTCTGGTGATATTTGGGGGTTCTCTGATCATATTTGAGGGTCTCTGGTGATATTTGGGGGTTCTCTGATGATATTTGGGGGTCTCTGATCATATTTGGGGGTCTCTGATATTTGGGGGTCTCTGATCATATTTGGGGGTCTCTGGTGATATTTGGGGGTTCTCTGATCATATTTGGGGGTCTCTGGTGATATTTGGGGGTCTTTGATGATATTTGGGGGTCTCTGATCATATTTGGGGGTCTCTGGTGATATTTGGGGGTTCTCTGATATTTGGGGGTTCTCTGATGATATTTGGGGGTCTCTGATCATATTTGGGGGTCTCTGGTGATATTTGGGGGTTCTCTGATGATATTTGGGGGTCTCTGGTGATATTTGGGGGTCTTTGATGATATTTGGGGGTCTCTGATCATATTTGGGGGTCTCTGGTGATATTTGGGGGTTCTCTGATGATATTTGGGGGTCTCTGGTGATATTTGGGGGTCTTTGATGATATTTGGGGGTTCTCTGATGATATTTGGGGGTCTCTGATCATATTTGGGGGTCTCTGGTGATATTTGGGGGTTCTCTGATGATATTTGGGGGTCTCTGGTGATATTTGGGGGTTCTCTGATATTTGGGGTCTCTGATGATATTTGGGGGTTCTCTGATGATATTTTGGGTTCTCTGGTGATATTTGGGGTCTCTGGTGATATTTGGAGAGTCTCTGATGATATTTGGGGTTCTCTGATCATATTTGGGGGTCTCTGATCATATTTGGGGTTCTCTGATCATATTTGGGGGTTCTCTGATCACATTTGGGGGTCTCTGGTGATATTTGGGGATCTCTGATGATATTTGGGGTTCTCTGATCATATTTGGGGGTCTCTGATGATATTTGGGGTTCTCTGATGATATTTGGGGTTCTCTGAGGATATTTGGGGGTTCTCTGGTGATATTTGGGGGTCTCTGAGGATATTTGGGGGTTCTCTGGTGATATTTGGAGAGTCTCTGATGATATTTGGGGGGTCTCTGATCATATTTGGGGGTCTCTGGTGATATTTGGGGGTCTCTGGTGATATTTGGGGGTTCTCTGATGATATTTGGGGGTTCTCTGATCACATTTGGGGGTCTCTGGTGATATTTGGGGGTTCTCTGATTATATTTGGGGGTCTCTGGTGATATTTGGGGTCTCTGATTATATTTGGGGGTCTGTGATAATTTTTGGGGGTCTCTGGTGATTTTTGGGGGCGTTTTTTGCAGGTTGGGATGTCTGCTATCACTCCTCCCCTCCCCCCACACATCGGTCATATCTCTGGGGTACGATGATTATCGCTCGGTGGGCGGAGATCAGATTGGACGGTGCGCGCTCATTATACAGAGGAGGGGCGGGGTCGGGAGTAGTGACCGCCCTCCCTCACACTCTCGTCCCTCCCAGGAGCGTGTCCTGTAGTTAGGGGGGCGGGTTTGACCTGCGGCTCCTCCCCCGGGGACGGACATGGTGACGTTAGTTCGGCCCAAGGGGAGGAGAATGGGGCGGAGCGGAAATCGAGTCATGTGACAGACGCGGAGCTCCTCCCGCCCGGTGACGTCGCCTCCCAGAGTGCAGTGCGGGTCAGCTGATCGCAGCCACTTCCGGGTCCGGAGAAGGAAGTTCCGGTGTGAGGAGATCCCCGCCGAGCCGCGTATACTGAGGTGTGTATGAGGGGGGACTGCAATATATATATATATATATATATATATATATATATATATATATATATGTGTATACACACACCTCCCCCCCACCACACATAACCTCCCCCTTCATACCATAGGGGGGGGCAACTGTTCTGTAAGAGGGGGTCGGTGTAGGGGGGGTGGTGTAGTAGGGGGTCGGTGTAGTGGAGGGTGTAGGGGGGGTGGTGTAGTAGGAGGGGGTCGGTGTAGGGGGGGTGGTGTAGTAGGAGGGGGTCGGTGTAGTAGGGGGTCGGTGTAGTGGAGGGGGGTGGTGTAGGGAGGGTGTAGTAGGAGGGGGTCGGTGTAGGAGGGGTGGTGTAGATGGGTGTAGTAGGAGGGGGTCGGTGTAGGGAGGGTGGTGTAGTAGGGGGTCGGTGTAGGGGGGGTGGTGTAGATGGGTGTAGTAGGAGGGGGTCGGTGTAGGGGGGGTGGTGTAGGGGGGGGTCGGTGTAGTAGGAGGGGGTCGGTGTAGGGAGGGTGGTGTAGTAGGGGGTCGGTGTAGGGGGGGTGGTGTAGATGGGTGTAGTAGGAGGGGGTCGGTGTAGTAGGGGGTCGGTGTAGTAGGGGGTCGGTGTAGTAGGGGGTCGGTGTAGGAGGGGGGGGTCGGTGTAGGGGGAGGGTGGTGTAGGTGGAGGTCGGTGTAGTAGGGGGTCGGTGTAGTGGAGGGGGTCGGTGTAGTGGAGGGTGTAGTAGGAGGGGGTCGGTGTAGGGAGGGTGGTGTAGTAGGGGGTCGGTGTAGTGGAGGGGGTCGGTGTAGTAGGGGGTCGGTGTAGTGGAGGGGGTCGGTGTAGTGGAGGGTGTAGTAGGAGGGGGTCGGTGTAGGGAGGGTGGTGTAGTAGGGGGTCGGTGTAGTGGAGGGGGTCGGTGTAGTGGAGGGGGGTGGTGTAGGGGGGGGGTCGGTGTAGGGAGGGTGTAGTAGGAGGGGTCGGTGTAGGGAGGGTGGTGTAGTAGGGGGTCGGTGTAGTGGAGGGTGTAGTAGGAGGGGGTCGGTGTAGTGGAGGGGGGTCGGTGTAGTGGAGGGGGGTGGTGTAGTAGGAGGGGGTCGGTGTAGGGAGGGTGGTGTAGTAGGGGGTCGGTGTAGGGGGGTGGTGTAGATGGGTGTCGGTGTAGGGAGGGTGTAGTAGGAGGGGGTCGGTGTAGGGAGGGTGGTGTAGTAGGGGGTCGGTGTAGGAGGGGGGTCGGTGTAGGGGGGGAGGGTGGTGTAGGTGGAGGGGAGGGTGGTGTAGGTGGAGGTCGGTGTAGGGGGGGTGGTGTAGTAGGGGGTCGGTGTAGGGGGGGTGGTGTAGTAGGGGGTCGGTGTAGTGGAGGGGGTCGGTGTAGGGAGGGTGGTGTAGTAGGGGGGTGGTGTAGGGAGGGGGGTGGTGTAGGGAGGGGGGTGGTGTAGGGAGGGGGGTGGTGTAGGGAGGGGGGTTGTGTAGGGGGGGGGGTCGGTGTAGGGAGGGTGGTGTAGTAGGGGGTCGGTGTAGGGAGGGTGGTGTAGTAGGGGGTCGGTGTAGGGAGGGTGGTGTAGTAGGGGGTCGGTGTAGGGGGGGTGGTGTAGATGGGTGTCGGTGTAGGGAGGGTGTAGTAGGAGGGGGTCGGTGTAGTAGGGGGTCGGTGTAGGGGAGGGTGGTGTAGGTGGAGGTCGGTGTAGTAGGGGTCGGTGTAGTAGGGGGTCGGTGTAGTAGGGGGTCGGTGTAGTAGGGGGTCGGTGTAGTGGAGGGGGTCGGTGTAGTGGAGGGGGGTGGTGTAGTGGAGGGGGTCGGTGTAGTGGAGGGTGTAGTAGGAGGGGGTCGGTGTAGTAGGGGGTCGGTGTAGTGGAGGGGGGTGGTAGGGGGGGGGTCGGTGTAGGGAGGGTGTAGTAGGAGGGGGTCGGTGTAGGGAGGGTGGTGTAGTAGGGGGTCGGTGTAGGGGGGTGGTGTAGATGGGTGTCGGTGTAGGGAGGGTGTAGTAGGAGGGGTCGGTGTAGGGAGGGTGTAGTAGGAGGGGGTCGGTGTAGGAGGGGGGGTCAGTGTAGGGAGGGGGGGTCGGTGTAGGGGAGGGTGGTGTAGGTGGAGGGGAGGGTGGTGTAGGTGGAGGTCGGTGTAGGGGGGGTGGTGTAGTAGGGGGTCGGTGTAGTGGAGGGGGTCGGTGTAGTGGAGGGGGGTGGTGTAGGGAGGGTGTAGTAGGAGGGGGTCGGTGTAGGGAGGGTGGTGTAGTAGGGGGTCGGTGTAGTGGAGGGGGTCGGTGTAGTGGAGGGGGGTGGTGTAGATGGAGGGTGGGGTAGGGGGGGGTCGGTGTAGGGAGGGTGTAGTAGGAGGGGGTCGGTGTAGGGAGGGTGGTGTAGTAGGGGGTCGGTGTAGGGGGGGTGGTGTAGATGGGTGTCGGTGTAGGGGGGGTGGTGTAGTAGGGGGTCGGTGTAGTGGAGGGGGTCGGTGTAGTGGGGGGGGGGGTCGGTGTAGGGAGGGTGTAGTAGGAGGGGGTCGGTGTAGGGAGGGTGGTGTAGTGGGGGGTGGTGTAGATGGGTGTCGGTGTAGGGGGGGTCGGTGTAGTGGAGGGGGTCGGTGTAGTGGAGGGTGGTGTAGTAGGGGGTCGGTGTAGTGGAGGGGGTCGGTGTAGTGGAGGGGGGTGGTGTAGATGGGGGGTGGTGTAGGGGGGGGTCGGTGTAGGGAGGGTGTAGTAGGAGGGGGTCGGTGTAGGGAGGGTGGTGTAGTAGGGGGTCGGTGTAGGGGGGTGGTGTAGATGGGTGTCGGTGTAGGGGGGGTGGTGTAGTAGGGGGTCGGTGTAGTGGAGGGGGTCGGTGTAGTGGGGGGGGGGGTCGGTGTAGGGAGGGTGTAGTAGGAGGGGGTCGGTGTAGGGAGGGTGGTGTAGTGGGGGGGTGGTGTAGATGGGTGTCGGTGTAGGGGGGGTCGGTGTAGTGGAGGGGGTCGGTGTAGTGGAGGGTGGTGTAGTAGGGGGTCGGTGTAGTGGAGGGGGTCGGTGTAGTGGAGGGGGGTGGTGTAGATGGGGGGTGGTGTAGGGGGGGGTCGGTGTAGGGAGGGTGTAGTAGGAGGGGGTCGGTGTAGGGAGGGTGGTGTAGTAGGGGGTCGGTGTAGGGGGGGTGGTGTAGATGGGTGTCGGTGTAGGGGGGGTGGTGTAGTAGGGGGTCGGTGTAGTGGAGGGGGTCGGTGTAGTGGGGGGGGGGGGTCGGTGTAGGGAGGGTGTAGTAGGAGGGGGTCGGTGTAGGGAGGGTGGTGTAGTGGGGGGGTGGTGTAGATGGGTGTCGGTGTAGGGGGGTCGGTGTAGTGGAGGGGGTCGGTGTAGTGGAGGGGGTCGGTGTAGTGGAGGGGGTCGGTGTAGTGGAGGGGGGTGGTGTAGGGGGGGTGTAGTAGGAGGGGGTCGGTGTAGGGAGGGTGGTGTAGTAGGGGGTCGGTGTAGTGGAGGGGGGTGGTGTAGGGGGGGGGTCGGTGTAGTAGGAGGGGGTCGGTGTAGGGAGGGTGGTGTAGTAGGGGGGGTGGTGTAGATGGGTGTCGGTGTAGGGAGGGTGTAGTAGGAGGGGGTCGGTGTAGGGAGGGTGGTGTAGTAGGGGGTCGGTGTAGTAGGGGGTCGGTGTAGGAGGGGGGGTCGGTGTAGGGGAGGGTGGTGTAGGTGGAGGTCGGTGTAGGGGGGGTGGTGTAGGAGGGTGGTGTAGTAGGGGGTCGGTGTAGGAGGGGGGGTTGGTGTAGGGAGGATGGTGTAGATGGGGTCGGTGTAGGAGGAGGGTGGTGTAGGTGGAGGTCGGTGTAGATGGGGGTCGGTGTAGGGAGGGTGGTGTAGGAGGAGGGTGGTGTAGGGAGGGTGGTGTAGGAGGGTGTCGGTGTAGGGGGGTGGTGTAGGAGGGTGTAGGTGGAGGTCGGTGTAGGGGGGGGGGTCGTGTCGGGGGGGTGGTGTAGGGGGGGTGATGTAGGAGGGTGTCGGTGTAGGGGGGTTGGTGTAGTAGGGGGTCGGTGTAGATGGGGGTCGGTGTAGGAGGAGGGTGTAGATGGGGGTCGGTGTAGGGAGGATGGTGTAGATGGGGGTCGGTTTAGGAGGAGGGTGGTGTAGGGAGGGTGTCGGTGGAGGTCGGTGTAGGGAGGATGGTGTAGATGGGGGTCGGTGTAGTGGAGGGGGTCGGTGTAGATGGGGGTCGGTGTAGGGAGGGTGGTGTAGTAGGGGGTCGGTGTAGTGGAGGGTGTAGGGAGGGTGGTGTAGTAGGGGGTCGGTGTAGTAGGGGGGGTGGTGTAGTAGGGGGTCGGTGTAGTGGAGGGGGTGGTGTAGGGGGGGGGGGTCGGTGTAGGGAGGGTGTAGTAGGAGGGGGTCGGTGTAGGGAGGGTGGTGTAGTAGGGGGGTCGGTGTAGGGGGGGTGGTGTAGATGGGTGTCGGTGTAGTGGAGGGTGTAGTAGGAGTGGGTCGGTGTAGGAGGGTGGTGTAGTAGGGGGTCGGTGTAGGAGGGGGGGTCGGTGTAGGGGAGGGTGTGTAGGAGGGTGGTGTAGTAGGGGGTCGGTGTAGGAGGGGGGGGGTTGGTGTAGGGAGGATGGTGTAGATGGGGTCGGTGTAGGAGGAGGTCGGTGTAGATGGAGGGTGGTGTAGATGGGGGTCGGTGTAGGAGGAGGGTGGTGTAGGGAGGATGGTGTAGATGGGGGTCGGTGTAGTGGAGGGGGTCGGTGTAGATGGGGGTCGGTGTAGGGAGGGTGGTGTAGTAGGGGGTCGGTGTAGTGGAGGGTGTAGGGAGGGTGGTGTAGTAGGGGGTCGGTGTAGTGGAGGGGGGTGGTGTAGGGGGGGGGGGGTCGGTGTAGGGAGGATGTAGTAGGAGGGGGTCGGTGTAGGGAGGGTGGTGTAGTAGGGGGTCGGTGTAGGGGGGGCTGTGTAGATGGGTGTCGGTGTAGGGGGTCGGTGTAGTGGAGGGTGTAGGGAGGGTGGTGTAGTAGGGGGTCGGTGTAGTAGGGGGGGTGGTGTAGTAGGGGGTCGGTGTAGTGGAGGGGGGTGGTGTAGGGGGGGGGGTCGGTGTAGGGAGGGTGTAGTAGGAGGGGGTCGGTGTAGGGAGGGTGGTGTAGTAGGGGGTCGGTGTAGGGAGGGTGGTGTAGTAGGGGGTCGGTGTAGGGGGGGTGGTGTAGATGGGTGTCGGTGTAGGGAGGGTGTAGTAGGAGGGGGTCGGTGTAGTAGGGGGTCGGTGTAGGAGGGGGGGTCGGTGTAGGAGGGGGGGGTCGGTGTAGGGGAGGGTGGTGTAGTAGGGGGTCGGTGTAGTAGGGGGTCGGTGTAGTGGAGGGGGTCGGTGTAGTGGAGGGTGTAGTAGGAGGGGGTCGGTGTAGGGAGGGTGGTGTAGTAGGGGGTCGGTGTAGTGGAGGGGGTCGGTGTAGTGGAGGGGGGTGGTGTAGTGGAGGG
>JBBGZY010003001.1:0-207710 GCA_037952925.1 Lithobates clamitans
TAATGCCCCCCCCTGACTCTACCACTCTATAATGCCCCCCCCTGACTCTACCACTCTATAGTGGGCCCCCCCTGACTCTACCACTCTATAATGGCCCCCCCCCTGACTCTACCACTCTATAGTGGGCCCCCCCTGACTCTACCACTCTATAGTGGAGTGCCCCCCCTGACTCTACCACTCTATAGTGGGCCCCCCTGACTCTACCACTCTATAGTGGGCCCCCCCTGACTCTACCACTCTATAATGGGCCCCCCCTGACTCTAGCACTCTATAATGGGCCCCCCCCTGACTCTATCACTCTATAATGGGCCCCCCCCTGACTCTACCACTCTATAATGGGGCCCCCCCTGACTCTACCACTCTATAATGGGCCCCCCCTGACTCTACCACTCTATAATGGGCCCCCCCTGACTCTAGCACTCTATAATGGGCCCCCCCCCTGACTCTAGCACTCTATAATGGGCCCCCCTGACTCTACCACTCTATAATGGGCCCCCCCTGACTCTACCACTCTATAATGGGCCCCCCCTGACTCTAGCACTCTATAATGGGCCCCCCCCTGACTCTATTACTCTATAATGGGGCCCCAACTGACTCTACCACTCTATAGTGGGCCCCCCTGACTCTACCACTCTATAATGGGCCCCCCTGACTCTACCACTCTATAATGGGCCCCCCCTGACTCTACCACTCTATAATGCCCCCCCCTGACTCTACCACTCTATAATGCCCCCCCCTGACTCTACCACTCTATAGTGGGCCCCCCCTGACTCTACCACTCTATAATGGCCCCCCCCTGACTCTACCACTCTATAGTGGGCCCCCCCTGACTCTACCACTCTATAGTGGGCCCCCCTGACTCTACCACTCTATAGTGGGCCCCCCTGACTCTACCACTCTATAGTGGGCCCCCCCTGACTCTACCACTCTATAATGGGCCCCCCCTGACTCTAGCACTCTATAATGGGCCCCCCCCTGACTCTATCACTCTATAATGGGCCCCCCCTGACTCTACCACTCTATAATGGGCCCCCCCTGACTCTACCACTCTATAATGGGCCCCCCCTGACTCTACCACTCTATAATGGGCCCCCCCCTGACTCTACCACTCTATAATGGGCCCCCCCTGACTCTACCACTCTATAATGGGCCCCCCCTGACTCTACCACTCTATAATGGGCCCCCCCTGACTCTACCACTCTATAATGGGCCCCCCCCCTGACTCTAGCACTCTATAATGGCCCCCCCCTGACTCTACCACTCTATAATGGGCCCCCCCTGACTCTACCACTCTATAATGGGCCCCCCTGACTCTAGCACTCTATAATGGGCCCCCCCCTGACTCTATCACTCTATAATGGGCCCCCCCTGACTCTACCACTCTATAATGGGCCCCCCTGACTCTACCACTCTATAATGGGGCCCCCCCTGACTCTACCACTCTATAATGGGCCCCCCCCTGACTCTAGCACTCTATAATGGGCCCCCCCTGACTCTACCACTCTATAATGCCCCCCCCCTGACTCTACCACTCTATAATGGGGCCCCCCCGGCTCTTCCTGTGTAGGCAGAGAGTATGACAAGGATGGGAACCTGCGTCCCTGGTGGAAGAACTCCTCGGTGGAGGCCTTCAAGAAGCAAACGGAGTGCATTACCGACCAATACAGCAGCTACAAGGTGAACGGAGAGGCCATCAACGGGAAGCACACGCTGGGCGAGAACATCGCGGATAACGGCGGACTCAAAGCTGCCTATCGGGTGAGCCGGTCATTGTCAGCCGATCTTTACCTGGAGTGTGATCTGTACTGCCTGATAAGAGAATTAAAGGGCAACTCCACTTTATAGGGAAACAAAACTGAGAGATAGATGTTCCCCTATAAAAGTGGAGTATATCCTATAACAGTATATGTATTCATATTCTATACAATTACAATGTTATTAATAATGACCTTTCCGCTGTAATTTTCCTTGAAATGCAATCTAGCCACCTGGGGGCGCTCTATACATAGGTCTACACAGATTGTATACAGACCACGCCCCTCCCCCACCAGAAATGAAATTTCCTCCTTGTGTGATTGGCTCCCTGATTTTCCCAGAAGTCTGCACTAAGATACAAGTCAAATTTTGGGCATCCCCTGCAACACAAATGTCATTTTTGGGGAGATACTCCCAGTAGGAAATCAAGTCTAAAGGAATGCAGACCCTGCCACTTTCCTCATTAGAGCCCTGCGGGTGCAGCAGCTGATTGATAAATAAGTCACTCCCATTCACATTCACTTTGCACATGGACACAGAGAAACAAAATGTAGAAATCTGCAACAAAGTTTGTTATATTCCCCGCAATGTACAGAGATCACCCAGAGGGGGAGGGGTTTATTCCCTGCAATGTACAGAGATCGCCCAGAGGGGGGAGGGGTTTATTCCCTGCAATGTACAGAGATCACCCAGAGGGGGGAGGGGTTTATTCCCTGCAATGTACAGAGATCGCCCAGAGGGGGGAGGAGTTTATTCCCTGCAATGTACAGAGATCACCCAGAGGGGGGAGGGGTTTATTCCCTGCAATGTACAGAGATCGCCCAGAGGGGGAGGAGTTTATTCCCCGCAATGTACAGAGATCACCCCCAGGGGGGAGGGGTTTATTCCCCGCAATGTACAGAGATCACCCAGAGGGGGGAGGGGTATATTCCCTGCAATGTACAGAGATCACCCAGAGGGGGGAGGGGTATATTCCCTGCAATGTACAGAGATCACCCAGAGGGGGGAGGGGTATATTCCCTGCAATGTACAGAGATCACCCAGAGGGGGAGGGTTTTATTCCCAGCAATGTACAGAGATCACCCAGAGGGGGGAGGGGTTTATTCCCTGCAATGTACAGAGATCACCCAGAGGGGGGAGGGGTTTATTCCCTCCAATGTACAGAGATCACCCAGAGGGGGGAGGAGTTTATTCCCCGCAATGTACAGAGATCACCCAGAGGGGGGAGGGGTTTATTCCCTGCAATGTACAGAGATCACCCAGAGGGGGGAGGGGTTTATTCCCTCCAATGTACAGAGATCACCCAGAGGGGGGAGGAGTTTATTCCCCGCAATGTACAGAGATCACCCAGAGGGGGGAGGGGTTTATTCCCTGCAATGTACAGAGATCACCCAGAGGGGGGAGGGGTTTATTCCCTGCAATGTACAGAGATCACCCAGAGGGGGGAGGGGTTTATTCCCTGCAATGTACAGAGATCACCCAGAGGGGGAGGGGTTTATTCCCTGCAATGTACAGAGATCACCCAGATGGAAATGTTTTTTTTTTTTTCTCAACAAAAGTGGAGTTGCTCTTTAAACTCTCAGATTACCATGAACAGATAAAACAATATTATTCTTAGGCTTGGTTCACATATATATGTGAATCCAAAGCGATTTGAACCCCATCAGATTCGCATAACATGTGGAGTCGGTTGCAATGTGAATTAAAGAGTCCTGTGCGTTTTTCAGTCTGGTTCAGGAGCAATTTCAGTGTCAAATTCACACCTGAACCACTGAATGGAAACCGCACCGGACTGTGCACCGAAACTGGACCTGCATATGTGTGAAACCAGCCTCAGTCTGCTGGGTGACTCCAGTCTCTGGCCTGGGGGCTGTGGGGACGGTGATCCCATGGGATGACCTTGGGTGATGGTGATCCAATGGGATGACTGTGATCCCATGGGGTGACCTTGGGGGGGTGTGGTGACGGTGATCCCATGGGGTGACCTTGGGGGGTGTGATGACTGTGATCCCATGGGGTGACCTTGGGGGGTGTGATGACTGTGATCCCATGGGGTGACCTTGGGGGGGGTGTGATGACTGTGATCCCATGGGGTGACCTTGGGGGGTGTCATGACTGTGATCCCATGGGGTGACCTTGGTGATGGGGTGACCTTGGGTGATGTGGTGACAGGGAGTCCATGGGGTGACCTTGGGTGATGGTGATCCCATGGGGTGACCTTGGGGGGTGTGGTGACGGGGATCCCATGGGGTGGCCTTGGGGGGTGTGGTGACGGGGTTCCCATGGGGTGACTTTGGGTGATGAGGTGTCTGTGATCCCATGCGGTGGCCTTGGGGGGTGTGGTGACTGTGATCCCATGGGGTGACCTTGGGGGGTGTGATGACTGTGATCCCATGGGGTGACCTTGGGTGATGGGGTGACCTTGGGTGATGTGGTGACAGGGATCCCATGGGGTGACCTTGGGTGATGGTGATCCCATGGGCTGACCTTGGGGGGTGTGGTGATGGGGATCCCATGGGGTGGCCTTGAGGGGTGTGATGACTGTGATCCCATGGGGTGACCTTGGGTGATGTGGTGACTGTGATCCCATGGGGTGACCTTGGGTGATGTGGTGACAGGGATCCCATGGGGTGACCTTGGGTGATGGTGATCCCATGGGGTGACCTTGGGGGGTGTGGTGACGGGGATCCCATGGGGTGGCCTTGGGGGGTGTGGTGATGGGGATCCCATGGGGTGGCCTTGGGGGGTGTGGTGACGGGGTTCCCATGGGGTGACTTTGGGTGATGAGGTGTCTGTGATCCCATGCGGTGGCCTTGGGTGATGGTGACACTGTGGGTTTTGTCTTACAGGCATACCAGAATTGGGTGAAGGAGAACGGAGAGGAGAAGGAGCTGCCATCACTGGGGCTCTCCAACAATCAGCTCTTCTTTGTGGGGTTTGCCCAGGTGAGGACGGTCGCTCTCGTAGCTTGAATTTGTTTTCACAGCTGAAGTCTTGACTATAAACCCTCCTGTGTGTGTTTCTGTGTGAATTCTGCATAGACCGCCAGCCCAGTATAGCTTCCTCCTTATAGCCCTGAATCTGATAACTACATAACAGCTGACATGTCGGGGTGAGGGCCCCCCATGCTGGATCTGGTATATCCCACTATGCAAAAAGATCTGTGTGTGGATTGTTGCTTGCAGTTGACGAGATTCACCTGCTGGCGGCGTGGTAATATTGCAGTGTGATTAAAGTGATGGAGGTCCTGGCTGGGGCAGGGGTGTGTGTGGGCAAATGTTGGCGTATTGGTCAGCTGGGGCGGATGTATTTTGCTGACTGGAGCAGGCGAGAGGCTGTTGACATCTGGGGTGGTCATAGATGCATTTATGGCAGCTGGGGCGAGTGCGGGTGTGTTTTTTGACTGCTGGGGCGGGCACATGTTGATGGCTGGGGTGGGTGGCTGGTGCAGACACAGATGTGCTTTTGTAGCTAAGGCAGACATGGGATTGGTAGCTTAGGTGGGTGTGTTGGCTTTGGAGTCTTGTTGAGTGAGGAGGTGGGTAGTTGGCAGAAGGATGGTGAAGGTGGTTGGCAACACAGTGGGGAGGTGGCTAGAGGCTGGGTGGGGAGGGAGAGGCGGTTGGATGAGGAGGTGGTTGGTGGCAGGACAGGGTGGGTGGTAGGGTGGGGGTTAATGTGTTTTAAAGGCTGGGCTAGGCACCTGTGTGTTGGCGTTAGTGTCTTTTTAGTAGGGAGGTGGCTGGCAGCAGGGTGTGGAGTTGGGTGGTTGACAGTAGGGTGAGGAGGTGGTATGGTGAGATGCGAGGGGAGCCAGTGGTGGTTGGGTGAGAAGGTGGTTGGTGGCAAAGCGGGGTGTGGAGACCGTTTGTAGGTGGAAATGTTTTGGCAGGGTGGGGTGGAAGTGTTTTGACAGCTGGGCTGGGCACATGTGGGCAGCTAGGAAAGGCTGTATGTATTGGCCTTGGTGTCTTGTCAGGTTGGAAGGTGGCTGGCAGTAGGGCGTTGATATAGATAGTTGGTGGTAGGTTGGAGGGGGGTAATCACTGAAGAATAGGTGGGGAGGCAGTGGTGGTTGGGTGAAGAGGTGGCTGGCAGAAGGGCAGAGAGGTGAGTGGTTGATGGCAGGGTAGGGAGGTGGTTGGCGGTAAGATGAGGAATAGGTTGGGTGGGGCAGTGGCAATTGAGTGATGAGTTTGTTTGCAGTAAGATGAGAAGGTGGTCATGGCAGGGTGGGGAGGTAGTTTGTCAGTGACGTGACTGGTGGTTGAGGAGGGGGAGGGGTAGTGGAGGTTGGGGGCAGGGGGGGTAGGTGGTTTGCGGTAGGGCAAGAAGTTGGTTGTGATGGAGAGGTAGTGGCAGTTGGGTGGGTAAGTGGTTGGCGGTAGGGCAGAGTGGGGAGGTGGTTTGGCCAGGAGGTGTCTGGTGGTTGAGGAGAGGTAGTGGTGGTTGGTGGCTGGGTAGGTGGTTTGCGGTAGGGCGAGAAGGTGGTTATGGTGAGGTAGTGGCGGTTGGGTGGGGAGGTATCTGGTGGAGAGGTGGTGGCAGTTGGAAAAGGAATTGGTTGTTGGCAGGGAGGTGTTTGGCGGTAGGGCGAGGAGGTAGTTGTGGTGGGGAGGTAGTGGCAGTTGGGAAAGGAAGTGGTTGGTGGCAGGGAAGTACCTGGTGGTGGGGTGAGGAGGTGGTTGTGGTGGGGAGGTGGTGGCCATTTGGAAAAGAATTGGTTGTTGGCAGGGTGGGGAGGTGGTGGTGATAGGACGAGGAGGTAATTGTGGTGGCCGTTGAGAAAAGAATTTGTGGTTGGCAGGGTGGGGAGGTGGTTGGTGGGGAAGGTGGTGATGATAGGGCGAGGAGGTGGTTGTGGTGAGGAGGTGGTGGCTATTGGGAAAGGAATTGGTTGTTGGCAGGGTAGGGAGGTGGTGGTGATAGGAATTGGTGGTTGGCAGGGTGGGGGGGTGGTTGGTGGGGAAGTGGTGGTGATATGGCGAGGAGGTGGTTATGGCGGTGGGGTGAGGAGGTGGTTGTGGTGGGGAGGTGGTTGGTGGGGAAGGTGGTTGTGATAGGGCGGGGAGGTGGTTGGTGGGGAAGGTGGTGGTGATGGCAATTGGTGGTTGGCAGGGTGGGGAGGTGGTTGGTGGGGAAGGTGGTGGTGATAGGGCGAGGAGGTGGTTGTGGTGGGGAGGTGGTTGTGATAGGGCGAGGAGGTGGTTGGTGGGGAAGGTGGTGGTGATAGCAATTGGTGGTTGACAGGGTGGGGAGGTGGTTGGTGGGGAAGGTGGTGGTGGGGTGAGGAGGTGATTGTGGTGGGGAAGGTGGTGGTGATAGGGCGAGGAGGTGGTTGGTGGGGAAGGTGGTGGTGATAGGGTGAGGAGGTGGTTGTGGTGGGGAGGTGGTCGCCGTTGGGAAAGGAGGTGGTTGGTGGCAGGGAAGTGCCTGGTGGTGGGGTGAGGAGGTGGTTGTGGTGGTGAGGTGGTGGCCGTTGGGAAAGGAATTGGTTGTTGGAAGGGTGGGGAGGTGGTGGTAAGACAAGAGGTAATTGTGGTGGCCATTGAGAAAGGAATTTGTGGTTGGCAGGGTGGGGAGGTGGTTGGTGGGGAAGGTGGGGGTGATAGGGCGAGGGGGTGGTTGTGGTGGGGTGGGGAAGCGGTTGGTGGGGAAGGGGGTGGTGATAGGGCGAGGAGGTGATTGTGGTGGGGAGGTGGTTGGTGGGGAAGGTGGTGGTGATAGGGTGAGGAGGTGGTTGTGGTGGGGAGGTGGTTGGTGGGGAAGGTGGTGGTGATAGGGTGAGGAGGTGGTTGTGGTGGGGAGGTGGTGGCCGTTGGGAAAGGAATTGGTTGTTGGCAGGGTGGGTAGAGATGGTTGGTGGCAGGTCAGAGTGGGCTGAGGGGTTTGGAAGGGAGGTGTCTGGTGGGGTAGAATTTGTTTTTGGCAGCTGTGGTGGGAGCGTGTTAGTAGCTGGGGCACAGTGGGTGTGTTGGCTTTGTCTCCTCTCTCAGGAGTGGCTCTAACCTCTGCCATATTTCTTTGCCGGCTTGTAGGTGTGGTGCTCGGTGCGCACTCCAGAGAGCTCACATGAAGGTATCATCACTGACCCCCATAGCCCGTCACGCTATCGGGTCATCGGCTCCGTTTCCAACTCCGGAGAATTTGCCAGACATTTCCAATGTCCAGAGGGCTCTCCGATGAACCCGGTGAAGAAATGTGAAGTCTGGTGATGAAGACGCTGGGGTGTTGCGTGACGACGCAGGAACACGTATTTGTGAAACCACTGACAGGACGGGGGGCCGTGAGCGCGGTCATCCCTCCGCTATAGAGGACACAGTTTACGACTCATGTCTGAAGTTATCCCTTACACCTGTGGCAATTTTTTTCTCCCATTTTCAGCCGTTGGTGGCTGGTTGCACTAGTCTCACCAAGTGTCTATCGCCCCCTCTCTCCCCCCTGTGGTTCTGCACCCAGAGTGGTCTCATTGTCTAGCACTGACTTAGTAGGAATGGGTCGTGTACGCCTGTTTGTAATTTAAAGGGACACAACACTGGGAGTGACGCTGCTGCCCTTCTGGGAGAGCGGCGTAGCTCCGCCCACTCTGCGCAGACCTTTTTACCATAGCATGGAGACTGCCCTGTGTATGAATGTACATATTCTATAGGTGTGTGTGTATATAATTGTGACTTTTGTACATATTTATACGATGTCTGTGTGTCCCAGATTAGAGGCTCTTTATTTTTATTCTTTTCACAATCACCGGATTGGCGTTCTATTTTCCGTTTTTTTAGCTGTCGGATCAGAAACACGATGTGCCTAATTCTTCACAATGCTCAGAGGATTTATAAGCTCAAAACCCAGACACACACGATGTAGACCTTCCCTGTGGGACCTGCGCTGCACCTTCCGGCAGAACCAAGCCTAAACCACAACCGGAGAGCAGCGGCGTCCCACCGGGAATGACGTGTTATTTTTCTACCCCTCTGTCCTTTTTTTTTTATATGAAAAACCCAAATCTGAAATCATCCTGTACTTAATCTGGTGCCTAATAAACACAATTCTGCTTTATTATGTCTGCCTCTGTACTTTGGGTGGGATTAGGTAGACTGAGGGTGGCCCATGGACAAGTCATCGGGTAATGCCTGGAATCTGCTGATGTTGCTCGTGTTCACCACCACCACTCTCACAATGGAAATCTCACTGAACCCATTTGGTGTCACTTGGATGGACCCAATCCAGGGGAAGGTGGTTGGTGGTGGCTGGCAGTTTTGATCAAGATATGGGTGGTTGGTGGCAGGCAGGGGAGGTGGCTGTAGAGTGTGAAGGTGATTGGCTGTAGGGCGAGTCGCAAGGCAGGGAGATGGTGGTTGGAGGCCAAGCAGGGAGGTTGTTGGTGGTTGACCAGGGAGGTGGCTGACAGTGAAAAAATGGCAGGGTGGAGCGGTGGTTGGTGTTGGGAAGGTGGCTGGCTTGTAGGGTGGTGAAGGTGGTTGGTATCGGGCTGGAGAGGTGGCTTGGTAAAAGGACAGGGAGATTGTTTTGCTGGAGGTTGGGGGGTAGACTGGTGGTAGGATGGGTAGGAGGTTGGCAATAAGGTGGGGCGGAGGTTGATTGCAGGTCCGGTAGGTTGTAAGGTATTTAGAGGCAGCATGGGGAGAAGGTTGGCTATGGGGTGGGGAAGAGATTGGTTGCAAGGCAGGGGAGGTGGTTTGGTGGGGAGGAGGTTGGTTGCAGGGCAGGTAGGTGGTGGTGGTTGGCAATATTGTGGGAAGGGGAAGGAGGTTTTAAGGTAGGGAAGTGGTTGGATGCTGGATGGTGAGATAGTTATGGGGTAGGAAGGGGAGGAGGTTGGTTGCCGGTAGTTGGTGACGAGGTTGATATCTGGGTGGCGGAGGTTGGAGGCTGAGTGGTGAGGTGGTTGGGGGTAGGGTGAGGAGGAGGTTGGTTGCAGGGAAGGGAGTTGGCGGCTGGGTGGCGGTAGGGTGGGGAGGTGGTTGGAGGCAGAGTGGCGGTAGGGTGGGGAGGTGGTTGGACGTAGAGTGGCGGTAGGGTGGGGAGGTGGTTGGACGTAGAGTGGCGGTAGGGTGGGGAGGTGGTTGGAGGCAGAGTGGCGGTAGGGTGGGGAGGTGGTTGGAGGCAGAGTGGCGATAGGGTGGGGAGGTGGTTGGAGGCAGAGTGGCGGTAGGGTGGGGAGGTGGTTGGAGGCAGAGTGGCGGTAGGGTGGGGAGGTGGTTGGAGGCTGGGTGGCGGTAGGGTGGGGAGGTGGTTGGAGGCAGAGTGGCGGTAGGGTAGGGTGGGGAGGTGTTTGGAGGCAGAGTGGCGGTAGGGTAGGGTGGGGAGGTGGATGGAGGTAGAGTGGCGGTAGGGTGGGGAGGTGGTTGGAGGCTGGGTGGCGGTAGGATGGGGAGGCGTTTGGAGGCTGAGTTGGTGAGGTGGTGGTAATAGGGAAGGGAAGTGGTTGGAGGATGGATTGGTTGGAGGCTGGGTGGAGAGGTTGTTGGAGGCAGAGTTGGTGAGGTGGTGGTAATAGGGAAGGGAGGTGGTTGGAGGCTGGGTGGCAGTAGGGTAGGGGTTGGTTGGAGGCTGGGTGGAGAGGTGGTTGGAGGAAGAGTTGGTGAGGTGGGTGGTAATAGGGAAGGGGGGAGGTTGGAGGCTGAGTGGTGAGGTGGTTGAAGGATGATTTTTTTTGAGGTGGTAATAGGGTAGGGAGGTGGTTGGAGGCTGAGTGGTGGTAGGGAAGGGAGGGGGTTGGAGGCTGTGTGGCAGTAGGGTGGGGAGGTGGTTGGGGGTAGGGTGAGGAGGAGGTTGGTTGCAGGGAAGGGAGTTGGCGGCTGGGTGGCGGTAGGGTGGGGAGGTGGTTGGAGGCAGAGTGGCGGTAGGGTGGGGAGGTGGTTGGAGGCAGAGTGGCGATAGGGTGGGGAGGTGGTTGGAGGCAGAGTGGCGGTAGGGTGGGGAGGTGGTTGGAGGCAGAGTGGCGGTAGGGTGGGGAGGTGGTTGGACGTAGAGTGGCGGTAGGGTGGGGAGGTGGTTGGACGTAGAGTGGCGGTAGGGTGGGGAGGTGGTTGGAGGCAGAGTGGCGGTAGGGTGGGGAGGTGGTTGGAGGCAGAGTGGCGGTAGGGTGGGGAGGTGGTTGGAGGCAGAGTGGCGGTAGGGTGGGGAGGTGGTTGGAGGCAGAGTGGCGGTAGGGTGGGGAGGTGGTTGGAGGCAGAGTGGCGGTAGGGTGGGGAGGTGGTTGGAGGCAGAGTGGCGGTAGGGTGGGGAGGTGGTTGGAGGCAGAGTGGCGGTAGGGTGGGGAGGTGGTTGGAGGCAGAGTGGCGGTAGGGTGGGGAGGTGGTTGGAGGCTGGGTGGCGGTAGGGTGGGGAGGTGGTTGGAGGCAGAGTGGCGGTAGGGTAGGGTGGGGAGGTGTTTGGAGGCAGAGTGGCGGTAGGGTAGGGTGGGGAGGTGGATGGAGGTAGAGTGGCGGTAGGGTGGGGAGGTGGTTGGAGGCTGGGTGGCGGTAGGATGGGGAGGCGTTTGGAGGCTGAGTTGGTGAGGTGGTGGTAATAGGGAAGGGAAGTGGTTGGAGGATGGATTGGTTGGAGGCTGGGTGGAGAGGTTGTTGGAGGCAGAGTTGGTGAGGTGGTGGTAATAGGGAAGGGAGGTGGTTGGAGGCTGGGTGGCAGTAGGGTAGGGGTTGGTTGGAGGCTGGGTGGAGAGGTGGTTGGAGGAAGAGTTGGTGAGGTGGGTGGTAATAGGGAAGGGGGGAGGTTGGAGGCTGAGTGGTGAGGTGGTTGAAGGATGATTTTTTTTGAGGTGGTAATAGGGTAGGGAGGTGGTTGGAGGCTGAGTGGTGGTAGGGAAGGGAGGGGGTTGGAGGCTGTGTGGCAGTAGGGTGGGGAGGTGGTTGGAGGCTGGGTGGGGAGGTGGTTGGAGGCTGGGTGGCGGTAGGGTGGGGAGGTGGTTGGAGGCTGGGTGGCGGTAGGGTGGGGAGGTGGTTGGAGGCTGGGTGGCGGTAGGGTGGGGAGGTGGTTGGAGGCTGGGTGGCGGTAGGGTGGGGAGGTGGTTGGAGGCTGGGTGGCGGTAGGGTGGGGAGGTGGTTGGAGGCTGGGTGGCGGTAGGGTGGGGAGGTGGTTGGAGGCTGGGTGGCGGTAGGGTGGGGAGGTGGTTGGAGGCTGGGTGGCGGTAGGGTGGGGAGGTGGTTGGAGGCTGGGTGGCGGTAGGGTGGGGAGGTGGTTGGAGGCTGGGTGGCGGTAGGGTGGGGAGGTGGTTGGAGGCAGAAAGGCGGTAGGGTAGGGAGGTGGTTGGAGGCTGGGTGGCAGTAGGGTGGGGACGTCGGAGGCTGAGTTGGTGAGATGGTGGTAATAGGGAAGGGAGGTGGTTGGAGGCTGGATTGGTTGGAGGCTGGATGGAGAGGTTGTTGGAGGCAGAGTTGGTGAGATGGGTAGGAGTAGGGTAGGGAGGTGGTTGGAGGCTGAGTTAGTGAGGTGGGTGGTAATAGGGAAGGGGGGAGGTTGGAGGCTGAGTGGTGAGGTGGTGGTAGGGTAGGGAGGTGGTTGAATGCTGAGTGGTGGTAGGGAAGGGAGGGGGTTGGAGGCTGTGTGGCAGTAGGGTGGGGAGGTGGTTGGAGGCTGAGTTGGTGGTAAGGTAGGGAGGAGGTCAGTTGCAGGGCAGGTATTTGGTTGGGGGTTGGGTAAGGAGGTGGTATTCAGGACCTACAGGTTTAGTTGTGTTCCTCAAAATCAGATTTTCCTTTTGACGCCACAAAGAATGAGGAGCGGGAGCCCTCCATAGACCGGCAGGTTGATTCCTCTTCAAGCGGTGCAGAAATATGTTTTACGGTTCAAAGAAAGTTCCTTCAGTATAAAGATCCCCTTACAGGGCCGGCTCCACGGGGGTAGTTTCTTTCTGCCCAGCTCTCCCCGGAGTCTCTTTGGATAGTATGTGTCGTGTCAAACTGATTGGGCCCTATAAGGGGCTGGTTTCAGATGGGGCCCCAGTACTCACCGACCACTCTATGAAGGCTGTTAGAGCCTGGGATTAGCATTCACTTCCATCTGTTTCTGATCTGAGGAAGGAATGTATGGGGGTGGGGGGGGGGGGGGGGTCATTCTTATTGAACACACATGGGATAGGGGGCCAGATTGGGGGGGCGGACTTCATTAGGTTGAGCCGTGGTTTATTTTTCGGAAAGGCGCTGCAAATCTGTGGCTTCTTTGGCGGAGACTACAAGAGAGACCGAAGTACAAACATCCTCCAATGTGTTTCCTCATCTGCTGCCCATCTCCTGCCAATCACATTGTGGTTGGTGTGGGTGGGAACCCTTCTACAATGTCACTGAACAACCATTGTCACTGCAACCCCACCCCATCCAGCCACTTTCTACCCCAGGGGAACCCATTAATATTTCCTGGGTCTCTGGGAACCCCAGCTTAAAGGGTAGGGGTTCCGCCATCCCCCAGTATTAATGGTCAGTGTAGAGGCTCCCCCCTTCATTGGTGGTGGCCAGTGTAGAGGTGCCTCCCCACCTGTATTGGTGGCCAGTGTAGAGGTGCCTCCCCACCTGTATTGGTGGCCAGTGTAGAGGTGCCTCCCCACCTGTATTGGTGACCAGTGTAGAGGTGCCTCCCCACCTGTATTGGTGACCAGTGTAGAGGTGCCTCCCCACTTGTATTGGTGGCCAGGGTAGAAGTGCCCCCCCAACCTGTATTGGTGGCCAGGGTAGAAGTGCCCCCCCAACCTGTATTGGTGGCCAGGGTAGAAGTGCCCCCCCACCTGTATTGGTGGCCAGGGTAGAAGTGCCCCCCCACCTGTATTGGTGGCCAGGGTAGAGGTGCCCCCCCACTTGTATTGGTGGCCAGGGTAGAGGTGCCCCCCCACTTGTATTGGTGGCCAGGGTAGAGGTGCCCCCCCACTTGTATTGGTGGCCAGGGTAGAGGTGCCCCCCCACTTGTATTGGTGGCCAGGGTAGAGGTGCCCCCCCACTTGTATTGGTGGCCAGGGTAGAGGTGCCCCCCCACTTGTATTGGTGGCCAGGGTAGAGATGCCCCCCACATGTATTGGTGGCCAGGGTAGAGATGCCCCCCACATGTATTGGTGGCCAGGGTAGAGATGCCCCCCACATGTATTGGTGGCCAGGGTAGAGATCCCCCCACCTGTATTGGTGGCCAGGATAGAGATCCCCCCACCTGTATTGGTGGCCAGGATAGAGATCCCCCCACCTGTATTGGTGGCCAGGGTAGAGATCCCCCCACCTGTATTGGTGGCCAGGGTAGAGATGACCCCCCCCACCTGTATTGGTGGCCAGTGTAGAGGTGCCACCTCCCCCCCACCTGTATTGGTGGCCAGTGTAGAGGTGCCAGCTCCCCCTCCACCTGTATTGGTGGCCAGGGTAAAGATGTCCCCCCACTTGTATTGGTGACCAGGTTAGAGATGACCCCCCCCCACCTGTATTGGTGGCCAGGGTAGAGGTGCCAGCTCCCCCTCCACATGTATTGGTGGCCAGGGTAGAGGTGCCCCCAACACCCTCAGGAGGAACCCCGCTGAGAATGGCCGCCATGGAGAATCACGCAGAGTCCTGCCTATCCATACAATTACTGTCCTCTGTGGTCTCCTGACCATCCAACATTTCTATTCATCTCGGAGATTTCCCAACCATTCCTAGAATACTCACCGGGGCTCTCGTCCTACGCCCGCTACCGACCGGGGCTCTCGTCCTACGCCCGCTACCGACCGGGGCTCTCGTCCTACGCCCGCTACCGACCGGGGCTCTCGTCCTACGCCCGATACCGGCCGGGGCTCTCGTCCTACGCCCGGTACCGACCGGGGCTCTCGTCCTACGCCCGGTACCGACCGGGGCTCTCGTCCTACGCCCGGTACCGGCCGGGGCTCTCGTCCTACGCCCGGTACCGGCCGGGGCTCTCGTCCTACGCCCGGTACCGGCCGGGGCTCTCGTCCTACGCCCGGTACCGGCCGGGGCTCTCGTCCTACGCCCGGTACCGGCCGGGGCTCTCGTCCTACGCCCGATACCGGCCGGGGCTCTCGTCCTACGCCCGATACCGGCCGGGGCTCTCGTCCTACGCCCGCTACCGGCCGGGGCTCTCGTCCTACGCCCGCTACCGACCGGGGCTCTCGTCCTACGCCCGCTACCGGCCGGGGCTCTCGTCCTACGCCCGCTACCGGCCGGGGCTCTCGTCCTACGCCCGATACCGGCCGGGGCTCTCGTCCTACGCCCGATACCGACCGGGGCGCTCCTACGCTGTTCTCTGACCTGTGTATGACGACCTCCCGATCTGTCACAATATACACAACCAGATCATTTTTCATTCTCTATCACCTTTTATCATTAAATAGCCGTCCCTTCGCTCCACTCAATGACTTTGCCTAGGCTGAGATGATGTCATCAGTCTGCTGCAGGCAGGATGAAGCATTTCCTCAGTCTCCCCTCCCCCAGTGATCAGTCCGTACATTATAACTGTGTAGCAAGTCACAAGGTGAGAGGCTGCAGCAGGGGCTGATTTGTATCAGACATCTGTGAACACCCAGACATCAGGACTTACCATCTCAGTGCATGAAATACATGGTGATCTAGATGGCGCCGAAAAGCAGACAAAGGCATTGTCGGGGGGGGCAGTCCTGTGAGAGGTAATAAATACCTGGAAGGGGGACTCTGACACATCAGACGACCTGTATAAATATTGGAGGGCGGGTCCATTTTATAGCCACAAACTAAATCCCTGTGAGATGCTGTGTAAAGGAGGCACCCTTACAGCTCCCCCCCAGCCTGCCATGGGCTGCTCCTGCTTGCACAAGCACCCCGCCCCTGCTTAGTCTGCCTGCCTCCTATTGGCTCCACATGCCTGCTTCCTTTCTGGCTCATGACCATTGCTCCGCCTCACATTGGCTCATGTGTCTGCCTCCAGCTCTCCTATTGGCTGATGTTCTCCCAGCCCCCACTGTCCTCCATCCCTGGATGACCCCCCTCCCCCCACCTAGCTCCTACCTCCACCCACACCTGTAAAATGCTACATTGTGATTTAAACGTGGGGACCTGGAGGAGGTCATGTGACCCTCTGATGCCTCGGCAGGTAACCATTGCAGTGCTGGTGGCAGGAGATGACGCACAGCTTCCATTGGACTAATAATGCCCCCCCCCCCCCCGGACCTGGGGGGGATGCCATGATGCCATGAGCGGGGCTGACATCACGGGCCTACCGACTGCCATTCCTCCTCACCCCACTGGAGGGCGACATTCAGGAGGGAGGGCGGGCTGCAGTCATGTGATGGTTGGATGTTCCTCCTGGGCGGTGCTAAAGATAGGTGGTGTCCATTGAAGAGAATTTGTGATTGGTGATATTACTAAACACTAACACCTGCGCTGATTGGGTACCGGGTGCAACACAGATGATCACCATCACTTATTGCAGATACATAATAAATAGCACACTGAATGATTGTAACCCCCCCTCCCCCCACCATCTCGCAGCAGGAAATGGTGTGAGGCGATTTGCAGTCATTTTTGTTTTTTATTTTAATTATCATAAAAATAAATAATGAAAAATTAAAAAACAATTTAAATAAAAGTAAAAAAAAATTTAAATATTACAACTATATTTTATAAGAAATGAGAGATTACAGTAAACAAGTTAAAAAAATATATGAAACATTTACTTTAATATTACATTTAAAAAGTTTTAATGTAATAAAGTATTAAAATAAAACTATATTTAAAGACTTTAATAATAATTTCAAAAAATAAAAGTTAAGAATTATTATATATTTTTTAAAATACTTTAATAATAAAATAAACAAATTAAAAATAATAAATAATATTAAAGTTTTAAAATATAATATTTTTATTTTAATACTTTAATAAATGTGTAAAATAAATAAAAGTTATAATAAAAATAAAAAGAATTATATACTTTTTTTAAATAATTATTTTTAAAAACTCTTAAAATAGAATGAAACAAATTAAAACAAATAAAAGTTTATTTATATATATTTATTTTTACTTTTTTGTATTCATTGTTAAAGTATTAACATAAATTATATTTTTTTCATTTTAATGCTTTTATAAAAAAAAAGTTTTTAATACATGATATTCAAAAAAAATAGTGATTTATAAATTATTTATGTAATAAATATAAAAAGTATGCGGCACCAGGCTCTCCTGATGGAGGGAGACCTCGCATAGTAGAAGGTTCAGTACAGGAGGTCTGACTCCTCCTACAAGGGGCGGGGCTGCGGGGTGGCAGATCTGCTTCCAGTGACTGGGGGTCACTTCCGCCGCAGTGTCCGTAGGCGCCCTGCAGGGGGAGACAAAGCTTTTCCTCATTTCATCACCCGATCTCTCCCGAAACCTACCGAGCCTGTCACTCGGCCACGCCCCCGCCCAATCAGCGCTCTGCCGGTTGGACCGCCCAGCTGTCAGATCAGCCTGACATGGCCACGCCTCTTTCCGAACATTGCCGAGCTCCGGCGCTGATGATGGGTGTCTTGCCGAATAAGTTCCTTCGGCGGATAGGTTCCCCCCCTGTACTGCGCAGGCGCAGCGCCTGCGCAGTACGTAGTACTGTTGGCCGCCGGAGATAGCCGAAGCTCAAACGCTTCGATCAGCTGTACACGGCGCCTGCGCTCTGGGTCCAGATTCCTTCCCCTCTATCCAAGTGGACCTAGAGGGGGAATCTAAAAGTGCCGAGCGCAGCGAGGCCGTGCCCGAAGCGTGGCGAGCGAAGCGAGCCCGCGAGGGGCCCTCTTACTGGCGCCGTGTACAGCTGATTTTCAGCTGTTCCGCTTCGGCTATTTCCGCCGGCTTCTACTGCGCATGCGCAGTAGAGGGGGAACTAATCCGCCGAGTGGAACTTATTCGGCAGAACACCGGCACTGGCTCCGCCCCCCGGCTGGCGGAGTTCTTTCACAGGAATGCGGCCGAAGCTCCGTCGGGCTGAATCGGAGATAGGGCCGAAGGTTTCCGAGTCCGTACGGAAGAAGCCGAAGTCGTGTGCCGACGCAGCCGAGGGTTTCCGGAGATCGCCGAACGCTCTTGCCGTCGCTCCGAGCTGAGCCGAAGCCGTCCGGAGATCGCCGAGTGTCCGTCCTGCCGGACTGCTGGAGGCGGACGCAGCGCCATGTTGGATGCTCCGGTCTGTGAGTGAGGAGAACCTACCGGCAACCCCCCTCCCCCCTCCCCCAACCGAGCGGCGCCCATGAAGAGCAGAACCTGAGCCCGCCGCCGCGGCCATGAGTCTCCCGCACAAAGCGGTCCTCAAATCCGCCAACCCCCCCACCGGAACCCCAACCGGGCCTCCCCCTCCCCCAACCGGGCCGCCGGCTCCGCCCACCACCGGGATCCGGGCCCTGCCCCCCCCACCCAACGCCGCCGCCGCCGCGTATCCTTCTATGAGGGGGGAACCGGGGATACTTACCTGATACCTACCTACACCGGGGATACCTACCTAATACCTCTGTACACCGGAGACACTTACCTCTGTACACCGGGGATACTTACCTAATACCTACCTACACCGGGGATACCTACCTGTCTGTGTATACCGGGGATACCTACCTACCTGTCTGTGTACACTGGGGATACTTACCTGATACCCACCTACACCGGGGATACCTACCTGTCTGTGTATACCGGGGATACCTACCTACACCGGGGACACTTACCTCTGTACACCGGGGATACCTACCTGTCTGCGTATACCGGGGATACCTACCTACACCGGGGACACTTACCTCTGTACACCGGGGATACCTACCTACACCGGGGATACCTACCTGTCTGTGTACACCGGGGATACTTACCTGACACCTACCTCTGTACACCCCTACCTACCTGTGTATACCGGGGACACTTACCTGTGTAAACCCCTACCTACCTGTCTGTGTATACCGGGGACACCTACCTGTGTTCACACACCTACCTCCATATATACACCGGGATCACTTACCTAATACCTACCTCTGTACACCCCTACCTACATACACCGGGTATACCTACCTACCTGTGCACACACTCCTACACCGGGGACACTTACCTCTATACACACACCTACCTATTTGTCTGTGTACACCGGACACCTACCTACCGACACCGGGGACACTTACCTAATACCTCTGTACACCGGACACTTACCTACAGACACACCTACCTAATACCTCTGTACACACACCGGGGACACTTACCTGTCTCTGTACACCGGACACCTACCTCCCTATACACCGGGGACACTTACCTACCTCCTTAGACACCTATATACCCTTACCTGTCGGTGTACACCGGACACCCAGCTAACTGTCTGTACACACCTACCTACACCGGGTATACCTACCTACCTCTGTACACACCCCTCCATAGACACCGAGCACCCACTTACCTACACACCTACCTATCTGGGCCCTTCCCACACCAACCTCTGTACACACACCTACCTATATACACACAGCTACCCGGGCCGAGGGGGGAACCGGGGACACCTACATATATGTGTCTATATATATATATATACACCCACCTACCTCTATACACACCCCTCCATGGACACCGGACACCCATCTACCTACACACCTACCCGGGCCCTGCCCCCCACCCACCGCCGCGTATCCTTCTGTAAGGGGAACCGGGGACACCTACCTACCTCCATACATAGACCCGTACCTCTGTACACACCCCTCCATAGACACCGGACACCTACCTAATACCTCTACCTGGGACATCTACCTACACACACCAACTTACCTATATACACCGGACACTTGCCTATCCGGGCCCTGCCCCCCTCCCAACACGTATCCTGTGACGGGGAGGGGACAACTGAGGACACCTACCTCTGTACACACTGGACACCTACCTACATAGACACCTACCCCACCCACCCTATGCCACGTATACTTCTATAAGGGGACAACTACCTACACCCACCTACCTCTATACACACCCCTCCATGGACACCCACCTACCTCTATACACACCCCTCCATGGACACCCACCTACCTCTATGGACACCCACCTACCTCTATACACACCCCTCCATGGACACCCACCTACCTCTATGGACACCCACCTACCTCTATGGACACCCACCTACCTCTATACACACAGATACCTCTATAGACACCTACCTATCCGGGCCCTGCCCCCACCCAACACATATCCTCCTGTGACTTACCAGGGACACCTACCTCCATAGACACCTACCTGGGTCCTGCCCCCACCCAACGCCGCGTATCCTATAACTTACCGGGGACACCTCCCTCCATATATACACCAGACACCTACCTATTCAGGGCCCTGCCCCCCCCCCCATATATCCTTCTGTGACTTACTGGGGACACCTACCTACCTGGGCCCTGCCCCCTCCCAACACGTATCCTTCTGTGAGGGGAGAACTGGGACACCTACCTGGGCCTAGGGGGTCCTCCTATGATTGGGGGAAGGGGACCTACCTATATAGATGATTGGGGACTCGCCTACCTACCTTCACACACTCCCCGGACACTTTATTAGGTACACCTGTTTGTTCAGTTGCTCGGTAACACAAATTACTAATCAGCCAATCACACGGCAGCGACTCAATGCATTTGGGCCTCTAGACGTGGTGAAGACGACTTGCTGCATCAGAATGGAGAAGAAAGGGGATCTGGGTGACTCTGAACGTGGCACGGTGGTTGGTTGTTGGTGACAGACGGGCCGGTCTGAGTATTTCTGGGATTTTCACACACAACCATCTCTCGGGATTACAGAGAATGGTGGGAAAAAGAGAAAATATCCAGTGAGCGGCAGTTGTGTGGAGGAAAATGCCTTGCTGATGTCAGAGGAGAATGGGGCAGACTGGATTCAGAGGATGGGAAGATAACAGGAACTCCAATAACCTCTCGTTACACCCAAGGTTTGCAGAATACCATCTCTGAACACACAACACACCCAACCTTGAAGCAGATGAGCTACAGCAGCAGAAGACCACACCGGGGGCCACTCCTGTCAGCTAAGAACAGGAAACTGAGGCTACAATTGGCACAGGATCATCGAAACTGGACAATAGAAGATTGGAAAAACGTCTCCTGGTCTGATGAGTCTGGATTTCAGCTGCGACATTGGTGGTGGGGGTGTAATGGTGCGGGGGATGGGGTATCACCGGTTCAGGCTGGTGGTGGAGGTGTAATGGTGTGGGGGATGGGATATCACCAGTTCAGGCTGGTGGTGGGGGTGTAATGGTGTGGGGGATGGGGTATCACCGGTTCAGGCTGGTGGTGGGGGTGTAATGGTGTGGGGGATGGGATATCACCGGTTTAGGCTGGTGGTGGGGGTGTAATGGTGTGGGGGATGGGGTATCACCGGTTCAGGCTGGTGGTGGGGGTGTAATGGTGTGGGGGATGGGATATCACCGGTTCAGGCTGGTGGTGGGGATGTAATGGTGTGGGGGATGGGATATCACCGGTTCAGGCTGGTGGGGGGGGGGTGTAATGGTGTGGGGGATGGGATATCACTGGTTCAGGCTGGTGGTGGGGGTGTAATGGTGTGGGGGATGGGGTATCACCGGTTCAGGCTGGTGGTGGGGGTGTAATGGTGTGGGGGATGGGATATCACTGGTTCAGGCTGGTGGTGGGGGTGTAATGGTGTGGGGGATGGGATATCACTGGTTCAGGCTGGTGGTGGGGATGTAATGGTGTGGGGGATGGGATATCACCGGTTCAGGCTGGTGGTGGGGGTGTAATGGTGTGGGGGATGGGGTATCACTGGTTCAGGCTGGTGGTGGGGGTGTAATGGTGTGGGGGATGGGGTATCACCGGTTCAGGCTGGTGGTGGGGGTGTAATGGTGTGGGGGATGGGATATCACCGGTTCAGGCTGGTGGTGGGGATGTAATGGTGTGGGGGATGGGATATCACCGGTTCAGGCTGGTGGGGGGGGGGTGTAATGGTGTGGGGGATGGGATATCACTGGTTCAGGCTGGTGGTGGGGGTGTAATGGTGTGGGGGATGGGATATCACCGGTTCAGGCTGGTGGTGGGGGTGTAATGGTGCGGGGGATGGGGTATCACCGGTTCAGGCTGGTGGTGGGGGTGTAATGGTGTGGGGGATGGGATATCACTGGTTCAGGCTGGTGGTGGGGGTGTAATGGTGTGGGGGATGGGGTATCACCGGTTCAGGCTGGTGGTGGGGGTGTAATGGTGTGGGGGATGGGGTATCTCCGGTTCAGGCTGGTGGTGGGGGTGTAATGGTGTGGGGGATGGGGTATCACCGGTTCAGGCTGGTGGTGGGGGTGTAATGGTGTGGGGGATGGGGTATCACCGGTTCAGGCTGGTGGTGGGGGTGTAATGGTGTGGGGGATGGGATATCACCGGTTCAGGCTGGTGGTGGGGTGTAATGGTGTGGGGGATGGGGTATCACCGGTTCAGACTGGTGGTGGGGGTGTAATGGTGTGGGGGGATGGGATATCACCGGTTCAGACTGGTGGTGGGGGTGTAATGGTGTGGGGGGATGGGATATCACCGGTTCAGGCTGGTGGTGGGGGTGTAATGGTGTGGGGGATGGGATATCACCGGTTCAGGCTGGTGGTGGGGGTGTAATGGTGTGGGGGATGGGATATCACCGGTTCAGGCTGGTGGTGGGGGTGTAATGGTGTGGGGGATGGGATATCACCGGTTCAGGCTGGTGGTGGGGGTGTAATGGTGCGGGGGATGGGGTATCACCGGTTCAGGCTGGTGGTGGAGGTGTAATGGTGTGGGGGATGGGATATCACCAGTTCAGGCTGGTGGTGGGGGTGTAATGGTGTGGGGGATGGGGTATCACCGGTTCAGGCTGGTGGTGGGGGTGTAATGGTGTGGGGGATGGGATATCACCGGTTTAGGCTGGTGGTGGGGGTGTAATGGTGTGGGGGATGGGGTATCACCGGTTCAGGCTGGTGGTGGGGGTGTAATGGTGTGGGGGATGGGATATCACCGGTTCAGGCTGGTGGTGGGGATGTAATGGTGTGGGGGATGGGATATCACCGGTTCAGGCTGGTGGGGGGGGGGTGTAATGGTGTGGGGGATGGGATATCACTGGTTCAGGCTGGTGGTGGGGGTGTAATGGTGTGGGGGATGGGATATCACTGGTTCAGGCTGGTGGTGGGGATGTAATGGTGTGGGGGATGGGATATCACCGGTTCAGGCTGGTGGTGGGGGTGTAATGGTGTGGGGGATGGGGTATCACTGGTTCAGGCTGGTGGTGGGGGTGTAATGGTGTGGGGGATGGGGTATCACCGGTTCAGGCTGGTGGTGGGGGTGTAATGGTGTGGGGGATGGGATATCACCGGTTCAGGCTGGTGGGGGGGGGGTGTAATGGTGTGGGGGATGGGATATCACTGGTTCAGGCTGGTGGTGGGGGTGTAATGGTGTGGGGGATGGGATATCACTGGTTCAGGCTGGTGGTGGGGATGTAATGGTGTGGGGGATGGGATATCACTGGTTCAGGCTGGTGGTGGGGGTGTAATGGTGTGGGGGATGGGGTATCACTGGTTCAGGCTGGTGGTGGGGGTGTAATGGTGTGGGGGATGGGGTATCACCGGTTCAGGCTGGTGGTGGGGGTGTAATGGTGTGGGGGATGGGATATCACCGGTTCAGACTGGTGGTGGGGGTGTAATGGTGTGGGGGATGGGGTATCACCGGTTCAGGCTGGTGGTGGGGGTGTAATGGTGTGGGGGATGGGATATCACCGGTTCAGGCTGGTGGTGGAGATGTAATGGTGTGGGGGATGGGATATCACCGGTTCAGGCTGGTGGTGGAGATGTAATGGTGTGGGGGATGGGATATCACCGGTTCAGGCTGGTGGTGGGGTGTAATGGTGTGGGGGATGGGGTATCACCGGTTCAGACTGGTGGTGGGGGTGTAATGGTGTGGGGGGATGGGATATCACCGGTTCAGACTGGTGGTGGGGGTGTAATGGTGTGGGGGGATGGGATATCACCGGTTCAGGCTGGTGGTGGGGGTGTAATGGTGTGGGGGATGGGATATCACCGGTTCAGGCTGGTGGTGGGGGTGTAATGGTGTGGGGGATGGGATATCACCGGTTCAGGCTGGTGGTGGGGGTGTAATGGTGTGGGGGATGGGATATCACCGGTTCAGGCTGGTGGTGGGGGTGTAATGGTGTGGGGGATGGGGTATCACCGGTTCAGGCTGGTGGTGGGGTGTAATGGTGTGGGGGATGGGATATCACTGGTTCAGGCTGGTGGTGGGGGTGTAATGGTGTGGGGGATGGGGTATCACCGGTTCAGGCTGGTGGTGGGGTGTAATGGTGTGGGGGATGGGATATCACCGGTTCAGGCTGGTGGTGGGGGTGTAATGGTGTGGGGGATGGGATATCACGGGTTCAGGCTGGTGGTGGGGGTGTAATGGTGTGGGGGATGGGATATCACCGGTTCAGGCTGGTGGTGGGGGTGTAATGGTGTGGGGGATGGGATATCACCGGTTCAGGCTGGTGGTGGGGGTGTAATGGTGTGGGGGATGGGGTATCACCGGTTCAGGCTGGTGGTGGGGGTGTAATGGTGTGGGGGGGATGGGGTATCACTGGTTCAGGCTGGTGGTGGGGGTGTAATGGTGTGGGGGATGGGGTATCACCGGTTCAGGCTGGTGGTGGGGGTGTAATGGTGTGGGGGATGGGATATCACCGGTTCAGGCTGGTGGTGGGGGGTGTAATGGTGTGGGGGATGGGGTATCACCGGTTCAGGCTGGTGGTGGAGGTGTAATGGTGTGGGGGATGGGATATCACCGGTTCAGGCTGGTGGTGGGGGTGTAATGGTGTGGGGGATGGGATATCACCGGTTCAGGCTGGTGGTGGGGGTGTAATGGTGTGGGGGATGGGATATCACCGGTTCAGGCTGGTGGTGGGGGTGTAATGGTGTGGGGGATGGGGTATCACCGGTTCAGGCTGGTGGTGGGGGTGTAATGGTGTGGGGGATGGGGTATCACCGGTTCAGGCTGGTGGTGGGGGTGTAATGGTGTGGGGGATGGGATATCACCGGTTCAGGCTGGTGGTGGGGGTGTAATGGTGTGGGGGATGGGGTATCACCGGTTCAGGCTGGTGGTGGGGGTGTAATGGTGTGGGGGATGGGATATCACCGGTTCAGGCTGGTGGTGGGGGTGTAGTGGTGTGGGGGATGGGGTATCACCGGTTCAGGCTGGTGGTGGTGGGAGTGTAATGGTGTGGGGGATGGGATATCACCGGTTCAGGCTGGTGGTGGGGGTGTAATGGTGTGGGGGATGGGATATCACCGGTTCAGGCTGGTGGTGGGGGTGTAATGGTGTGGGGGATGGGGTATCACCGGTTCAGGCTGGTGGTGGGGGTGTAATGGTGTGGGGGATGGGGTATCACCGGTTCAGGCTGGTGGTGGGGGGTGTAATGGTGTGGGGGATGGGATATCTCCGGTTCAGGCTGGTGGTGGTGGTGTAATGGTGTGGGGGGATGGGGTATCACCGGTTCAGGCTGGTGGTGGGGGTGTAATGGTGTGGGGGATGGGATATCACCGGTTCAGGCTGGTGGTGGGGGTGTAATGGTGTGGGGGATGGGATATCACCGGTTCAGGCTGGTGGTGGGGGTGTAATGGTGTGGGGGATGGGGTATCACCGGTTCAGGCTGGTGGTGGGGGTGTAATGGTGTGGGGGATGGGGTATCACCGGTTCAGGCTGGTGGTGGGGGTGTAATGGTGTGGGGGATGGGATATCACTGGTTCAGGCTGGTGGTGGGGGTGTAATGGTGTGGGGGATGGGATATCACCGGTTCAGGCTGGTGGTGGTGGTGTAATGGTGTGGGGGATGGGATATCACCGGTTCAGGCTGGTGGTGGTGGGGGTGTAATGGTGTGGGGGATGGGAGATCACCGGTTCAGGCTGGTGGTGGGGTGTAATGGTGTGGGGGATGGGATATCACTGGTTCAGGCTGGTGGTGGGGGTGTAATGGTGTGGGGGGATGGGGTATCACCGGTTCAGGCTGGTGGTGGGGGTGTGATGGTGTGGGGGATGGGATATCACCGGTTCAGGCTGGTGGTGGGGGTGTAATGGTGTGGGGGATGGGATATCACCGGTTCAGGCTGGTGGTGGGGGTGTAATGGTGTGGGGGATGGGATATCACTGGTTCAGGCTGGTGGTGGGGGTGTAATGGTGTGGGGGATGGGATATCACCGGTTCAGGCTGGTGGTGGGGGTGTAATGGTGTGGGGGATGGGATATCACCGGTTCAGGCTGGTGGTGGAGGTGTGATGGTGTGGGGGATGGGATATCACCGGTTCAGGCTGGTGGTGGGGGGTGTAATGGTGTGGGGGATGGGATATCACCGGTGGTTCAGGCTGGTGGTGGGGGTGTAATGGTGTGGGGGATGGGATATCACCGGTTCAGGCTGGTGGTGGGGGTGTAATGGTGTGGGGGATGGGATATCACTGGTTCAGGCTGGTGGTGGGGGTGTAATGGTGTGGGGGATGGGGTATCACCGGTTCAGGCTGGTGGTGGGGGTGTAATGGTGTGGGGGATGGGGTATCACCGGTTCAGGCTGGTGGTGGGGGTGTGATGGTGTGGGGGATGGGATATCACCGGTTCAGGCTGGTGGTGGGGGTGTAATGGTGTGGGGGATGGGATATCACCGGTTCAGGCTGGTGGTGGGGGTGTAATGGTGTGGGGGATGGGGTATCACCGGTTCAGGCTGGTGGTGGGGGTGTAATGGTGTGGGGATGGGATATCACCGGTTCAGGCTGGTGGTGGTGGTGTAATGGTGTGGGGGATGGGATATCACCGGTTCAGGCTGGTGGTGGTGGGGGTGTAATGGTGTGGGGGATGGGAGATCACCGGTTCAGGCTGGTGGTGGGGTGTAATGGTGTGGGGGATGGGATATCACTGGTTCAGGCTGGTGGTGGGGGTGTAATGGTGTGGGGGGATGGGGTATCACCGGTTCAGGCTGGTGGTGGGGGTGTGATGGTGTGGGGGATGGGATATCACCGGTTCAGGCTGGTGGTGGGGGTGTAATGGTGTGGGGGATGGGATATCACCGGTTCAGGCTGGTGGTGGGGGTGTAATGGTGTGGGGGATGGGATATCACTGGTTCAGGCTGGTGGTGGGGGTGTAATGGTGTGGGGGATGGGATATCACCGGTTCAGGCTGGTGGTGGGGGTGTAATGGTGTGGGGGATGGGATATCACCGGTTCAGGCTGGTGGTGGGGGTGTAATGGTGTGGGGGATGGGATATCACCGGTTCAGGCTGGTGGTGGGGGGTGTAATGGTGTGGGGGATGGGGTATCACCGGTTCAGGCTGGTGGTGGGGGATGGGGTATCAGTGGACAATGAGGTCCCTGTCCTCCAATGGCCTCCACACTCCCCACATCTCATCCAATAGAGAACCTTTGGGATGTGGTGGGACGGGAGATTGGCATCATGGATGTGAAGCAGACAAATCTGTAGGTGTGATGTTATCAGATCTCTATGGAGGAGAATCTCTGAGGAACGTTTACAACACCTTGTATGTACGCCGGACACCTACCTATCCAGACACTTCCTTCATCTACCGGGAGCCACCTACCTCTACAGACACCTACCTATGGAGAGGAGGAGGAGGACCGATCTACCAGACACTACGGATCCTTCTATGTACGGCCTGTGAGTGGATATACACCGGACACCTACCTACATATCAGGGCTCTTCCTTCTCATATATACCTGGGGAGGGGTACCTACCTATAGACATGGTGGGAGGGGGGTGGGAACTTAACCAAAACCTACCTTTTATATACCTACCAACCTCTCTATACATCAACCACCAGGGGGTCCTTCTATGGGGGAGGGGGGGCAATCTTCCTCTACATACCTTGTACATCCACCTATCTACATAGACATATCCGGGGGAGGGGTACCTACAGACATCTATGGAGAACCTACCACCTTATATACCCCCCACTGGGTATCCTTCTCTGATCAAGGGGGGACCAGGGACTTACCTCTATCTGTGTGTATATATATATATACACCTGCCTACCTACTTATATATGTACACACACCTACCCTCCATGTGTACCTACCTCATATATATATTAGAGCTGTATGATTCTGAGCACAATGAGAATCTCGATTTTTCTGCTTAGAATAAAGATCACGATTCTCTCGGTGTGAAATATTTCACATTATACAAAAAAAAAAATTAGGCAAACTTTACTGGTTAGTTTTTTTTTTTTTTTAATTCATTAAAGTAATTTTTCTCCCAAAAAATTGCATTTGAACGATCGCTGCACAAATACCGTGTGACATAAAATATTGTAACAACCACCATTTTATTCTCTGGGGTCTCTCTCTATATATATTTAATGTTTGGGGGTTCAAAGTAATTTTCTAGCAAAAAAAATGATTTTAACTTGAAACCGACAAATGTCAGAAAAATGTTCAGAGTTTAAACTTCTCATTTCCACACTGAAGAGTAAAAGTACAAATTGTTACAAAGTTTCCACTTCACTTCCTGTGATAAGAATCTTGTGAGAGAACTCTCTGCATAGAATCTCCCATTGTGTACTTAGCTCATATATAACTCCCCATCTTCCATACTCTATACCGTATTTATCGGCGTAAAACACGCACTTTTTTCCCCTGAAAATTGCAGGTGTGTGTTATACGCCGATCCCCTGCGATCCCGACCTGTCAATTCTTCAAAATCGCCGACCGCGATCTGAAAATGGCGCCACAATACACAGAGCCGGTCCTCGGCTCTTCCCGGCGGCTCTCGTTCACTTTCGGCTAGGTTTGGATAGCTCCGCTCGGGACTACGAGTGGAGCCGAAAGTGAACGAGAGCGGCCGGGAAGAGCCGAGGACCGGCTCTGTGTATTTCGCCGCCATTTTCAGATCGCGGTCGGCGATTTTGAAGAATTGACAGGTCGGGATCGCAGGGGATCGGCGTATAACACACACCTGCGATTTTCAGGGGAAAAAAGTGCGTGTTATACGCCGATAAATACGGTATATACCTACCCACTCCAATTATACTTACCTGCTATAGACACACCTACCTAGATACACCTTCTTCATCCTGTGGACACCTACCTTCCTATTTACACCAAACTTATATATACCTACCCCCTATATATATATATCTCTCCCCCTCCCCCCCCCATACATATCTATGTATACATACTACTCCATCCAATGGGTACCTACCTCTCCTGTGCACATATACATTCATCCCACTATATACACACAGCACATACCTACCTCCCTATGGGTACCTACCTCCTCTGTATGGGTATGTATATATATATATATATATTATGCACCTACCTACCCACCCCTTACACATTGTACATTTATCTACTGTCCCCTCCCCCGTACAGTATGTGTGCACCTCCTGTGACTACCTACCTACCTCACACGCCCCATGTACCTACCTTGCTCTATACACACCCCATGTACTTACCTCGCTCTATACATACCCCATGTACTGACCTCGCTCTATACACACCCTGTGTACCTACCTCGCTCTATACATACCCCGTGTACTTACCTCACTCTATACCCACCCCATGTACCTGCCTCGCTCTATACATACCCCGTGTACTTACCTCGCTCTATACATACCCCATGTACTTACCTCGCTCTGCATACACACCCCATGTACCTACCTCGCTCTGCATACACACCCCATGTACCTGCCTCGCTCTATACAAACCCCGTGTACTTACCTCGCTCTATACATACCCCGTGTACTTACCTCGCTCTATACAAACCCCGTGTACTTACCTCACTCTCTACATACCCCGTGTACTTACCTCGCTCTATACATACCCCGTGTACTTACCTCGCTCTATACAAACCCCGTGTACTTACCTCGCTCTATACAAACCCCGTGTACTTACCTCGCTCTATACAAACCCCGTGTACTTACCTCGCTCTGCATACACACCCCATGTACCTACCTCGCTCTGCATACACACCCCATGTACCTACCTCGCTCTGCATACACACCCCATGTACCTACCTCGCTCTGCATACACACCCCATGTACCTGCCTCGCTCTGTATACACACCCCATGTACCTGCCTCGCTCTGTATACACACCCCATGTACTTACCTCGCTCTGTATACACACCCCATGTACCTACCTCGCTCTGCATACACACCCCATGTACCTACTTCGCTCTATACATACCCCATGTACCTACCTCGCTCTATACACACCCCATGTACCTACCTCGCTCTATACACACCCCATGTACCTACCTCGCTCAGGGGGCCCACTGTACATTGTGTTTTTGTTGCTCGTAGCAACCATCTGGCTCCTCCCTTTTCATTCTCCAGGCTGCAGTAGAAGGGGGGAAGTTGTTTTCCATGGTGACCCCTCCCCCTTCATGCATTGTAGCTCTGTGATTGGCTGAGTGTTGGAGCAGGTCCCGCCTCCCCAGCACACAGGATCCGATTGTCAGCTCCTGTGCCGTGTTCTGTCATCAGAGGACACCTCCAGCAAGGTGTGTGGGAGTCCTCCGGCAACCATGGCAACAGTACCCTGGAATTGCCCCCGGATCTGTGACCCCGGGGGTCCCGTCTGATGCCGGAGGGCGGCGGGTCGCTGATCCTTCGAGAACCGGACAATGTAAAGATCTCCAGCGCAGAAGCAGGTAAGTGTCCCTGTGTGGTGAGATCTCCCCGGGAGCTCCCTGAACAAGTCAGAGTTCCCCTTTAAGAAGTGATTGTGGGTGGAGCTTATCTGAGGATAAGGTGATCGATGATGTCATGAAGTCCAGTATGAGGATCTACAGGGGAGAGGGGCACTCAGAACACAGACTGATCCCCTCCCCCTCATCAATGTGATCACCTTATTATAGACTGTGATGTCATCACTGGGTCTCTGTGCTTCTCTATGGCAGGCAGATCATGGCTGGTGGGAGGGGCTTCCTGAGAACATCCCAGCCCCCGGCCTCAGTACTCCTCTCCAGAGCCCTCAGCTCTGATGTAAGCAGTGGGAGGAGTTATGAATATATCAAAATGCCTTGATGGGAGGTGTCAGTCTGGAGGAGTGGGCGTTCCTAGGCAGGCTGTATTTGCATAGGTAACGCCCACATGTAATGCTGAGTTCTGTGATTGGAAGAAGTGAATCCAAGGAAAGAAAGTTTCTGTAATGATTGGTCGCCTCTCTGTGTGGGTGGGAGGAGCTCCGGGTCCATCTGTGTCATGTGACCACACAGGGCCGCCGTGTCCCTTCCTGTGCTGACTCTGCAAATGTCTGACACAGATCAGCCCCCTGGGGGAGGGGAGACTGAGGAAATGACTCCTCCTCCTTCTACAAAGTTACAATGTACAGTCTGATCACTGGGGGAGGGGAGACTGAGGAAATGATGACTCCTCCTTCTACAAAGTTACAATGTACAGTCTGATCACTGGGGGAGGGGAGACTGAGGAAATGACTCCTCCTCCTTCTACAAAGTTACAATGTACAGTCTGATCACTGGGGGAGGGTAGACTGAGGAAATGACTCCTCCTGCCTGCAGCAGACTGATGACATCACAGCCTAGGCGGAGTCACTGATTGGAGCTGTAATGGTGATTTGTTTTTAGGGATTCGGCTGTGTGGGCGGAGTTGTAGATGTTGCGGCATTGTGTCAGCCAATCACCATCGCTCCTGATCTCCAGGAGGACCGCCAATGAGATCCATGTATGGGGGATGTCACATGATCTGTCCTGAGATGCACCCTGAGGCAGGAGACTGCATTTTCCTCTGCTGCAGTTCAGTAACACGGCGGACATATCTTGTCCCTCCCCCAGCCTGTGATTGGACAGTGAAAGGAGAAGCAACGGAGCAATGAACTCCTCTTTATCACTCTCCTCCCATCAGCATGCTTTTTTCACTCTAGCACAGCTAATTGGCTCCTTGTGCTGCTTCTCCCTCTCCCAGTCTGAGCTGTGCTGTGCAGGGATAGGAAGAGGCGGATCCCGAATCACGGAATGTGTTGGGGGCGGGGCAATGTTTTGTTACAATGTATTTCTGCATTCCCTTTAATCTTTGTACCGTTATTGGAATGTCCCTGAGTGTTAAGTGTACAAATGTGCTCCGCCCCATGTGGGTGGGGCCATGCTTCTCTCTATGCAGGCTCCGCCCTCCCTCAGATACCTCCCCCATGTGTGGGGCCCCTGATCATTTAGTGAGTGGGACATTCTACAGGAGGGGGGCGGTGTACAGGAGGGGGGCGGTGTACAGGAGGGGGGCTGTGTACTGGAGGGGTGGCGGTGTACAGGAGGGGGGCGGTGTACAGGAGGGGGGCGGTGTACAGGAGGGGGGCGGTGTACAGGAGGGGGCGGTGTACTGGAGGGGTGGTGGTGCTCGCTGCTCTTGTACAGCTGGGTGCGGTTAAGAGATTTCCCCTCTGTGGGGGGCCCCCAGGCCCCTGATTGCATCTCTCCAGAATTTTAAAGTGACTGCAGTTGGGGCGGAGAAGCTGGAGTTGGGGGCTGCACTTTATGGAGTTGGGGGCGGAGATGGTTTCGGGGTGGAGAGGGCGGTTTGGGGCGGAGATGATGGAGGTGACAGCGGTGGGGGGGCGGAGATAATGGAGGTGACGGCGGTTGGGGGGCCGAGATGATGGAGGTGATAGCGATTGGGGGGGCGGAGATGATGAAGGTCACGGCGGTTGAGGGGCGGAGATGATCGAGGTGACGGTGGTTGGGGGGCGGAGATGATCGAGGTGAAGGCGCTTGGGGGGGGGGGCGTAGATGATGGAGGTGAAGGCGGTTGGGGGGGCGTAGATGATGGAGGTGAAGGCGGTTGGGGGGGCGGAGATGATGGGGGTGACGGCAAATTGGGGGGGAGATGATGGAGGTGACGGCAGTTGGGGGGCGGAGATGATGGAGGTGAAGGCGGTTGGGCCGGCGGAGATGATGGAGGCGACGGTGGTTGGGGGGGCGGAGATGATGGAGGTGACGGTGGTTGGGGGGTGGAGATGATGGAGGTGAAGGCGGTTGGGGGGGGCAGAGATGATGGAGGTGAAGGCGGTTGGGGGGGGCAGAGATGATGGAGGTGAAGGCGGTTGGGGGGGCGGAGATGATGAAGGTCACGGCGGTTGAGGGGCGGAGATGATCGAGGTGATGGTGGTTGGGGGGGCGTAGATGATGGAGGTGACGGCGGTTTGGGGCGGAGATGATGGAGGTGACGGCGGTTTGGGGCGGAGATGATGGAGGTGACGGCAGTTGGGGGGCGGAGATGATGGAGGTGAAGGCGGTTGGGGGGGCGGAGATGATGGAGGTGAAGGCGGTTGGGGGGGCGTAGATGATGGAGGTGAAGGCGGTTGGGGGGGCATAGATGATGGAGGTGAAGGCGGTTTGGGGGGCATAGATGATGGAGGTGAAGGCGGTTTGGGGGGCATAGATGATGGAGGTGGCGGTTGGGGGGGGCGCAGATGATGGAGGTGACGGCGGTTGGGGGCGGAGATGGTGAAGGCGGTGGGGGGGTGTAGGTGATGGAGGTGAAGGCGGTTGGGGGGGCGTAGGTGATGGAGGTGAAGGCGGTTGGGGGGGCGTAGGTGATGGAGGTGAAGGCGGTTGTGGGGGCGTAGATGATGGAGGTGAAGGCGGTTGGGGGGGCATAGATGATGGAGGTGACGGTTGGGGGGGCGCAGATGATGGAGGTGAAAGCGGTTAGGGGGCGTAGATGATGGAGGTGACTGCCGTTTGGGGCGGAGATGATGGAGGTGATGGCGGTTTGGGGCGGAGATGATGGAGGTGACGGCAGTTGGGGGGCGGAGATGATGGAGGTGATGGCGGTTGGGCAGGCGAAGATGATGAAGGTCACGGCGGTTGGGGGGGCGAAGATGATGGAGCTGAAGGCAGTTGGGGGGGCGTAGATGATGGAGGTGAAGGCGGTTGGGGGGGCGTAGATGACGGAGGTGAAGGCGGTTGTGGGGGCGTAGATGATGGAGGTGAAGGCGGTTGGGGGGGCATAGATGGAGGTGGCGGTTGGGGGGGCGCAGATGATGGAGGTGACGGCGGTTGGGGGCGGAGATGGTGAAGGCGGTGGGGGGGGCGTAGGTGATGGAGGTGAAGGCGGTTGGGGGGGGCGTAGGTGATGGAGGTGAAGGCGGTTGGGGGGGCGTAGGTGATGGAGGTGAAGGCGGTTGGGGGGCGGAGATGATAAAGGTGAAGGCGGTTGGAGGGGAGGAGATGATGGAGGTGACGGTGGTTGGGGGAGGAGATGATGGAGGTGAAGGCGGTTGGAGGGGAGGAGATGATGGAGGTGACAGCGGTTGGGGGATGGAGGTGACGGTGGTTGGGGGGGTGGAGATGATGGAGGTGACGGTGGTTGGGGGAGGAGATGATGGAGGTGACGGTGGTTGGGGAGGAGATGATGGAGGTGACGGTGGTTGGGGGAGGAGATGGAGGTGACGGTGGTTGGAGGAGGAGAGGATGGAGGTGACGGCGGTTGGGGTGGCAGAGATGATGGAGGTGAAGGCGGTTGGGGGGGCGGAGATAATGGAGGTGAAGGCGGTTGGGGGGGGGGCGGAGATGATGGAGGTGAAGGCGGTTGGGGGGGCGTAGATGATGGAGGTGAAGGTGGTTGAGGGCGGAGATGATGGAGTTGAAGGCGGTTGGGGGATGGAGGTAACTGCGGTTGGGGGGGTGGAGCTAATGGAGGTGACGGTGTTTGGGGGGTGGAGATGATGGAGGTGAAGGGGGTTGGGGGGGGCAGAGATGATGGAGGTGAAGGCGGTTGGGGGGGCGGAGATGATGGAGGTGAAGGCGGTTGGGAGGGGGCGGAGATGATGGAGGTGAAGGCGGTTGGGGGGGCGGAGATGATGGAGGTGAAGGCGGTTGGGGGGCGGAGATGATGGAGGTGAAGGTGGTTGGGGGGGGCGGAGATGGTGAAGGCGGTTGGGGGGGCGGAGATGATGGAGGTGAAGGCGGTTGGGGGGGCGGAGATGGTGAAGGCGGTTGGGGGGGCGGAGATGGTGAAGGCGGTTGGGGGGGCGGAGATGATGGAGGTGAAGGCGGTTGGGGGGGCGGAGATGATGGAGGTGAAGGCGGTTGGGGGGGCGGAGATGATGGAGGTGAAGGCGGTTGGGGGGCGGAGATGATGGAGGTGAAGGCGGTTGGGGGGGCGAGATGATGGAGGTGAAGGCGGTTGGGGGCGGAGATGATGGAGGTGAAGGCGGTTGGGGGCGGAGATGATGGAGGTGAAGGCGGTTGGGGGCGGAGATGATGGAGGTGAAGGCGGTTGGGGCCGGAGATGGTGAAGGCGGTTAGGGGCGGAGGTGACTGCGGTTGGGGGGCGGAGATGATGGAGGTGACTGCAGTTGGGGGGGTGGAGATGATGGAGGAGACGGCGGTTGGGGGATGGAGGTGACTGTGGTTGGGGGGGAGGAGATGATGGAGGTGAAGGCGGTTGGGCCGGCGGAGATGATGGAGGTGACGGCGGTTGGGGGGGCGGAGATGATGGAGGTGGTTGGGGGCGGAGATGATGGAGGTGAAGGCGGTTGGGCCGGCGGAGATGATGGAGGTGACGGCGGTTGGGGGGGCGGAGATGATGGAGGTGACGGCGGTTGGGGGGGCGGAGATGATGGAGGTGACGGCGGTTGGGGGGGCGGAGATGATGGAGGTGAAGGCGGTTGGGGGGGCGGAGATGATGGAGGTGAAGGCGGTTGAGGGGGCGGAGATGATGGAGGTGAAGGCGGTTGGGGGTGGAGATGATGGAGGTGACTGCTGTTAGGGGGGAGGAGGTGAAGGCGGTTTGGGGCGAAGACGATGGAGAGCTTGATGTGGTAAATTGGGGGGGTGACGGCGGTTGGGTGGGCAGAGATGATGGAGGTGACGGCGGTTGGGGGCGGAGATGGAGGTGACGGCGGTTGGGGGCAGAGATGGAGGTGACAGCGGTTGGGGGGGCAGAGATGATGGAGGTGACGGCGGTTGGGTGGGCGGAGATGATGGAGGTGACGGCGGTTGGGTGGGCGGAGATGATGGAGGTGACGGCGGTTGGGGGCGGAGATGGAGGTGACAGCGGTTGGGGGTGCGGAGATGATGGAGGTGATGGAGGTTGGGGGGGCGAATATGATGGAGAGCTTGATGTGGTAAATTGGGGGGGCACTGCGATTGAGGGGACGAGATGATGGAGGTGAATGCGGTTGGGGGGGTGAAGACGATGGAGAGCTTGATGTGGTAAATTGGGGGGGGTGATGGCGATTGAAGGGTGGAGGTGACAGCGGTTGGGTGGGCGGAGATGATGGAGGTGACAGCATTTGGGGGGGCGAATATGATGGAGAGTTTGATGTGGTAAATTGGGGGGTGACTGCGATTGAGGGGATGAGATGATGGAGGTGACAGCGGTTGGGGGGGGGGGGGGGGGGCGCGGAGGTGATGGAGGTGACCGCGGTTGGGGGGGCAGAGATGATGGAGGTGACGGTGGTTGGGGCGGAGATGATGGAGGTGAGGGCGGTTGGGGCGGAGATGATGGAGGTGGCGGCGGTTGGGGGCGGAGATAATGGAGGTGACGGTGGTTGGGGGCGGAAATGATGGAGGTGACGGCGGTTGGGGGCGGAGATGATTGAGGTGACAGCGGTTGGGGGGACGAGATGATGGAGGTGACGGCGGTTGGGGGCGGAGATGATGGAGGTGACAGCAGTTGGGGGGACGAGATGATGGAGGTGACAGCGGTTGGGGGGGCGAAGATGATGGAGGTGACAGCGGTTGGGGGGACGAGATGATGGAGGTGACAGCGGTTGGGGGGACGAGATGATGGAGGTGACAGCGGTTGGGGGGACGAGATGATGGAGGTGACAGCGGTTGGGTGGGCGGAGGTGACGGCGGTTGGGGGCGGAGATGATGGAGGTGACAGCAGTTGGGGGGACGAGATGATGGAGGTGACAGCGGTTGGGGGGGCGAAGATGATGGAGGTGACAGCGGTTGGGGGGACGAGATGATGGAGGTGACAGCGGTTGGGGGGACGAGATGATGGAGGTGACAGCGGTTGGGGGGACGAGATGATGGAGATGACAGCGGTTGGGGGGACGAGATGATGGAGGTGACAGCGGTTGGGGGGGGACGAAGATGATGGAGGTGACAGCGGTTGGGGGGGGACGAAGATGATGGTGAGCTTGATGTGGTAAATTGGGGGGGTGGGGGTGCACCCCGCTTGCTGACTGCAGTAGAAGAGCTGCATGTAATGAATGGTGGGGTTGTGCGCTCCTCCGCAGGTTGCAGCGCCGTTCGTTGTCTGGTGTAATCTGCGGTAAAGCCGCGTCCTTCAGGTGAGGAACAGACGGCCCATGTGGCTGGGACTTGTAGTTTCCTAGCAGTGTGCGGGGGCTGGTGGAGATGTGGATTCCAGTGTCTATGGGGGGGGGAGGGGAGGGGGGTGGAAATGGCTGAGCAGCACATTTTAGCACTTTGTGTCACAGCAGATGAGGCGGGACAATCCCACCGGGAGGAGGGGGGAGGGGGGGGGGCTGCCGTTGCCTTGTATAGCTCAGGAAGCCTCTCTGTGTGCACAGCTGTTATCCTGCGAGGGGTCCGATCGTTCCATGGAATTGTATCGCCGATCATCTGTCTGTATGTACAGCGCGCTGATCCCCTGCTAAGTGGCTCGGGCGCCTCATGTGGATTGCAGTGTGGGTGGTGAGTGTTGTTGTGTGCGGAGGGTCATGTGGTTGCGCAATGTCTATATATAGGGCAGACAGTCATGTTTTCCGCTGCGCGCTCTGCTGGCGCTGTACTCGCTCTTACCCAATCCGTGAGTCACGCCGCCGGTTACTTTCTGTTTTCCTTTCCTCTGCCTGACCTTTCCACCTGATCAGCATCAAGTTTGTTGTTTTTTCTGTGTTTACTTACCTACCGGGGGGGGGGCCTGGACATGTACCTACCCGGGGAGGGGGGCCTGGACATGTACCTACCCAGGGAGGGGGGCCTGGACATGTACCTACCCGGGGAGGGGGGGGCCTGGACACGTACCTACCGGGGGAGGGGGGGGCCTGGACATGTACCTACCCGGGGAGGGGGGGGCCTGGACATGTACCTACCCGGGGAGGGGGACCTGGACATGTACCTACCCGGGGAGGGGGACACGTACCTACCGGGGGGTGGGGGCCTGGACACGTACCCACTGGGAGGGGCCTGGACACGTACCTGTGTCCCCACACACAAAACCGAGTCCGGGGTCAGCAACCTCCTCCACATTAAATGGCAATACTGCACCTTTACCTCTTGGGTCACCCCAATTCCTGCACCTCCCCCCCCTTCCTCGGGTTTCCCCAGTTCCTGCACCTCCCCCCCTCCTCGAGTCACCCCAATTTCTGCACCTTCCCCCCCCCCCTCGAGTCACCCCAGTTCCTGCACCTTCATCCCCCCACCTTGGGTCACCCCAGTTCCTGCACCCCCCCTCCCCCAGGTCTCCACAGTTCCTGCACCCCCCCTCCTTGGGTCTCCCCAGTTCCTGCATCTTCATCCCCCACCTCGGGTCACCCCAGTTCCTGCACCTGTTCCCCTCCTCGGGTCACCCCAGTTCCTGCACCTCCACCCCTCTCCTTGGGTCACCCCAGTTCCTGCACCCCCCCTCCTCGAGTCACCCCAATTCCTGCACCTGTTCCCCTCCTCGGGTCACCCCAGTTCCTGCACCTCCACCCCCTCCTTGGGTCACCCCAGTTCCCACACCTTCCTCCCCCCCTCGAGTCTCCCCAGTTCCTGCACCTTCATCCCCCACCTTGGGTCACCCCAGTTCCTGCACCCCCCCTCCTCGGGTCACCCCATTTCCTGCGCCTTCTCAGCTCGGGTCACCCCAAATTCTGCATCATTAGAAGCACAGGGAATTATCACTCATACCCATACGCTGCAGCTGGTGTTTCCCATAGGGACGGTGGATAGGATGAAGCTCGCAGCCTCAGGTAGGTGTACACCGATACTCGGAGGACCAGCAAGTCGTGTGGTTCTGAAAACATCATGGAGGTGGGTCAGCCACGGCCCATGGGAGGAGCAGGTTGGTGGGTGTCAGATGCCCTCACACCCCTTTATGGTTCCACCCGCTGGCTGCTACATCATTACACACTGGGGGACACACTAGTGATGTATCGGGTGGGACTGCAATGCGTGGCGGGGTACCTGAGCATCTGACACACGAAAGTCTTGGGTGCAGAATATTCTTCATTTGGTGTCATTCTGAAAGACAGTGAAGATTGGCGGCGGAGGGAATGGTGGGCATTACTACTCTCCTTTTTACAGGGGGGGCTTTTAAAAAAATGTTTTTATTTTAACTGCATTCTCTGATGTCTGATCAGCCTCTGATAGACACGGCTCCCCTCTCTGATTTCTGCGTGGCTTCTGGTAGACATGGTGGCCCCCTCTCTGATTTCTGCGTGGCTTCTGGTAGACATGGTGGCCCCCTCTCTGATTTCTGCGTGGCTTCTGGTAGACATGGTGGCCCCCTCTCTAATTTCTGCGTGGCTTCTGGTAGACATGGTGGCCCCCTCTCTGATTTCTGCGTGGCTTCTGGTAGACATGGTGGCCCCCTCTCTGATGTTTGATTTGACTCTGTTGAACATGGCCTCCTGTCTTTGGTCTAATTGGCCTCCCTCTCTGGTGTCTGGCTTCTAATGGCCACCCCATCTCTGGTGTCTGCCCTCTGATGGACATGGCCGCCCTCCCTCTGGTGCCTAATCGGCCTTTGATGGACAGGGCCAACTCTCCTTGGTGTTTTGATTGGCCTCTGATGGATATGGCTGTCTCTCTTTGGTGTTTAATCGACCTCTGATAAACATGGCCGCATCTTTGGTGTGTGATTGGCCTCTGATGGACATGGCCCCCTCTCTTTCTTATCTGATCGGCCTCTAATAGACATGGCTGCCTCTGTTTGGTATCTGATCAGCCTCCAATGGACATGGCTACTTCTCTTTGAAGTCTGATTGGCCTCTGATTGACATGGCCTCCCCTTTCTTTGATGTTTGATCATCCTTTTATGGGCATGGCCGCCTCTTTGGTATCTGATTTGCATCTGATAGACATGGCCCCTCATCTCTGGTATCCGATCGGCCTCTTAAGACATGGCCGCCCCTTTTTGGAGTCTGATCAGCATCTGATGGACATGGTGGCCCTTCTTTTGTGTCTGGCCCCTGATGGACATGATCCATTTTCTCTGCTATCTGATAGACATGGCGTCCTCTTTCGTATCTGATCTGCCTCTGATAGACATGGTCCCCTCTCTCTGGAATAAAATCGATATGGACCCCTCTCTTTCGTATTTGATCGGCCTGATAGACATGCACCCCCCCCCCTCTTTGGTATCTGATGGACATGGCCTCCCTTCTTTGGTGTCTGGCCTCTGATGGGCATGGTCCCCTTTCTCTGGTATCTAATGCCTCGTTTCCACCGAGCGGTTCGGGTCGGATCGGTTTGGAAGGCCTAGAATGGTCCGGCCTGTTCAGGCGAGCGTTTCCACTGCAAGTCGGACCGACGGGCCATACGTGGGTTTAGAAAAAATCCCGTCATGGCGTCACACGTCCGCCAATCAGTGTAATGCATCATAGCTCCGCCCTAACCGAACCGTTCCATTTTCTATGGCCCCACATTTGAAGCAGGACCCTGAATGGAACGGTTCGGTTGTATGGGCCGCTTTCATAATGGAAACACCCAAAATAGCGAACCGAACCGATCCGCTCAGTGGAAACGAGGCATTATAGACATGGACGGCTCTCTGGTATCTGATGGGCATGGCCCCCTCCTTTTTGAGTCTGATCCACCTCTAATGGTCATACTTCTCTGGTGTCTGATGGGAACGGTCCCCTTTTTTCCTGGTGTCTGATGGGAACGGTCCCCTTTTTTCCTGGTGTCTGATGGGAACGGTCCCCTTTTTTCCTGGTGTCTGATGGGAACGGTCCCCTTTTTTCCTGGTGTCTGATGGGAACGGTCCTCTTTTTTTCCTGGTGTCTGATGGGAACGGTCCCCTTTTTTCCTGGTGTCTGATGGGAACGGCCCCCTTTTTTTCCTGGTGTCTGATGGGAACGGCCCCCTTTTTTTCCTGGTGTCTGATGGGAACGGCCCCCTTTTTTTCCTGGTGTCTGATGGGAACGGCCCCCTTTTTTCCTGGTGTCTGATGGACATGGTCCCCTTTTTTCCTGGTGTCTGATGGGAACGGTCCCCTTTTTTTCCTGGTGTCTGATGGGAACGGTCCCCTTTTTTTCCTGGTGTCTGATGGGAACGGTCCCCTTTTTTTCCTGGTGTCTGATGGGAACGGTCCCCTTTTTTCCTGGTGTCTGATGGGAACGGTCCCCTCTTTTACTGGTGTCTGATGGACATGGTTCCCTCTTTTACTGGTGTCTGATGGACATGGTCCCCTCTTTTACTGGTGTCTGATGGACATGGTCCCCTTTTTTCCTGGTGTCTGATGGGAACGGTCCCCTTTTTTCCTGGTGTCTGATGGGAACGGTCCCCTCTTTTACTGGTGTCTGATGGACATGGTCCCCTTTTTTACTGGTGTCTGATGGACATGGTCCCCTTTTTTACTGGTGTCTGATGGGAATGGTCCCCTTTTTTCCTGGTGTCTGATGGGAACGGTCCCCTTTTTTTTACTGGTGTCTGATGGGAACGGTCCCCTTTTTTCCTGGTGTCTGATGGGAACGGTCCCCTTTTTTTTTACTGGTGTCTGATGGGAACGGTCCCCTTTTTTCCTGGTGTCTGATGGGAACGGTCCCCTTTTTTCCTGGTGTCTGATGGGAACGGTCCCCTTTTTTCCTGGTGTCTGATGGGAACGGTCCCCTTTTTTACTGGTGTCTGATGGACATGGTCCCCCTTTTTTCTGGTGTCTGATGGGAACGGTCCCCCTTTTTTCCGGTGTCTGATGGACATGGTCCCCCTTTTTTTCGGTGTCTGATCAACCTCTGATAGACATGGCCCCCTCTCTTTGCAGTCTGATTGGCCTGTGTTGTACTATCAGACCTTCCTGGAGCTGGGAACTGTGTGTTCTGACGGCGTTGCATTCACACAGGGAAGTAATGATTGTGTATTGTACCAGCACAGAACAGGATGTTTGATGTGTGAGGGGGAGGGGTAGAGATGATTCAGCTGGGAGTTGGAGCATTCAGGGACATGGTGTTGTGGTTGTATGCCGCTCTGTAGCTGGGCTGGGTGATTATGGGTAACCTGTGGTGGTTGTATGCCGCTCTGTAGCTGGGCTGGGTGAATATGGGTAACCTGTGGTGGTTGTATGCCGCTCTGTAGCTGGGCTGGGTGAATATGGGTAACCTGTGGTGGTTGTATGCCGTTCTGTAGCTGGGCTGGGTGAATATGGGTAACCTGTGGTGGTTGTATGCCGCTCTGTAGCTGGGCTGGGTGAATATGGGTAACCTGTGGTGGTTGTATGCCGTTCTGTAGCTGGGCTGGGTGAATGTGGGTAACCTGTGGTGGTTGTATGCCGCTCTGTAGCTGGGCTGGGTGAATATGGGTAACCTGTGGTGGTTGTATGCCGCTCTGTAGCTGGGCTGGGTGAATATGGGTAACCTGTGGTGGTTGTATGCCGCTCTGTAGCTGGGCTGGGTGAATGTGGGTAACCTGTGGTGGTTGTATGCCGCTCTGTAGCTGGGCTGGGTGAATATGGGTAACCTGTGGTGGTTGTATGCCGCTCTGTAGCTGGGCTGGGTGAATGTGGGTAACCTGTGGTGGTTGTATGCCGCTCTGTAGCTGGGCTGGGTGAATATGGGTAACCTGTGGTGGTTGTATGCCGCTCTGTAGCTGGGCTGGGTGAATATGGGTAACCTGTGGTGGTTGTATGCCGCTCTGTAGCTGGGCTGGGTGAATGTGGGTAACCTGTGGTGGTTGTATGCCGCTCTGTAGCTGGGCTGGGTGAATATGGGTAACCTGTGGTGGTTGTATGCCGCTCTGTAGCTGGGCTGGGTGATTATGGGTAACCTGTGGTGGTTGTATGCCGCTCTGTAGCTGGGCTGGGTGAATATGGGTAACCTGTGGTGGTTGTATGCCGCTCTGTAGCTGGGCTGGGTGAATGTGGGTAACCTGTGGTGGTTGTATGCCGTTCTGTAGCTGGGCTGGGTGAATGTGGGTAACCTGTGGTGGTTGTATGCCGTTCTGTAGCTGGGCTGGGTGAATATGGGTAACCTGTGGTGGTTGTATGCCGCTCTGTAGCTGGGCTGGGTGATTATGGGTAACCTGTGGTGGTTGTATGCCGCTCTGTAGCTGGGCTGGGTGAATATGGGTAACCTGTGGTGGTTGTATGCCGCTCTGTAGCTGGGCTGGGTGAATATGGGTAACCTGTGGTGGTTGTATGCCGTTCTGTAGCTGGGCTGGGTGAATGTGGGTAACCTGTGGTGGTTGTATGCCGTTCTGTAGCTGGGCTGGGTGATTATGGGTAACCTGTGGTGGTTGTATGCCGCTCTGTAGCTGGGCTGGGTGATTATGGGTAACCTGTGGTGGTTGTATGCCGCTCTGTAGCTGGGCTGGGTGAATATGGGTAACCTGTGGTGGTTGTATGCCGCTCTGTAGCTGGGCTGGGTGAATATGGGTAACCTGTGGTGGTTGTATGCCGCTCTGTAGCTGGGCTGGGTGAATATGGGTAACCTGTGGTGGTTGTATGCCGCTCTGTAGCTGGGCTGGGTGATTGTGGGTAACCTGTGGTGGTTGTATGCCGCTCTGTAGCTGGGCTGGGTGATTATGGGTAACCTGTGGTGGTTGTATGCCACTCTGTAGCTGGGCTGGGTGAATGTGGGTAACCTGTGGTGGTTGTATGCCGTTCTGTAGCTGGGCTGGGTGAATGTGGGTAACCTGTGGTGGTTGTATGCCGCTCTGTAGCTGGGCTGGGTGAATATGGGTAACCTGTGGTGGTTGTATGCCGCTCTGTAGCTGGGCTGGGTGAATATGGGTAACCTGTGGTGGTTGTATGCCGCTCTGTAGCTGGGCTGGGTGAATATGGGTAACCTGTGGTGGTTGTATGCCGCTCTGTAGCTGGGCTGGGTGAATGTGGGTAACCTGTGGTGGTTGTATGCCGTTCTGTAGCTGGGCTGGGTGAATGTGGGTAACCTGTGGTGGTTGTATGCCGTTCTGTAGCTGGGCTGGGTGAATATGGGTAACCTGTGGTGGTTGTATGCCGCTCTGTAGCTGGGCTGGGTGATTATGGGTAACCTGTGGTGGTTGTATGCCGCTCTGTAGCTGGGCTGGGTGAATATGGGTAACCTGTGGTGGTTGTATGCCGCTCTGTAGCTGGGCTGGGTGAATATGGGTAACCTGTGGTGGTTGTATGCCGTTCTGTAGCTGGGCTGGGTGAATGTGGGTAACCTGTGGTGGTTGTATGCCGTTCTGTAGCTGGGCTGGGTGAATATGGGTAACCTGTGGTGGTTGTATGCCGCTCTGTAGCTGGGCTGGGTGAATATGGGTAACCTGTGGTGGTTGTATGCCGCTCTGTAGCTGGGTGAATATGGGTAACCTGTGGTGGTTGTATGCCGCTCTGTAGCTGGGCTGGGTGATTATGGGTAACCTGTGGTGGTTGTATGCCGCTCTGTATCTGGGCTGGGTGAATATGGGTAACCTGTGGTGGTTGTATGCCGCTCTGTAGCTGGGCTGGGTGAATGTGGGTAACCTGTGGTGGTTGTATGCCGCTCTGTAGCTGGGCTGGGTGAATGTGGGTAACCTGTGGTGGTTGTATGCCACTCTGTAGCTGGGCTGGGTGAATATGGGTAACCTGTGGTGGTTGTATGCCGCTCTGTAGCTGGGTGATTATGGGTAACCTGTGGTGGTTGTATGCCGCTCTGTAGCTGGGCTGGGTGAATATGGGTAACCTGTGGTGGTTGTATGCCGCTCTGTAGCTGGGTTAATTATGGGTAACCTGTGGTGGTTGTATGCCGCTCTGTAGCTGGGCTGGGTGATTATGGGTAACCTGTGGTGGTTGTATGCCGCTCTGTAGCTGGGCTGGGTGATTATGGGTAACCTGTGGTGGTTGTATGCCGCTCTGTAGCTGGGCTGGGTGATTATGGGTAACCTGTGGTGGTTGTATGCCGCTCTGTAGCTGGGCTGGGTGAATATGGGTAACCTGTGGTGGTTGTATGCCGCTCTGTAGCTGGGCTGGGTGATTATGGGTAACCTGTGGTGGTTGTATGCCGCTCTGTAGCTGGGCTGGGTGATTATGGGTAACCTGTGGTGGTGGTTGTATGCCGCTCTGTAGCTGGGCTGGGTGAATATGGGTAACCTGTGGTGGTTGTATGCCGCTCTGTAGCTGGGCTGGGTGAATATGGGTAACCTGTGGTGGTTGTATGCCGCTCTGTAGCTGGGCTGGGTGAATATGGGTAACCTGTGGTGGTTGTATGCCGCTCTGTAGCTGGGCTGGGTGAATATGGGTAACCTGTGGTGGTTGTATGCCGCTCTGTAGCTGGGCTGGGTGATTATGGGTAACCTGTGGTGGTTGTATGCCGCTCTGTAGCTGGGCTGGGTGATTGTGGGTAACCTGTGGTGGTTGTATGCCGCTCTGTAGCTGGGCTGGGTGAATATGGGTAACCTGTGGTGGTTGTATGCCGCTCTGTAGCTGGGTTAATTATGGGTAACCTGTGGTGGTTGTATTCCACTCTGTAGCTGGGCTGGGTGATTGTGGGTATCCTGTGGTGGTTGTATGCCGCTCTGTAGCTGGGCTGGGTGATTATGGGTAACCTGTGGTGGTTGTATGCCGCTCTGTAGCTGGGCTGGGTGAATATGGGTAACCTGTGGTGGTTGTATGCCGCTCTGTAGCTGGGCTGGGTGATTATGGGTAACCTGTGGTGGTTGTATGCCGCTCTGTAGCTGGGCTGGGTGAATATGGGTAACCTGTGGTGGTTGTATGCCGCTCTGTAGCTGGGCTGGGTGAATATGGGTAACCTGTGGTGGTTGTATGCCGCTCTGTAGCTGGGCTGGGTGATTATGGGTAACCTGTGGTGGTTGTATGCCGCTCTGTAGCTGGGCTGGGTGATTGTGGGTAACCTGTGGTGGTTGTATGCCGCTCTGTAGCTGGGCTGGGTGATTATGGGTAACCTGTGGTGGTTGTATGCCGCTCTGTAGCTGGGCTGGGTGAATATGGGTAACCTGTGGTGGTTGTATGCCGCTCTGTAGCTGGGCTGGGTGAATATGGGTAACCTGTGGTGGTTGTATGCCGCTCTGTAGCTGGGCTGGGTGAATATGGGTAACCTGTGGTGGTTGTATGCCGCTCTGTAGCTGGGCTGGGTGAATATGGGTAACCTGTGGTGGTTGTATGCCGCTCTGTAGCTGGGCTGGGTGAATATGGGTAACCTGTGGTGGTTGTATGCCGCTCTGTAGCTGGGCTGGGTGAATATGGGTAACCTGTGGTGGTTGTATGCCGCTCTGTAGCTGGGCTGGGTGAATATGGGTAACCTGTGGTGGTTGTATGCCGCTCTGTAGCTGGGCTGGGTGATTATGGGTAACCTGTGGTGGTTGTATGCCGCTCTGTAGCTGGGCTGGGTGAATATGGGTAACCTGTGGTGGTTGTATGCCGCTCTGTAGCTGGGCTGGGTGAATATGGGTAACCTGTGGTGGTTGTATGCCGCTCTGTAGCTGGGCTGGGTGAATATGGGTAACCTGTGGTGGTTGTATGCCGCTCTGTAGCTGGGCTGGGTGAATATGGGTAACCTGTGGTGGTTGTATGCCGCTCTGTAGCTGGGCTGGGTGAATATGGGTAACCTGTGGTGGTTGTATGCCGCTCTGTAGCTGGGCTGGGTGATTATGGGTAACCTGTGGTGGTTGTATGCCGCTCTGTAGCTGGGCTGGGTGATTATGGGTAACCTGTGGTGGTTGTATGCCGCTCTGTAGCTGGGCTGGGTGATTATGGGTAACCTGTGGTGGTTGTATGCCGCTCTGTAGCTGGGCTGGGTGATTATGGGTAACCTGCCATTCATGGCATCTCCTCCTGGATCCTCTGCCCATCCTGATGGTGTTGAGGCCCGGCTCAGGCAGTGCATATAAATGGATGTTTGAGTGGAGAACAAAGCCCCATTGAGAGGCTGGTATGTTAGCCCTGCCAGTGGGGTCTTATTGTCCCTCTCACTTCCATTGTTAGCAGTTCTAGTGCCAGGATCTGCAGGAGGCTCAGCAGCCTGACAGACAATCCCGCCATTTATTACTGAGTGTAAACTGTATAATCCATTTCCCTGAGTACCGGCATCACCCAGACCTCATCAGCACCGGGGTTCATCTTCCTACATGCAGCCTGCTGTACCATCTAGCTGGGCGAAGGTTGTCTTGTGCAATGTTTATTATGTGTGACCAATCACAGGGCAGCCTGTGTGTTGCTATGTGGATTTGAGGCACCTGACAAGGCGGCATGTTCTGACCTCAAGTTACCCATCCTGTGTCTGGATTATATATCTCTCTGTAGTCAGCGTGGTTATAGAGAGCTGTGATTGGTGCTGGTCTGTTATTCTTCACTAGGCACAGAGCCATGCTCCCTTCTATATTAGATCCTGACTTCTGAGACTTCATATCCTTCACTGCTACCAGGATTTACAGGATCCCAACACTGCTCTAAAGAGCTCTCTGATCCTTCACTGCTGCCAAGACCTACCAGGTCCCAGAGCTGATCCCAAGAGCTTTTGGGTCTTTCACTGCCTCAAAGACTTCATGATCCTGACACTGCTCTCAAGTGCTCCCAGATCTTTTGATGCTTCAGAGTCTTCACAAGAGCTTGTTACTGCTCCCAGATCTTTTAATGTGTTGGTGTCTTCAGGATCCTGGCTCTACTCCCCAAGACGTCCCAGATTCTGACTCTACTCTCAAGACATCGCAGATCCCTGACTCTACTGCCCAAGTCTTCCCAGATCCCTGACTCTACTTTCCCAAATCTTCCAGGATCCTGGCTCTTCTCCCCAAGACATCCCAGATTCTGACTCTACTGCCCAAGTCTTCCAGGATCCTGGCTCTACTCCCCAAGACATCCCAGATTCTGACTCTACTCCCAAGACATCGCAGATACCATCTCTACTTCCCAAGTCTTCCCGGATCCCTGACTCTGCTTCCCAAGTCTTCCCGGATCCTGGCTCTACTCCCCGAAAAAATCGCAGATCCAGATTCTGGCTCTACTCCCAAGACATTGCAGATCCTGACTTTCTACTTCCCAAGTCTTCCCGGATCCTGGCTCTACTCCCCGAAAAAATCGCAGATCCAGATTCTGGCTCTACTCCCAAGACATTGCAGATCCTGACTTTCTACTTCCCAAGTCTTCCCGGATCCCTGACTCTACTCCCCAAGACTTTCCCTCATCCCTGACTCTAGTCCCCAAGACTTTCCCTCATCCCTGACTCTAGTCCCCAAGATTTCCCCTCATCCCTGACTCTAGTCCCCAAGACTTTCCCTCATCCCTGACTCTAGTCCCCAAGATTTCCCCTCATCCCTGACTCTAGTCCCCAAGACTTCCCTTCATCCCTGACTCTAGTCCCCAAGATTTCCCCTCATCCCTGACTCTAGTCCCCAAGATTTCCCCTCATCCCTGACTCTAGTCCCCAAGACTTCCCGGATCCAAACAAAGACTTACAACATTATCAGGACCTTCTATGATCCCACAAACTTGTCATTTGTTTTAATGGCCTTAATTTCTGCCACTATGTGTGAACCTTTTAAGTTGTAAGTTCCGATACTCATAAGTGCTCAAACAAACAGGTCTTCTCTACCTGTAAAAGAGCGTGTTGATGAGATCTTCTGATGGAAATTGGCAATCGTTTTTCTGGCCTAAACCTCTCTGATCATCTGATCATCTTCAGGATATTGGAACCCTGCTTACCTCGATCCTTCTAGGTCTTAGGAGATGGTGTTCCATCTGTATGGGCCTTCAGCATCCTTCATCTGTTATTTTTTCTGTTTATATCTGAACCAAACGCAAACAATACTGAGACTTTTCAGCCAGGAAAATACTTGGAAGCAAGGAATTTCGGGAATCTGATGGGAAAGTCTGGAATTTACATCCAGGTATGAGAGACTGCACTGTATAGAAGTATCATTATGACCTGTTGTAGCTGACATTACTTTGCAGGTGTAGACAGTGATGCTTGCAGGTGAATGTGGTTATTTAATACCCCCAGGGGAATCGAATAAAGGTTGCGCAACCTTGTTCCTGTAGATGAGATTAGATGGCCGTGTGATGGTTTGTTTACTCTTCTCTAGAGGTTGCTCAATCTTTGTTCCAGTCTGTGAGTTGTGTACCTCTCTTCTTGTGAAGCATGATGACAGATATTCGTTTTTGTTCCATCTTTGGTTTTTCATTCCTTACAACGTATTCTTTTTTTTTTTTTTTTTCCCCCGCGGTCACATTTGACCTGTGTTCATATTTTCTGTGTAACTAGCCTTGTTTTTGCTATTTGCTCTTGGGGCTCTGTCAGTCCTTTATGTGAAGGGCTCTGTTCTTTGTCTGCACCCCAACAGTCGTGGGATGGTTGGGTCCTTTCAGTGGTGACAGGTTCTCAGAGGCAAGGTGTCTGTGCACCCCAATGGTTACAGCTCGAGTCTAAGGCTTCATGTCCACGGGACGTTGTTTAACCTCTCCTGAACGATTTAACACGACAGCTAAAAACCGGCGTCTAAAAACGTCCGTTTAGCCGCTTTTGCGTCTAGAAGCGTTTGTTTTTTGTTCAAATGAAAAACGTCTGTAAACGGAACGTTTACTAGCTGTTACAGACATTTGGTGTTTCAAATGCCTCTGAACAATTGCGTTCCAAAAAAAGCTTCCAAACTCCAACTGCACTCTAAATGACCCCGTGTACATCTACTGATAAGATAACATAGGGGAGAGTTCAGGGACAGCTGAAAAAACTGCCCAACTGCTCCCAAACCTCCATCTACCAGCAGCAGTGTACAGGAGGCCTTACTTTTACAGCCTTTTGTAGAAGCGGATGCTGATTGGACGGACAGACCCTTGAATATTAGAGTTATATCTTTGGGTTAATGGTGGCTTCTGGAGCCATCTGCATCCCTTAGATGTTATTAGGTGCTGGAGACACCAGGGATGTTTTGGCAATGGTGGAGTGTCATTGGAGAGAGGGGATTGGAGCTTTCATTCTTCAGTGTTCACGAATCTCACATTACAATATTTATTGCAATCGTTCTTTCCTTGGGATACCCCGGCATGAAAATATTGTCAAATTACAGGAGATGTGAAGACCTCTTTGGCCTTCCTAGGACAGGGGGTCTCTCCAAACTCTCTAAACAAAGGGCCTGTTTATTGTCCATCAGACTTTCAGGGAGCCAGATTGTGGCCATCGGGAGTAGAAAACGTCCCGGCATCAGTGGGAATAAACATCACCCCACTTGGTGTTAGTGGAGGAATGGTGCCCCATTGTTGGTGTCGGTGAGAGAAATGGTGCACCATCGATTGGTAGAATGTCTCCTTTCAGTAGGGGCATAGTGACCCAAGGGCCAGGTAAAGGCAAGAAAAGGGCTGCATCCAGCCCCCGAGCCACAGTTTGGAGACCACTGCTCTAGGAGGTTTTTAGGTTCTTTGGTATTAGACAAGCCGTGTCGTAGATTCCCCCATGTCCTCGTTGAGTTAACCTTGCACCCCTTTACCCTGGACCATGTTTGTGTCTTAGATTGCAGTCGGCATGATGAATCTTGTCAGTTGATGGTTTTGGATTGCCGGTACTGTTAGGAAATCTGGTCCAGCCTGTTATTTTATCCTTGGTTCATCTGTCGCAGATAATATATGCAAATCTGAATGACTGCACTACCAGAGAATTTTTGTTGTCTGGAGTCTTGCGAGGCGGCCGGAGGCTTTTCTGTTTATTTTCTGCCGTTGGAGGAAGTGTGGGTGGATGGAATGTCAAATGTAAATCCTGGTTGCCAGATGCTTCCTACCTGTAGTCTGGAGGTCATCATCCCTGGAGATCTCCACATTGGATACCTGTGAGGAGTCTGAACAATTATCCGCAGACCCCACTATGATGAGAGAGAGTCTTTACAACTATCCAGACTCCACTATGGTGCCCACCACCACCTACATACACGAGGGCTGCCACGATGAAAGGATCTGTACAACTATCCAGACTCTACTATAGTGCCCACCACCCCCTACATACAAGTGGGCAGCCATAATGGGAGGGTCTGTAAAACCATCCACAGCCCCCACTATGGTGCCCACTACCCCCAATATACATGAAAGGGCTGCCATGATGAAAGGATCTGTACAACTATCCAGACTCTACTATAGTGCCCACCACCCCCTACATACAAGTGGGCAGCCATAATAGGAGGGTCTGTACAACCACCCACAGCCCCCACTATGGTACGCACCACCCCCAATATACATGAAAGGGCTGCCATGATGAAAGGATCTGTACAACTATCCAGACTCTACTATAGTGCCCACCACCCCCTACATACAAGTGGGCAGCCATAATGGGAGGGTCTGTAAAACCATCCACAGCCCCCACTATGGTGCCCACCACCCCCAATATTCATGAAAGGGCTGCCATGATGAGAGAGACTCTGTACAACTATCCACAGTCCCCACCACCACCTACTTACAAGTGGGCGGCCATGATGAGAGGGTCTGTAAAACCATCCACAGCCCCCACTATGGTGCCCACCACCCCCAATATACATGAAAGGGCTGCCATGATGAGAGAGAGTCTGTACAACTATCCACAGCCCCCACCACCACCTACATACAAGTGGGCGGCCATGATAGGAGGGTCTGTACAACCACCCACAGCCCCCACTATGGTGCGCACCACCCCATACATCTATGAAAGGCCTGCCATGATGCGAGAAAGTCTGTACAACTATCCACAGCCCCCACCACCCTCTACATACATGAGGGCTGCCATGATGGAGGGTCTGTACAACTATCCAGACTCCACTAGGGTGCCCACCACCCCCAACATGCATGAGGGGGCTGCCATGAGTAGGGAGGCTGTACAACCATCCACAGCACCTACTATCATGCCCACCACCCACAACATGCATGAGGGGGCTGCCATGAGTAGGGAGGCTGTACAACCATCCACAGCCCCTACTATGGTGCCCACCACCCACAACATACATGAGGGGGCTGCCATGACTAGGGAGGCTGTACAACCATCCACAGCCCCTACTATCGTGTACACCACCCCCAACATACATGAGGGGGCTGCCATAATGAAATGGTCTGTACAACCATCCACAGCCCTCACTATGGTGCCCACCACCCCCTACATACATGAGTCTGTACAACTATCAACAGCCCCCTCCACCCTCTACATACATGAGAGCTGCCATGATGGAGGGTCTGTACAACTATCCAGACTCCACTAGGGTGCCCACCACCCCCAACATACGTGAGGGGGCTGCCATGACTAGAGAGGCTGTACAACCATCCACAGCACCTACTATCGTGCCCACCACCCACAACATACATGAGGAGGCTGCTGCAATGACGAAATGGTCTGTACAACTATCCAGACTCCACTATGGTGCCCACCACCCCCAACATACATGAGGCTGCCATGATGAGGGAGGGTCTGTACAACTATCCACAGCCCCCACTATGGTGCCCACCAAATCTCACATACATAAGACGGCTGCCATGATAAGAGCGTGATTATACACTTATCCAAGTATCTACAGCCCATGTAGACCCCTTTCCCCAGACCCCCCACACACACTACATGAGGGGGTCTGTACAACTCTCTGCAGACCTCCTATGGTGCCCACCACCCCCTACACACTCAAGGCTGCCATGATGAGCGAGCGTCTGTACAACTATCAACAGACCCCCAAAGTCAGGGATGATCAGCAGGTTTAAGGAGTAAGCTCCCCCTACTAAACACTAATTGGATGTGACCTGAACTCAGGGACATGGTTTGCTCTTTGCGTTTTTTATTTTCCTCCTTTGTTCAATCTCAGTGCTGCTGATCCCCTTACATCCTCTTTGCAGCCACTTCATGTGCTCACTCAAAGCGGGTTTCCTGATGGTGACAACAATAGGCCACATCTTTGTAATGTGTGATGAAATGGCCACTTGTGTGTCGGGGGTGACAACCCAAGAACACAATGGGGAAAGAGGGACAGAGCGTTGTCACCTTTAAAACAGGAAGTGCCTGAACATGGATCTTCATGGCGGGATCACCTGTGATTATTGGCAGAGTGAAAATTGCTTAACAAAAGGACTTTTATCGGGGTAAATCCACGGGATTTCAGTGATTGAGGTGACATTTAGTGTAATGACCTTTGCCAGGCGGTGTGGTGACCCCCCCCCCCCCCCCCCCCCCCCCGCACTGGTTGTGGCTGGAGGGGGATGTGTTGTGGCAGGACGAGCCGGCCGGCCGTGCGTGCCTGCATTCTGCAGTGTGCTGCATCTCCCATCATGCTCCGCTCCTCCTCCTCACAGGTCCCTCTGTTCCTCTATAGTCTATTCAGCCTGCTGAGATCAGCCAAAACCATTCTGGCTGTTTAGCTGCAGCTGGAGGAGAACGAAGTCGGCGCGTCCTTCCCGGCACGTGACTGGAATAAAAGATCATTTCTCTCTTCACCGGAAAGTGCCGCCACCGGCCAGACTCTGCCATTCTCTGCACCGCGCACGTTTCCTCATCCCCACCCGCTGCTGTTTTCTTTATGTATTCTGATGGTTACACCCCGACCTTTCCCTCCCCCCCCCCCCCCCCATATCCAGCAACAGCGCCGGTATTCCAGCATTGTCTCTGGATCTGTCCGGGATTTCCATTATTAAAGGTCTACTCCAGCTTTCTTTCTAGATGTCCGAGATCTAGTTCACGGGGGGGGGACCCTGTAGTGGTGGGTCCCCGAGCGGCTTCCCTGTAGTGGTGGGTCCCCGAGCGGCTTCCCTGTAGTGGTGGGTCCCCGAGCGGCTCCCCTGTAATGGTGGGTCCCCGAGCGGCTTCCCTGTAGTGGTGGGTCCCCGAGCGGCTTCCCTGTAGTGGTGGGTCCCCGAGCGGCTTCCCTGTAGTGGTGGGTCCCCGAGCGGCTTCCCTGTAGTGGTGGGTCCCCGAGCGGCTTCCCTGTAGTGGTGGGTCCCCGAGCGGCTTCCCTGTAGTGGTGGGTCCCCGAGCGGCTCCCCTGTAGTGGTGGCTCCCCTGTAGTGGTGGGTCCCCGAGCGGCTTCCCTGTAGTGGTGGGTCCCCGAGCGGCTCCCCTGTAGTGGTGGGTCCCCGAGCGGCTTCCCTGTAGTGGTGGGTCCCCGAGCGGCTTCCCTGTAGTGGTGGGTCCCCGAGCGGCTCCCCTGTAGTGGTGGGTCCCCGAGCGGCTCCCCTGTAGTGGTGGGTCCCCGAGCGGCTCCCCTGTAGTGGTGGGTCCCCGAGCGGCTTCCCTGTAGTGGTGGGTCCCCGAGCGGCTTCCCTGTAGTGGTGGGTCCCCGAGCGGCTTCCCTGTAGTGGTGGGTCCCCGAGCGGCTTCCCTGTAGTGGTGGGTCCCCGAGCGGCTTCCCTGTAGTGGTGGGTCTTAATCGGCTCCCCTGTACTTGAGGGGTCCCCGAGCGGCTCCCCTGTAGTGGTGGGTCCCCGAGCGGCTCCCCTGTAGTGGTGGGTCCCCGAGCGGCTCCCCTGTAAAGGTTAATGAGCTGAAAGCTGCAAATCTCAGAACAGCAACCTTTGTACATGGGAAGGATCTGAAGTGGATTTCAAGGCAGACGACATTTTGCATCTTCCTGTGCTGGGAGATGGTGGTTTGCACCCTTCTGTACTGGGAGCTGATGGTTTGCACCTACCTACCCTGGCAGTCAATGTTTTGTACCGACCTACCTGTGCAGGAAAATGTTGTGCCTTCCTCTGCTGGGCGATGGTTTGCACTTACCAAGGCTGGGAGACCATGGATTGCACCTATCTGCACTAATGTAGCTTTTCCTCTCTGCTGTTGTAATAGGCGACCTCTGCCAGTGGTTTCCAGTCTCGTCCATTGGAAGGGCTGGGCAGGCAAAGCTGGCATTGTGCTGGGCACACACACACACATTGTGCTGGGCACACACACCGTTTGGCACATGACTCTGCCATTGTTCTAACATGATTTGCTCCTTTTGAGTGCTTGTCCTGGGTTACGTTGCCCGCCGCCCGTGGCAACTCAGACTCGTGTGACTGGCAGCTCGCTGTGCCCACTTTGAAGCTCTAAAGTGACAATTTTATAGATGTGAAAGTGTCTGAGGAGCTCAGAATAATTCCGTGGTGGGTTTCCTTCCTCTAATTCCACCTGGAGGTGAAGGGGCAGCGATTGTGTGATCCCCCTTATGGGAGTGTGCCTCACCTGGCAGGTCCTATGCGGGCGGGCGCGCGCCTCCCCTGCCAGATCGGGCGGGCGCGGGCCTCCGCCCCTGCTGGGCCCTATGCGGGCGCAGGCCTCCGCCCCTGCCGGGCCCTATGCGGGCGCAGGCCTCCGCCCCTGCCGGGCCCTATGCGGGCGTGGGCCTCCGCCCCTGCCGGGCCCTATGCGGGCGCGGGACTCCGCACCTGCCAGATCCGGTCCTGGCGCACGCCCCCCCCCCCCCAAGGGCTCTTTCTGTACTCTTCTTGTCCATCGTTGAGCGGCAGTTTGTCGTTCAGTAAAAGTCAGATTGTATTTTACATTTCTCACAATTCATTGAACGTTCCTTAACCACCGACATTCCAGACTGTCCCGGGGAGCCCTGCCGCAGAGCCTCGATGACCGAATCTTCCCTGCCGTCTACAGCACGGTGAGTACCGGATACCACCATGGATGACCCCACCATGGAGGACCCCACACGGTGTATTGCCTCTCCATCTGATTTTTTAGATTAGAAGTAATATGAGAGCAAATTCACAAACCCATGAAAACGAATGTCTCCATTTATTTTTCTGTATTCTGATTGGTGGAAATGTTTGAGGCGTGTGTAGACGGCGTTGTTTCTGCGTGTTTAAATAACGCCGGTCAGCCGCGTTGCTGAGCGTTTTTTTTTTCTTTTTTGGCCGATCCTATGAAGAGACGGTGTGTGGTTAGGGAGCGCCCAGTACAAACCTTCATCTCGCTTTAAAGCTTTATTAGTTAAAATAACAGACACAGCCAATGCGTTTCAGGGGGCCGGACCCCCATTTTCACAGCTTGGACAATGTCTGGTGATTTATATATCAGGGTGAAATGATACAGAGAGTCGGGATCAACGCTGTAGGTGACAGATCCAGCCGGACGCTCCCTTCCTTGCTTTGATCCCGACTCTCTGTATCATTTCCTCATTATATCACCAGTCATTTTCCAAGCCTTGAAGAAGGGAGTCCCTTCCCCTGAAACACGTTGGCTGTATCTGTTGTTCCTAACAAACAAAAACATGAGAAAACAAAACTCACATCGGTCTGGCTGATCTGAGCATGTGGTTAGGAGCACATAGTACAAACTTTCATCTTGCTTTAAAGCGACCTGTTTCAGGGGACTGGACCCCCCTTTTTCACAGGTTGGACAACATCTGCTGATGTATTGGGGTGAAATGATAGAGCGAGCCAGGATCAATGCTGAAGGCGACAGCTATCTGGATATTCACTTGTAGAACACGCTAGCTTTGATCTCGGCTCTCTGTATCATTTCATCCTGATTATATCAACAGTCATTTTCTGAGCTTGATGAAGGGAGTCCCATCCCCTGAAACATGTTGGCTGTGTCTGTTCCTAACAAAGCTTTTATATGAGATGGAAGTATGTGCTTGGTTATGCTGACCTCATGAGGACATTGGTTGAGCGACTGGACCGTCGTGATCAGAGGGGCGGCAGTCCAGAACCGGGTCTATGCCATAAACTGAACGCTGGCTCGGAGGATGTATACGTCTTATTTAACCTCTTCTCACTTCGGTCCAGCCCTCTCTGGGAATGTGCTTAGGAGCACCTAGTACAAACTTTCATCACGCTTTAAAGCTTAGTTAAAATAACAGACACAGCCAACGTGTTTCGGGGGTGGGACCCCTTTTTCAAGGTTTGGTAAATCACTGGTGATATAATCAGGATGAAATGATAGAGGGAGCCGGGATCAAAGCTATAGGCAACAGAGCCAGACGGACACTCACTTTCTAGGGTTAATCCCGGCTCTCTGTATCATTTCATCCTGATTTATATCACCAGTCGCTTACCAGACCTTGAAGAAGGGAGTCTCGCCCCCTGAAATGCGTTGACTGTGTTTCTAACAAACAAAAATATGAGAAAACAAAACAACTCGGTCCAGCTGATCCTGGCGTGTTAGAAGCACGTAGTACAAAGTTTCATCTTGCTTTAAACTTTATTCGTTAAAAATAACAGACAGCCAACGTGTTTCAGGGGACTGGACCCCCCTTTTCACAGATGTATGGGATATATTTTAGGGTGAAATGATAGAGCCGGGATCAAAGCTAGCGTGTCCTAAAGGCAGCAGAGCCATCCAGATGCTCACTTGTTGTGGAACACGCTAGCTTGGATTCTGGCTCTGTGTATCATTTCATCGTGATTATATCATCAGTCCTTGTCCGAGCCCTGAAGAAGGGTGTCCTCTCCCCTGAAACATGTTGGCTGTGTCTGTTCCTAACAAATTAAACTTTTATATGAGATGGAAGTTCATACTGGGCTATGCTGACTTCACACCCAGATGATGCTCATTGATTGAGCGATTAGACTGTTGTGATCAGAGGGGCGGCGGTCCAGAATCGGGTCTATATCCTAAACTGAGCGCTGGCTTGCAGGATGCATAAGTCCTAACCCCCACTCACATCGGTCCAGCTGATCCGGGCATGTGCTTAGCAGCAGCTAGTACAAACTTTCATCTCTCTTTTAAAGCTTTATTTGTTAAAATAACCAACACAGCCAACGTGTTTCAGGGGGATGGACTCCCTTTTTCAAGGTTTGGTAAATAACTGATGATATATATCGGTGTGAAATGTTAGAGAGAGCTGAGATCAAAGCTAGCAAGTGAGCGTCCGTCTGGCTCTCGTCTATAGCTTTGATCCCAGCTCTATCATTTCATCCTGATTATATCACCAGTCATTTACCAAACTTTGAAGAAGTTAGTCCCGCCCCTGAAACGCGTTGATTGTATCTGTTGTTCCTAACGAACAAAAATAAGAGAAAACAAAACTACTCGCATTGTTCCAGCTGATCTGGGCGTTTGGTTAGAAGCACATAGTACAAAATTTTCATCTCGCTTTAAAGCTTTATTAGTTAAAATAACCGACACAGCCAACGTGTTTCAGGGGACTGGACCCCTTTTTTCACAGCTTGGACGATGTCTGGTGATATATTGGGGTGAAATGATAGAGAGAGACTGGATCAAAGCTATAGGTGACAGATCCAGCCGGATGCTCCCTTCCTTGCTTTACTCCCGGCGCTCTCTCATTTTATCCTGACCAGTCATTTACCAAACCTTGAACGGAGTCCTGGCCCCTGAAACGCGTTGCCTGTATCTGAACTGTTGGCTTGGAAGATTTATATGTATTTAACCTCTACTCACCTAAGCTCCAGTTGATTTGAGCGTGTGGTTAGGAGCAGATAGTACAAACTTTTATCTCGCTTTAAAGCTTTATTAGTTAAAATACCAGACACAGCCAACGTGTTTCAGGGGGCGGGACTCCATTTTTCAAGGTTTGGTAAATGACTGGTGATTATATATCAGTGTGAAATGATAGAGAGAGCCAGGATCAAATCTATAGGCAACAGAGCCAGATGGACACTAACTTTCTAGCTTTGATCCCGGCTCTCTGTATCATTTCATCCTGATTATTTTACCAGTCATTTACCAAACCTTGTAGAAGAAAGTCCCGCCCCCTCAAACGCGTTGATTTCCTGCCCCCTGAAACGCGTTGATTGTATCTGTTCCTAACGAATAAAAATAAGAGAAAACAAAACTACTCGCATTGTTTCAGCTGATCTGGGCGTTTGGTTAGGAGCAGATAGTACAAATTTTCATCTCGCTTTATTAGTTAAAATAACCGACACAGCCAACGTGTTTCAGGGGACTGGACCCCTTTTTTCACAGCTTGGACAATGTCTGGTGATATATTGGGGTGAAATGATAGAGAGAGACGGGATCAAAGCTATAGGTGACAGATCCAGCCGGATGCTCCCTTCCTTGCTTTGATCCCGGCGCTCTCTATCATTTTATCCTGACCAGTCATTTACCAAACCTTGAAGAAGGGAGTCCCCGCCCCTGAAACGCGTTGCCTGTATCTGCACTGTGATGGCTCAGACGTATGCATTTCATTTGACCTTCTCACATCGGTCCCTCGCTATCACACACCAGTTAAAGCTGATCTGGTTTTAGCAGAGGGGGAGGGGAGCTGATAATGATATTTTTTTTATTTTATTTTTTTTTTTTTACTGTTTTTTTGTTATTTTTTTACCTGCCATTTGTAGTGAAATTTCATTGTGTTCTCTGCAGGTGGCGGCACAAGTAGCGAGGCAGCCGGGACCTCCCGCCCCCTCGCCGTATTCTACACACGACCTGACCAAGGGGCACCCCAATCTGGCTGCTACACCTCCTGGGCATGCTTCATCCCCGGGACTGTCACAGGTAGGTCGGGGGGGCGGGGACTGACCACCCACCTTTTTTTTATAGTGTTTTGTATCATTGTGAGAGATGTGTTCAGGATCTGTGCATTGTTCTCTGCTGCTCCACATTCCTCCAATCACAGGGCTGCACTTCTCACAGTCTGTGCTTCCTGCTAGTAACACTCCTGTAGACGAGATTTCCCAGCAAAGGGTTCTCACGAAATCCTGTGATTTCCCTTTATAACCGGCGCCAATGTTCAGAACTTCTGCCTGAGACCTTTTCCTGGAAAGGTGTGAAATGTCATTAAGGGTAATTGTGAGCCGCCATCTGTAAACAGTGTGAGAGCGCGGATCCCCGCCCCCGCCGCTCCCAATATAGACGGATATTTATAGTCTGTGACTGCAACTCTACAGAGTGCCGAGTCATCCCTCCCCCACCAATCCACCGAGAGTGATGAGTCACAGCCTGTACCCGACCAATCAGGTGACCCCAACCCAGAGTCCATACAGATACCGAGAATTACACCCGACATACAGAGAAGTAGTACTGTGCAGAGTCCATACATACAGAATAAGAACAGATACCGAGAATTACTCCCGACATACAGAGAAGTGGTACTGTGCAGAGTCCATACATACAGAATAAGGACAGATACCGAGAATTACACCCAACATACAGAGAAGTGATACTGTGCAGAGTCCATACATACAGAATAAGAACAGATACCGAGAATTACTCCCGACATACAGAGAAGTGGTACTGTGCAGAGTCCATACATACAGAATAAGGACAGATACCGAGAATTACACCCAACATACAGAGAAGTGATACTGTGCAGAGTCCATACATACAGAATAAGAACAGATACCGAGAATTACACCCGACATACAGGACAAGAGAAGTAGTACTGTGCAGAGTCCATACATACAGAATAAGAACAGATACCGAGAATTACACCCGACATACAGAGAAGTGGTACTGTGCAGAGTCCATACATACAGAATAAGAACAGATACCGAGAATTACACCCGACATACAGGACAAGAGAAGTAGTACTGTGCAGAGTCCATACATACAGAATAAGAACAGATACCGAGAATTACACCCGACATACAGGACAAGAGAAGTAGTACTGTGCAGAGTCCATACATACAGAATAAGAACAGATACTGAGAATCACACCCGACATACAGGACAAGAGAAGTAGTACTGTGCAGAGTCCATACATACAGAATAAGAACAGATACCGAGAATTACACCCGACATACAGGACAAGAGAAGTAGTACTGTGCAGAGTCCATACATACAGAATAAGAACAGATACCGAGAATTACACCCGACATACAGGACAAGAGAAGTAGTACTGTGCAGAGTCCATACATACAGAATAAGAACAGATACCGAGAATTACACCCGACATACAGAGAAGTGGTACTGTGCAGAGTCCATACATACAGAATAAGAACAGATACCGAGAATTACACCCGACATACAGGACAAGAGAAGTAGTACTGTGCAGAGTCCATACATACAGAATAAATTTACATCCAGTCTTTTGTGGGATGGGGGTTGGGATTTTCACTGTCAGATTTATTGATTGATTATTGACATCTGATCACTTCTCTAATCTGCCTCCTGACTTTTAACATAAAGTTTTTTCTTCAGGCCTCTTATGCCACAGGACAGAATGCCACGGCCACACTGGTGTACCAGCAGCCACCGCAGACAATGACGACCCAGCAACAGAATCGCTCTCCGGTAAGTGGGCACACGCCCGCCTTGTGTCGTAGGGGGTGATGGGGGCGGGGTCACGGGGTGTCACATGTAGAGGGGCCAGTCTCTAGAATCCACTTCCAGCTTTGTGTCGTCATGTGACTTCATCGGTAGATTTTATTGGACGATGTTATGTAATGGCGCTCTCTGATGGGGGAGGGGGGCTTTGGAGTCTTCATATTGGGGGTTATACTGCGGTCACCTGATGAGTACCGGTCACCCGGCTTCACTCTGATACACTCATCCTCGGATTCAAGGCTTGGATGTTTGGTAATGTTGCCCCTCTCTATAGATGCCACATAGAGGAGTCATCGTCTCCGAGGGGATAGTACTTGGATCAGTCACCTTTTCCTGAGACTGGAAAGTGGGGGAGAGGGCCGCAGGACTGATAGGGGTCTAGTAGGTGGGCCGCAGGACTGATGGGGGTCTAGTAGGTGGGCCGCAGGACTGATGGGGGTCTAGTAGGTGGGCCGCAGGACTGATGGGGGTCTAGTAGGTGGGCCGCAGGACTGATGGGGGTCCAGTAGGAGGGCCGCAGGACTGATGGGGGTCTAGTAGGAGGGCCACAGAACTGGTGGGGGTCCAGTAGGAGGGCCACAGAACTGATGAGGGTCCAGTAGGAGGGCCTCAGAACTGATGGGGGTCCAGTAGGAGGGCCACAGAACCGGTGGGGGTCCAGTAGGAGGGCCACAGAACTGATGGGGGTCTAGTAGGAGGGCCACAGAACTGATGAGGGTCCAGTAGGAGGGCCACAGAACTGATGGGGGTCCAGTAGGAGGGCCACAGAACCGGTGGGGGTCCAGTAGGAGGGCCACAGAACTGATGGGGGTCTAGTAGGAGGGCCGCAGAACTAATAGGGGTCCAGTAGGAGGGCCGCAGAACTGATGGGGGTCCAGTAGGAGGGCCGCAGAACTGATGGGGGTCCAGTAGGAGGGCCGCAGAACAGAACTGATGGGAGTCCCGTAGGAGGGCCGCAGAACTGATGGGGGTCCAGTAGGCGGGCCGCAGGACTGATGGGGGCCCTGTAGGCGGGCCGCAGGACTGATGGGGGTCCTGTAGGAGGGCCGCAGGACTGATGGGGGCCCTGTAGGCGGGCCGCAGGACTGATGGGGGTCCTGTAGGAGGGCCGCAGGACTGATGGGGGCCCAGTAGAAGGGCGGCAGGACTGATGGGGGTCCAGTAGGCGGGCCGCAGGACTGATGGGGGCCCTGTAGGCGGGCCGCAGGACTGATGGGGGTCCAGTAGGAGGGCGGCAGGACTGATGGGGGTCCAGTAGGAGGGCGGCAGGACTGATGGGGGTCCAGTAGGAGGGCGGCAGGACTGATGGGGGTCCAGTAGAAGGGCGGCAGGACTGATGGGGTCCAGTAGGAGGGCGGCAGGACTGATGGGGTCCAGTAGGCGGGCGGCAGGACTGATGGGGTCCAGTAGGCGGGCGGCAGGACTGATGGGGATCCAGTAGGCGGGCCGCAGGACTGATGGGGGTCCAGTAGGAGGGCCGCAGGACTGATGGGGGTCCAGTAGGAGGGCCGCAGGACTGATGGGGGTCCAGTAGGAGGGCCGCAGGACTGATGGGGGTCCAGTAGGAGGGCCGCAGGACTGATGGGGGTCCAGTAGATTTTTATTGACAATAGAATTAATCCATCGCATTTCAGGGAACTAAGGCGTTGGATTTATTGTCATGAACAATAAAAACTCACTGGACTAACTTCCTGGTGCTTTCATCTATTTTTATATTTCAAACTGTTTTGGGGACCCCCTTGTAGATGGTGCAGCCCCCGCAGTTTTCACTTGAAGCCCTTTCCCTTATTTTAATCCTTTTGGTCCAACGCTGTACTTACACCCTCACCCTGTATAGGATCCTTATTCATAGTATAGTCCAATCACTACTCAGGTTTATAGAACTAGGGAGCAGTGACCAGTCACAGATCTGAGCTGTTCACAACGAGAATATGAAAAATAAAATTGTAAGCAAAGATTACCATCGGTGAAAGCCGCCTGCAAACCCGGAGGGAATGACAGCTGAAGTCACGTTCAATCGCCACTCTTCCTGTAAAACTCAAAGCAACCTTGGCACATAAAACTTCAATTCTCAATGAAGGATCTACCTGTACAGAAGAAGACGACTTGCCTTTCCCTTCCACAACACTGAATGGGACCCCTGAGGTCTGCTGGGAAACCAACACTTCGGGAGGGTCGTTCTTCACCTTCTGTAACCGACAACCGCAAAGTGTTTGTGGCCCATCTCTTCTACCCCAAGAGCACATGTGAAGATCTTCACACCAGTTCTCGGCCTTCTACTCCTCAGAGGTGTCCTTGTCTGGCACCTGGATGATCTGTCACTGTGATAACAGACCTCTCTGACCTCCGACTCCAATGTGTTGACCACACTGCACACCTTAGAGGACTTCAGATGGATCCTAAACACCAAGAAGTCATCTTTCATAACATCACTTGGGCCTTCTCCAGGATACTTTTTTAAGCCAAGGTCTTCCTACTCCAGGAGGTGTTGACGAAACCTACTAGTGGTTCCTCCAAATGACCTCTACATTATTACATAGGAGCAATGTGGAGGTCCGCTAGAGGAAACAGTGATTGATTGAAGGTGGCCAGAATGGTAAAGTCCAATAGGGAGGTTTGGTAGGTTGGAGAGGGTGGGGATGAACCTTGCTCTGCTTATCTGTTTGTGGCCTATCTCTTCACCCCTCCAAAAGTGTTCATGAAGGTCCTGACACCAGCTTTTGGTGTCCTTCTCCAAAGTTCTCCCAGTCATTCGGCATCTGGAGGATCTTTTGCTGCAAGAACAGACCTCTCTGACCTCCGACTCCAATGTGTTGACCACACTGCGCACCTTTTGAGGACTTCAGATGGATCCTGAACATCAAGAAGTCCTCTCTGATTTCATCACATCATTTGGGCCTTCTCTGGATAATATTTTAGGCCAAGATCTTCCTACTTCGGGAGAAATTGATGAAACTACAAGTGGTTCCTCCCTCTGACCCCTTCATCATTACATAGGAGCAATATGGAGGTCAGAATGGAGGAAATGGTGATAGGTTAGTGAGGCTGACCAGAATAGTAAAGGTCCAATAGAGATGTTTGGGAGGTTGGAGGGGGTGGAGATTAACCTTGATCTGCTTATCTATCTGTGGCCCTGCTCTTTGACGCCCCCCAAAGAGTTAACAAAGGTCCTTCAAAGATGTCCTAGTCACCCGGCACCTGGTGATCTGTTGCTGTGAAAACAGACCTTTCTGACCTCGGACTCCAATGTGTTGAACACACTGCTCACCTTTTGAAGGACTTCTGATCGATCCTGAACATCAAGAAGTCATCTCTGATTTCATTGCATCACTTGGGCCTTCTAGGGATACTTCTCAGGCAAAGATCTTCCTACTTCAGGAGAAGTTGATGAAACTACAAGTGGTTCCTCCCACTGACCCCCTTCATTATTACACAGGAGCAAAATGGAGGTCAGCAGGAGGAAATGGTGATTGGTTAATGAGGGTGGCCACTGGCCAGAATGGTAAAGGTCCAAAAGAGATGTTTGGGAGGTTGAAGGGGGTGGGAATGATCCTCACTCTGCCTAGTACTCCAGCTGCCTTTTCCACTGGCATGACCTGTGCACTTGAAGGTCATCTCTGCTTGTGTAATTATTCGTCATACGCTCAGTTTGGATTGCCAGAATCAGGACACTTTAACCTCAGAAGGTCCATGTATTGGTTATTTAGCCACCTACTGAAGCAGGGAACGCATTGATGCAATGTCTTCTGTGTCTGGTCACAGCTATGGGTGGAGGGATCTCTGCAAGCAAAGGTTCTGTGTATTCATTTCTGTATTGACTTCAAACATTTTCCAAGAAAGTTCCCTGTCTGATAAAATCTGCCAGATACCGCGAGGATTAGAAAAGAAACTGAGAAAGGAGCTGCCTATGGAACTAAGCTTTCACTCACCGTAAAGAGGACCTGTCACACCCGGGGTTATTGAAGCAAATCGAAATACAAGTTCTAACCCCTAACATATCCAACTGATGAACACAAAACAAACGTTCAGCACTCTCCCCATATAATCCCTCAAAATGTGCAAATATCAAACCTACACCTCCAAATCTGCAATATTACCAAAACTACACCCCCAAATCTGCAAAAAATACCAAACCTACATCCCAAATGTTCAAATATGACCAAACCTACACCCCTAAATCTACAAATACCAAACCTACCCCCCCCCCCCCAATCTGCAAATACCAAACCTACCCCCCCTCTCAAATCTGCAATATTACCAAAACTACACCCCCAAATCTGCAAAAAATACCAAACCTACATCCCAAATGTTCAAATATGACCAAACCTACACCCCTAAATCTGCAAATACCAAACCTACCCCCCCCCCCCCAATCTGCAAATACCAAACCTACCCCCCCCCCCCCCCAATCTGCAAATACCAAACCTACCCCCCTCTCAAATCTGCAATATTACCAAAACTACACCCCCAAATCTGCAAAAAATACCAAACCTACATCCCAAATGTTCAAATATGACCAAACCTACCCCCCCAAATCTGCAAATATCAAACCTACCCCCCCAAATCTGCAAATGCCAAAACTACACCCCCAAATCTGCACATATCAAACCTAGACCCCCAAATCTGCAAATATCAAACCTAGACCCCTAGATCTGCAAATACCAAACCTACCCCCCCCCTCAAATCTGCAAATATCAAACCTACCCCCCCAAATCTGCAATATTACCAAAACTACACCCCCGAATCTGCAAAAAATACCAAACCTACATCCCAAATGTTCAAATATGACCAAACCTACACCCCTAAATCTGCAAATATCAAACCTACATCCCAAATCTGCAAATATCAAACCTAGACCCCTAAATCTGCAAATACCAAACCTACCGCCCCCAAATCTGCAAATACCAAACCTACCCCCCCAAATCTGCAAATACCAAACCTACCGCCCCCAAATCCGTAATATTACCAAAACTACACCCCCAAATCTGCAAAAAATACCAAACCTACATCCCAAATGTTCAAATAAGACCAAACCTACACCCCTAAATCTGCAAATATCAAACCTACCCCCCCAAATCTGCAAATATCAAACCTACCCCCCCCCCAAATCTGCAAATATCAAACCTAGACCCCCAAATGTGCACATATCAAACCTACACCCCTAAATCTGCAAATGCCAAACCTACACCCCCAAATCTGCAAATGCCAAACCTAGACCCCCAAATGTGCACATATCAAACCTACACCCCCCATATCTACAATAATACCAAATCTGCAATACTACAATATTTACACCCCCAAATCTTCAAATATTACCAAACCTGCCCCCCCCCCCCAAATCTTCAAAAAATACCAAACCTACATCCCACATGTTCAAATACCAAACCTACACCCCCAAATGGGCAAATACCAAACCTACACCCCTCAAATCTGCAATACCACTGCTGCCTTCCAGCTCCTGAGTGAACTATATGAAGTTCTTCCCATCCCCCTCCTGTACAGAGCTCTGTCATGTGTCAGACGGGGGTTACCAGTATGAGGTTTGGCAGTTGGAGAGAAGCAACTGTCAGTGGTCAGGTGATCTCCTTCCTCCTAGGGACTCGTCACCCCCAGACAGTTCGATCAGCGAAATTGGGCCGAATACGGTCCTTTCACAGGTAAACCGGCACATCCGGGTTCTTATATTCTTCTATTGATCGGGTGGTTCTGATAGGTTGGGGAGCGCAGGGTACTGTGAAGTAGATGATGAGCTCCGCCCACAATATGGCTGACGCCACTGACGGGCATAGTGTGATGTATTGAGCTGTATGTCCGGAGGGCCATGTGGAAGGGATTGCACACCTTGTCATTGGTCCCTTCACCTGCCTTCTGATGACATTGTCCCAGACTGAGCCCTTCTGAGTTCATCCGCCAGCCCGAGCTCCACCCCCATGTCAGAATTATAGTCTGGAGCGGCACAAATGTTCAGAAATTGGGGGGTCCAGATAAAATTCTGGGGACACTTTCAGGGTTAAGGTGATTCAGAGTGCAGTAACCCATCGCAACCCGTCCAAAATCGTCTTCCTGAGGTGTTCATGGCTAGGAAGACCCTCTTCAAGGGGGACAAAGGACTATGCATGGCCTGGGTGTGGGGAAGGGCATGGCAGGGGTATGGCCTGGGTAAGGGTAAGCTAAGACATGAGTGGGAGGGGCATGTACTGGGTAAGCTAAGACATGAGTAGGAGGGGCATGTACTGGGTAAGATAAGACACTAGTGAGAGGGGTATGTTCTGAGTAAGGGTAAGGGTAAGATAAGACACTAGTGGGAGAGGCGTGTACTGGGTAAGGTAGGACGTGAGTGGGAGGGGCATGTACTGGGTAAGATAGGACATGAGTGGGAGGGGCATGTACTGGGTAAGGTAAGACATTAGTGGGAGGAGCATGTACTGGGTAAGGTAAGACACTAGTGGGAGAGGCGTGTACTGGGTAAGATAAGACACTGGTGGGAGGGGTATGTTCTGAGTAAGGGTAAGGTAAGACACTAGTGGGAGAGGCGTATACTGGGTAAGGTAGGACATGAGTGGGAGGGGCATGTACTGAGTAAGAGTAAGCTAGGACATGAGTGGGTGGGGCATGTTCTGGTGGGAGGGGCATGTTCTGGATAAGATAAGACACTAGTGGGAGGGTTATGTTCTGAGTAAGGTAAGGTAAGACACTAGTGAGAGAGGCGTGTACTGGGTAAACTAGGACATGAGTGGGAAGGGCGTGTACTGGGTAAGGGTAAGCTAGGACATGAGTGGGTGGGGCATGTTCTGGTGGGAAGGGCGTGTACTGGGTAAGAGTAAAGTAAGACACTAGTGGAAGGGGCGTGTTCTGAGTAAGGGTAAGCAAATATGAGTGGGAGGGGCATGACCTAGCAGCAGAAGCCATGTCCGTATTAAGGAGAGGACTAAAGCCCGTGTCGGAGTTCTCCTTTATGCCTGATCCCAGTAAGCTGAAACCGGATTGGTTGCTGCACTTCCACATGTGTGCCCCCCCCCTCTCTCTTTGTCGTCTTTATGAATAAGGCTGCAGAGGAGGGGGGGGGGTAGTTGTATAAGCTCCGCCTCCTCAGACATGTGGCAGGATATGTAGAAGCCGCTTGCAGCCTGCCCCCCCCCCCTCCCCCGCCTGTGTCTTGTCTGCTGGCTGTGTGTGAGCTCCGTGTCACCTCTCCTTTGTGATTGTCTTCTCGCTCCTCTCTATAGTTTGCAGCTGGACCGCGGCCGACTCATCACCAGGTACCGTAAACCGCCACCATCCCCCCATGTCTGCCACCGCTCACCCGCCCTCCTTTCACCCACTAACACTGTATGTGTCGGGAGCCAATGAGAACGGCCGGGGCCCTCCACAGCTTCATGTCAGGTTGTTGGAGAAATTGATCAAAATTCATCAATAATCAATAAATTCTGAAGAAATTGGCTTCAATATTCTAAATGGGTGAAAATGCAGCAAGATGATGGTGTGCGGTCTCCTTGGCTCCCGTCTTTTGATGCATTCACTTACATAGGATTGGGGGGTAATTGGTGCTCAGTCTGCCCCCTACTGGCAGAGGGCACACTGACATGTCTCATGATTTGTGGGGAATGTTTCACTTTCAGCTGAACGTAATAATTATAAATGTTTACTCCTTGATCAACGCCAGGATCATCCCACCTAGACTGCGCCATGGCGGTGCAGGACGCAGAGTTCCCTTCTTATAGGGTCTAGGAGAAAATCACCCACCACACATGGGCATTATGTAGATGGAATGGAGAGAAGTCCTATGAGTGTTGCTACAGCAGAGGACATTATAGACCTACCCCCCCCCCCCCCAAATCATGTGGTATTCCTGACCCTACAGTGGGTTGGTTTTATTGTTGGGAGCGTGGCTCCTGTGGTGGGGGAGGGATGTGATAGGGTTTCCCGTATTCAGTCCATTGCTGACACACACGGTAAGTGCCGGCTGCCGCTTGCTTTGTGAGTCTCTACTGAGGGGTCCATAACACCGGAAGAGCCGGAATTGGGCCTCACCATAAATCATAATGCTAGGCAGCGACCCCCAGAGACGGTCGGTCATGGCCTCTGATGCAGCCTTGTCATGTGACCAGTGTTTTCCCCACAATTGCACCCGATAGATATTGAAGGCACCTTTGTGGGTGTTCTGCCCCCCGGTGGTGGTTTGCTGCATCTGCGCTGGTTGTAGTTCTAGGTTCAGATTCCTCCTTGCAATGTCCGTGGCAGGAGGATAGACCTGGGAAATCCACACCAGTGTCCCTGAGATGTATATAAATGTGATGGGTTCCTTCTCTGCCAATGGCTGGCCAACCAAAACGGTACCCGACACTTTTTTGGGGTGACCCTTTCAATGTTTTAAGTGGTTCCACCTACCTTACAGAGGGGATTAAAATTGGCTCTTTCTTCTCCTCCTGCCATGAGGTAGAGGTGATCCCCTATATTGGGTGTACAATAGAGGCTGACTAGACCTTTAATATACGGTATATATAATATCCTAGATCAGCCAGGTATGAGACTGCCCCTTGTCAGGCTGAGGTTGCCCCTTGTCAGGCTGAGGTGCCCCCTTGTCAGGCTGAGGTGCCCCCTTGTCAGGCTGAGGTGCCCCCTTGTCAGGCTGAGGTGCCCCCTTGTCAGGCTGAGGTGCCCCCTTGTCAGGCTGAGGTGCCCCCTTGTCAGGCTGAGGTGCCCCCTTGTCAGGCTGAGGTGCCCCCTTGTCAGGCTGAGGTGCCCCCTTGTCAGGCTGAGGTGTCCCCTTGTCAGGCTGAGGTGTCCTCTTGTCAGGTGCCCCCTTGTCAGGTGCCCCCTTGTCAGGCTGAGGTGCCCCCTTGTCAGGCTGAGGTGCCCCCTTGTCAGGTGCCCCCTTGTCAGGTGCCCCCTTGTCAGGTGCCCCCTTGTCAGGTGCCCCCTTGTCAGGTGCCCCCTTGTCAGGCGCCCCCTTGTCAGGCTGAGGCGCCCCCTTGTCAGGCTGAGGCGCCCCCTTGTCAATTGCTCCCTTGTCAGGCTGAGGTGCCCCCTTGTCAATTGCTCCCTTGTCAGGCTGAGGTGCCCCCTTGTCAGGCTCCCCCTTTTTAGGCTGAGGCGCCCCCTTGTCAGGTGCCCCCTTGTAAGGCTGAGGTGGGAGGATTGTATATGTGTGTTCTTTTTCTGATTGCTGTGTAACTTCCCATTCACTCTCCCTTCTCTCTGCTGTCCTCAATCAAGGGAGGATTCCGACCCATCCAGGTAAGACTATTCTGTATTTCCTCCTATAAATGGACTGGAAGCAGGCCTATCAAATGAGTAGTAACCCATAGCAACCTGATTTGCTCTTTTATTGTCTGAAAGCAGTCAGATTGGGAGAAGGTGATTGCCAATTGGCAGTGGTGGGTTTACATTTCACATTGCTTATTCACTAGTTCTCGGGAGGGGGGGGGTTGGGGAGCGGGGGTTGAACTTATACAGAGTTCAGTGGTGTGACCAGCCAATCACAGCTCTTAATTAGCCTGATACCGCCCTACCCAGAGGGGTTCTGATTGGTTACCCATTTTTACGATACAGTAGTCCTGTTTCTGTCCTTTTCGCTCTCTTCCTGTCCTGGGTATACCTTCAGTCTGTCAGTTACATGTAGAATAGTTTGTGCCCATGCCGCCACCACGGATGGAGAATTTCATTTGTTTCTGTACGTTCTTCTCTTCTGCAGTTTTTCCAAAGGCCGCAGATCCAGCCGCAGCGTGCCACCATACAGAATAGTAACCCCTCCATCCGAACCGGTGCGCAGACACCCACCGCCGTCTATCAAACCAACCAGCACATCATGATGGTCAACCATGCCATCCCGATGCCATATGCAATGACGCAGGGTCCTCAGTACTGTATACCACAGGTACCAGCACCGTTCACTGGGCCGGCTCCACCTCCGCCGCTTCACGTCTCACTCTTTTCTCCTTTATCTTTCAGTATCGACACAGCGCCCCCCCTTATGTAGGACCTCCACAGCAGTATCAAGTGCAGCCTCCGGGCCCCAATCCCTTCTACCCCGGCCCTGGACCTGGAGACTTCCCCTCTCCATACGGTATATACACAAGAGTTTTCTTCCTCCTTAGCCCACTTGTGTGAAATAGAAGATTTTTGTTTCCACATGGCAAATGTTTGTGTGCGGGTTGTGGCATCGTTTGGGTTTTGATGATTATATAGGTTCAGGTTGAGTCAATATTCTAAGATAAAGATCTTTAACTGAAGACTGTAAGTTAATGTTTGGTCTTCCATAGTATAAGTAATACAAGATGAAGTCAATCATGGAAACAGGCCAACACGCTTCAGGAGACAAATGTTCCCTCTTCAGGAGACATGGGTTTCCACTCTTCAGGGGACACGGGAGAGGAGGCATGGGTTCCCCCCTTCAGGAGGCATGGGTTCCCCCCTTCAGGAGGCATGGGTTCCCCCCTTCAAGAGGCATGGGTTCCCCCCTTCAGGAGGCATGGGTTCCCCCCTTCAGGAGGCATGGGTTCCCCCCTTCAGGAGACACGGGAGAGAAGGCATGGGTCCCGCTCTTCAGGAGGCATGGGTCCCGCTCTTTAGGAGGCATGGGTCCCGCTCTTTAGGAGGCATGGGTCCCGCTCTTTAGGAGGCATGGGTCCCGCTCTTTAGGAGGCATGGGTCCCGCTCTTTAGGAGGCATGGGTCCCCCCCCTTGAGGAGGCATGGGTCCCCCCCTTGAGGAGGCATGGGTGCCCCCCTTGAGGAGGCATGGGTCCCCCCCCCTTGAGGAGGCATGGGTTTCCCCCCTTGAGGGGGCATGGGTTTCCCCCCTTGAGGGGGCATGGGTTTCCCCCCTTGAGGAGGCATGGGTTTCCCCCCTTGAGGAGGCATGGGTTTCCCCCCTTGAGGAGGCATGGGTTTCCCCCCTTGAGGAGGCATGGGTTTCCCCCCTTGAGGAGGCATGGGGGAGGAGGAATGGGTTCCCCCTTCAGGAGACATGGGGGAGGAGGAATAGGTTCCCCCTTCAGGAGACATGGGGGAGGAGGCATGCCCCCCCATTTTAGGAGGCATGCTGCCCCCCCTCAAGGAGGCAGTCCCTCCCCACCCCCCCTTCAGGAGTCATGGGTCCCCACCCCCCCCCTTCAGGAGTCACGGGTCCCCACCCCCCCCCTTCAGGAGTCACGGGTCCCCACCCCCCCCCCTTCAGGAGTCACGGGTCCCCACCCCCCCCATTCAGGAGTCACGGGTCCCCACCCCCCCCTTCAGGAGTCACGGGTCCCCACCCCCCCCTTCAGGAGTCACGGGTCCCCACCCCCCCCTTCAGGAGTCACGGGTCCCCACCCCCCCCTTCAGGAGTCACGGGTCCCCACCCCCCCTTCAGGAGTCACGGGTCCCCACCCCCCCTTCAGGAGGCACGGGTCTCTCTCTTTAGGAGACGGGTTCCCCCCTTCAGGAGGCATGGGTTCCCACCATTGTACAGTCTTGATTTCAGTGCTGTATTTACCGTTATACGGTCTTGATTTCGGTGCTATATACACCATTATCAATCTTGATGCTGTATACTGGGACTGACCTGATGAATAAATCTTATGTTGTAGGGACCCCCTTTTACTCCAGTCAGCCGGTGTACCAGTCAGCGCCTATCCCCATAGTGCCTCCACAGCAGCCACAACAGCCACCACCTCCCGCCAAGAGAGAGAAGAAGACGGTGAGTGATCCACCTCCCTCTCCCATAGCGCTGCCGTATGAAGGACATTATAAAGAAGCACCGCTCACTCACATGGTCATTTCTCACATCTGTTCCAGATTCGAATCAGAGACCCGAACCAGGGTGGCAGAGACATCACAGAGGAAATCATGTCAGGAGGGGGCAGCAGGAACCCGACTCCCCCCATCCTCCGGCCCAGCTCTACGCCAACTCCTCCTCAGGTAAGGGAGAGGAGGCGGCAGGTCCATATGGGCGGCAGGGGAGGAGGGGTAGGGTATGACGATGGATTGCACTCCTCTGGATGGAGAAACACGTGTGCTATTATCTGTTGTTGGTGGGGCTGGGTGTGGGGGGGCTTGGAGGACTAAAATGTCCTTCTGTACATTGAAATCATTCAGTCTTTGTCTGCTACAAATCCCCCGTGTGTGGTAAAATCTGTAGATGGTGCGCTCAGTTCCAGTGCGTTTATTATCTGCGTCAAATTTCAAAAGGCACAAATAAGTCAGTCATTAGCAGATAAAGGCCCTGTGAGTATAGAGTGTTCATTATTTATCAGTGGGTTCTTGAGTTGGGAGTGAGTGCAAGCTCCTGTGTCCAGCATAGATCAGGATATACTGTGTGATGATATGTGTGGATTTGTTGTTTCTGATTGTAATGTGTCTTTCTTTTCCTCCTTCTGCCTCTTATTTGTCTTTCTTTTCTTTTTTTCACCTTAAAATTTACTTAAATTGGATCCTTTTTTTATTTGTAATTCTGCTTCTTTTTTGCTCAAATTTCCCGTCTGCCTTTCACAACATGCTTGTCTCACTATCTTCCTGAAACCCCACTGTGTCTCCCCCTCTCCTTGTAACCTTGACCCTGTCCTTGTCTCCTTGTACCCTTGACTTGGTCTCTACCCTCTCCTTGTACCCTTGACCCATCCTGGTTTCCTTGTACCCTTGACTTGGTCTCCACCCTCTTCTTGTCTCCTTGTAACTTTGACCTGTCCTGGTTTCCTTGTACCCTTGACTTGGTCTCCACCCTCTCCTTGTACCCTTGACTTGGTCTCCACCCTCTCCTTGTACCCTTGACTTGGTCTCCACCCTCTCCTTGTACCCTTGACTTGGTCTCCACCCTCTCCTTGTACCCTTGACTTGGTCTCCACCCTCTCCTTGTACCCTTGACCTGGTCTCCACCCTCTCCTTGTACCCTTGACCTGGTCTCCACCCTCTCCTTGTACCCTTGACCTGGTCTCCACCCTCTCCTTGTACCCTTGACCTGGTCTCCACCCTCTCCTTGTACCCTTGACCTGGTCTCCACCCTCACTCTTCTCCCCTCCTACCCCGAACCCCATCTGTCCCTCCCTTGTCTCTTGACCTCCTCTTGTTTTTGTAATATTTCTGTTGTGCTCTTCGTGCCTTTTGTTGCTTTTTTTTGACACCTTTCTGTTAGTTTTTCTGTTCCCGCGCTCATTATCACCCTCTTTTGTACTTCAAATCCCAGCAGCTTCCTAGCCAGGTTCCTGAGCACAGCCCAGTGGTGTATGGGACTGTGGAGAGCCCTCATCTCACTGCCGTCAGGGACCCCAAAATAGGTAGGTACCGCTCGTCTTGCCACAGTGGTCTGCAAAGAGAGGCGCACAGATGGATGTGAGAACCGATTCCAGCATTGTTTGTCATAATTGCCCCCCATGTACTGTTTTCAGTGGGCTCAACAACCAAGCAGGACTCCTCCGAGCCCCTGTGAGAGGTCGCTGATCCTCCATTAGTTGGGCGGGGGTGTGGGCGATCTTCCTGTGAGTATCTGGGTGCCATACATTATGGAGGCGACCGTTCTAAATCTCATACACATCACAAGCGCACAACTCGGTGTTCCCAAATAGAGTGCCCTGAGGGGAGGATGAACTGAGAAAGGGGCAAGAGGAGCAAGTGAGTTTGACTCCTTCAATATCGGGCACTTTGGCACTTTCACCCCCCCGCCCAGGCCAATTTTCAGCTCTCAGCGCTGTCACACTTTGAATGACAATTGCGCAGTCATACAACGCTGTACACACAGGACATTTCTATCATTTTTTCCACACAGGGCTTTCTTTTGGTGGTATTTAATCACCACTGGGGTTTTTTTATATTGCTAAACAAACGGAAAAAAAAAACTGAAAATGTTGAGAGAAAAATGTTTTTCTTATAAAAGTTTGTAAATAATTTTTTCTCCTTCACTGGCTGCGCTGATGGGCTGCGCTGATGGGCTGCGCTGATGGGCTGCGCTGATGGGCTGCGCTGATGGGCTGCGCTGATGGGCTGCGCTGATGGGCGGCACTGATGGGGCTGTACTGACTGGCAGCACTTGTGGGCACTGATTATTAGGATCAGTGCCCTGATTATAAATGTAGATGTCCCCTGTGTGGATTGCCATTTATCGACTCATGCACTGTCAGCGTGGGGAGAGGATTGCCGATAACCGGCAAATCGTGTTTAGACTGTGATCAGCTGTGATTGGACACAGCTGGTCACATGGTAAAGAGATGCTGTGATGGGCTCTTTACCCCGGTCACAGATTACTACTGATGCCCACCACAGGGGGGTGTGTGGCAAGAAGCGTGATCACAACGTCGTCCTGGCAATGTATGACCGCTCTGTCATTTGGCTATAGCGCAGTCTTGCAAGGGTTAAACAAAAAGAGCAAGAACCTCCCCTCAGGCGTTCCTGTGTCCCCATTGCAGAGATTTCTCACTTTTCCTGTCTTGGTGACACCCTGTGTTCCCAAGGTGGACTCAATTGACATCACAGAGATTTAAAGCCTCCCCCACAACAACCAAAACATATCTATGTATATGCTAAGCATTCTTTTTAAAGTGGACCTCTTCTTTTTTTTTTTTTCTTCCCAGAGGAGAAGCCGAAATTGGACCCAGTGTTGAAATCATCTCCTTCCGCCCCGGTACGTGCAGAGCCGGTCACCGTCACAAAGTGCTCTACACCGGAGCAGATCGCTGAGCCCGCAGCACCGGAGGCCGGATCCGAGCACCACCTGACGCCTGGAATATTGCCCGGGGTGGCAGCTGCGGCCACGGCTCCTGTGGTTGTAGCCACAGAGTCTTTCCCCTGTCACCTGGGAGACATGAGCGAGGGTGAGAGCACCGCAGAGGAGTGCACGTCTCCTGACGAGGCCATCGCGGAGGACGCCGAAGAGGAGCTATGCAAGGAACCGCCGGGGCCTACCGTAGCCGCTGAGACCCCGGTGACCCCTCAGGAAATGAATGGCATAAGCTATGAACACTCGACCATGGACAATGCTGTGGGTGAGAAAGCAATGTTGGGGGAAGAGACTGCGCCGGATGTGCCGGAGCTGGCACCGGCGCCCCCTGTGGATACGAGTGTAGAATGCACTTCTCCTCCAAATGTGCCTCAAACGTTGCCCGTACAGCCAGAATCGCCCCCTCCTCCTCTCATCGCTGCTGCTCAATGTACCACTAAGACCTCCCCTCCTGCCGCTCTTATTCCAGCCGTGGTGTCGGACCACAGGGACGAGGAGGACGACGTCGGGACGCCCAGCTTGGACGGGGACGTGGACTCGGTGAACGTAAGGCCGGCAGAGACTTATACAGAACTTGAGCCAAGCGTGACCCTTCTAAGCTTCACCTCAAGAAAGAGTCCCGTGGAAGGTACGTGAGCTGCACACCTGGGAGTATTGGGAGCACAGGCTACAGGGGGGAGGCGGCCAGATAGGTGGGGAGGGGCTGTCAGCAGGGCAGGTGATGATAATATGGCAGCTTATGGGAGGAAGTGTCGGTACAGCCAGTTACCCAACCCGGTTACGATCCTTTTTATTTATTTTTAATTTGGGGGAGGGAGGCAACATATATCTAAAAGCAAATGTTTTGTTGTTGCGTGTTTTTTTTTTTAAAACTTTATTAGAATGGAACAGTACAGGACACAGGCTGGGAATTCGTAGACTCCGGGTTACGGGCGGCTAACCGTCAGGTGACCGGACACTCACAAAGCTTTTGGATGTTCCCTCCTTGGGCTGTTAACCTTCCCCACCAGTGTCCTGATGGTGATGGACCTCTTCTCCCTTATGCTTCACTAGTTCTAAATTATTTTAAATTCTTTAAATCCTAATTTAAATTACATTTCCACATTTAAGGGAGAAGTACGGGGAAAGCTTGTTTGGCTGTATTTCTCCTGTGGATCAGAGGGAGTGCGGTCCATTCTGGACTCCTGTGACCCGTTTTCAGCAGGCAGTGGGCTGACATTACAGAGCCCGTCCAGGCTGGGGACAATATGTCTGGGATCCGCCCACATGCCTGGACCGGCACCCGGCTCAGCCTCTCAGCGAGCCGCTCCTGCTCCCTCCACAGCCCAGTACTCCAGTGAGGGAGGGGGGAGGCCCAGAGCAGCGAGCCGAAGACTGACAGTCAGCAGCTCTCTGCTCATGGAGCTGTGAGAACCGAACGATCAGCAGCGTTTGATTGCTCAGTTCTCATCCTTAGAGCCAGCGGGGGACCAATGCACTGATGGGCGGCACTGGTGGACTTTAGGTGGCACTGGTGCTGGGGCATGGATAGGCGGCACTGATGGGCACTGATTAGTGTTTCTGCTGGGTCTGTACTGTATTCAGTACCCTGATTTACATGTACATGTCTCCCCTGCGAGGAGATGCCACTGATTGGCTCTCCTCTTCTCGCACTCTGAGCCGAGGAGAGCCGATAAACGGCACTTCCGTGTTTACATGTGAATGGTTGTGATTGGACACAGCCGATCACCTGGGTAAAGGGCCGCGTTATCGGCTCTTTACTGAGATTGGGGTCGTGCCATGTCATTTTACTATGCAGCAGGAGGGAAGTGGTTAAATTCAAATTTTTAAATGTAAATTCAAAATTTTTAAGTTCATAATTTCTACAATCAGCTTTTCACTGTCTTTTATAATAGAAACCGTGGAACCGTAGTAAAAACTTTGTACTGAACTGTAGCCAGACCCCCCCCACTATGGGGGCTTTATTGTCCACAGAGCTCAGATTATACAAACAGCTCCTGTTAATCTTTTAGTTAGAGAGAGAGAGAGTCTGAGGGCAAACAGCTCCTGTTAATCTTTTAGTTAGAGAGAGAGAGTCTGAGGGCAAACAGCTCCTGTTAATCTTTTAGTTAGAGAGAGAGAGTCTGAGGGCAAACAGCTCCTGTTAATCTTTTAGTTAGAGAGAGAGAGTCTGAGGGCAAACAGCTCCTGTTAATCTTTTAGTTAGCGTGAGAGAGAGAGTCTGAGGGCAAACGGCTGCTGCTGTGCTTTGCAGATCCAGTGTTGTGTAAAAAAAAAAAAAAGTGTATAGTGATATAAATAATAATTTTAAATACTTTACTATCAAAAAGCTAAAAGTGGTCTTTATAATAAGGGGAGGGGGGAAGGGTGATGTTGGTGATTGGCTGGACTGAGATCCGGTGGCCATTTCTGTGCCATTTCCTTGTTTGGTGTAAAGCGCCATTTTCTGTCTGATTGCTTATGGAGAAAATCCAGAATGGAAGTTTTGGTCGTCCTATCAGATTGCTGCATGTATGGCGGGGTTAGCAGATTGGCGGTTCCTCTCTGGTTGCAGAGATCGGTCACATCGGGCTGCGGAGGGGACGCCTGCGCTCGTGCCGGGGATGTTGCTGCAATAATGTCATGTCTGATTTTCTTGACTCTCCGCAGAGCGTTCCTCCTCCTCCTCCTCCTCCTCCTCCTCCTCCTCCTCCTCCTCCTCCTCCGTGAGACGCAGGCTCCGTAACATGAAACAAAAGCCGTTTATCTCCAGACTGACTGACGCTCGTGTTCCTTTATAGATTGCAGCCAGCAAATCCTGCGCCGTGCTGATAAGTTATTAAACGGCGCACTCAATTTACCCTCCGAACACCCGCATCGGCTGTGTCATTATCCGCAAAGTTCTGAGAGCGGCGAGATGGAGTCAGGGGTCTTTCAAGTCTTCTCTGTAAATTCCTGCACGGTAATCGGCGTATGAATTATCCCTCGGCGTCTGTCTGCGGCGGCTCTTCAGAACTAGGACACGCCGCTGTACGGTGACGGTGAGACTCTTTGCAGCCTCCCCCCCCAGTACAACTAACCGCGGTCAAGTCACATAGAGAATCCCTCCGCCCCCTTCTATCTACACGGGAATAAATGTCCACTTAGGGACCCGGCTTTTCTTTACAAGTAAGAATCAGTATTTTTTTGCTAGTAAATTACTTAGAACCCTCAAATATTATATACATTTTTTAGTAGAGACCCTAGAGAATAAAATGGCAGTCGTTGCAATTTTTTTACGTCGCACTGCATTTGCGCAACAGTTTTTCAACGCAATGTTTTAGGAAAAAACACTTTTTTTAATGAATTTTCAAAAAATAAAAAAACACAATATATAACTCAATTTTTTGGGTAAAATATAAAAGATGATGTTGCGCCGAGTAAATAGATACCAAACGTCATGCTTTGAAATTGTGAACACTCGTGGAATGGCGACAAAACTCCAATGCTTAACCACTTCATCCCCGGACCATTTGGCTGGCCAAAGACCAGAGCACTTTTTGCGATTCGACACTGCGTCGCTTTAACTGACAATTGCGCGGTCGCGCAACGTGGCTCCCAAACAAAATTTATGTCCTTTTTTTTTCCCCACAAATAGAGATTTCTTTTGGTGGTATTTGATCACCTCTGCGGTTTTTATCTTTTGCGCTATAAACAAAAAAATAGCGACAATTTTGAAAAAAAAAAAGCTTTATTTTTTACTTTTTGCTATAATAAATATCCCCAAAAAATATATAAAAAAAACGTTTATTTTCCTCAGTTTAGGCCGATACGTATTCTTCTACATTATTTGGTAAAAAAATCGCAATAAGTGTATATTGATTGGTTTTCGCAGAAGTTATAGGCAGAACGGGGAAATGATTGTTTACATCAGCATTTCCCCGTTCTTCCTCTCCGTGAGACGATCGTGCAGATATACGTCGGCAGAACGGCACGTACAGGCAGATTGATGTACCTGTACGTTGCCCTTTAAGGGGCTGCTTGCAGGTCGTATACGTGCCCGCCGGGAGCTCTGTGAACGTGACCTCACATGTGTAGTGCGGGCGCAAATTATGTATGTATTCCCTTCCGTGCACGCAGGATGGGAGCACTTTACATTTATTTGTTGTTGTGTTTTTTTTTTTTTTTTTTTACACTGTCCCTTTTTTATATTTATATATTTTTTTGTATCACTTTTATTCCTATTACAAGGAATGTAAACAGGAATAAGGGGTGACAGGTCCTCTTTATGGAGACATCTGGGGTTAAGACCCCAAATCTCTCCTCTACCTTTTAAAATGAAAAGATCAATTAAAAAAAAAAAATATATATATATAATATGTGTGTTTATGTCTGCTCTAGACCGGAAGTGATGTTGTGACAAGATCATAGAGGGGATCAGAGACGATCTGGTCTCTTTTCACCTCTATGGCCAGGCTGTGTGAACCATCATTCCCCAGGCTCGCCGGTAAGAACCGTAAGCCCGGGAAACCCCCGGCGAGTGGCATGGAGGGGAACGACCCCTCCTGCTGCTTCTAAAAGTGATCAAGGAGGACGTCCGACACCAGTCTAGCTCTTTCCTGAGGAGTACTGAGGCAGAGTGCTGGGGTGTTTTCAGGGAGCTACAGACAGCACCTTACTGGCCCCTCCCACCAGCTACAATCTGCCTGCATTGCATAGAGAAGTACAGAGAACCCAGTGAGCACAAAAAGGGAATGTAATTAAAACAGGTGTAGTTCTAACACACTTCCTAATAGCATGGTAGGAAATAAATGGATTTCTGGCAGGTATTTTTTCACTTCTTGAACAGATAGAACACTTCCAATTGAGATATTTATAGAACAAAAAGAGAGCAAATAAGAGAAGATCATTGTAGGGGTGTATGTACACTTAAAGGCTTTATCACTTTCCATTCTGGTAAATTGGGTAGGTAGATCATATGCGCATTTCGGGACTGCCATACAGCAGAGTTTGCCTAGCCAGCCCAATAGGGGTCTTTTCTCCATAGGGGCCTTTTTGCCATAAAGTAGCTCTCACTATAGAGGGTCCCCTCCCCATAGGGATCTTCTCTCCAGGGATCTTCTTGGCATTGGGTTCTTCTCAATATAGATAGGGAGTTTTCTCTCCATAAGGGACTTCTTGCCATTGGGTTCTTCTCTCCTTAAGAGTCTTCTCTCCATTAAGCTCTTCTCAATATAGAGGGTCTTCTCTTTGCTATGTTCTTCTCAATATAGAGGGTCTTCTCTCTGCTATGTTCTTCTCAATATAGAGGGTCCTCCCGCAATTAGGTTCATCTCACTATAGAGGGTCTTCTCGCCATAAAGGTCTTCTTAGCATTAGGTTCTTTTAACTATAGAGGGTCTTCCCTCTGGTTCTTCCTTACTAATGGAGCTTTCTTCCCATAAGGGTCGTCTTGGCATTAGGCTCTTCTCACTATAGAGGGTCTTCTCTCAGGTTCTTCTTCCCATAAGGGTCTTCTTAGTGTTAGATTCTTCTCACTATAGAGGATCTTATCTCCATAAGGGTTTTTTCTCTATTATTAGGTTCTTCTCAATATAGGGACTTCTTTCTATTAGGGCCTTCTTTCCATTATGCTCTTAATGCAGAGGGTCTTCTCTCCGTTATGTTCTTCTCACTAGAGGGTTTTCTTGCCATTAGGTTCTTCCCACTTTTTAGAGGGTCTTCTTCCCATAAGTTTCTTCTAACTATAGAGATAGTCATCTCACCATTAGGTTATTATCAATATAGAGGGTCTTCTCGCTATTGGGTTCTTTTCACTACAGAGAGTCTTCTTCCCATAAGGGTCTTCTTAGCATTTAGGTTCTTCTAACTATAGAGGGTCTTCTCTCCAAAAGGATCTTTTTAGTATTACGTTGGTCTTCGCTCCATAAGGGCCTTCTTGCCTCTTCTCACTAAAGAGGTCTTCTTCTCATAAAGGTCTTCTTGGCATTGGGTTCTTCTCACTATAGTCTGCTCTTAGTTCTTCTCCCCATAAGGGTCTTTTTAGTGTTAGGTTCTTCTCACCATAAAGAATGTTTTCTCAGGTTCTTCTGACTTTAGAGTCTATTTCCCATAAGGGTCTTCTTATCAATAGGTTCTTCTAACTATAGAGGGTCTTCTCTCCATAAAGTTCCTTTTTGCCTTTAAGCTCTTCTCACTATAGAGGGTATGATTCCCATAAAGGTACTTTTGGCATTAGGTTCTTCTCACTATAGAGGGTCTTCTCTTCGTTCGGGTCTTCTCCCTATAGAGGGTCTTCTTGCCATCAGCTTCTTCCCACTATAAAGGGTCTTCTCTTCATAAGGGTTTTCTCACCACTCGGACACACCCCATTGTAATGAGTGGAGGTATTTATGTATTCTCTGATCCTTGGACGGGTTCTGGATGGAGCAGACTGTGTGTATAAATAAAGGTGATGCTTGTCTGCTGGTATTACAGATTAAATTAGCGCTGGTCTGATCACATGTTCCTCAGTCTCGGGAAGAGCCGAATTCAGCGACACACAGGGGGATGTTAATAGCCAGAAAACTCACATCACCGTCTCTTCTCTCCTTACAGCACAGACCGCGGCAGCTGCACCAAAGATGTGGCAGAAACCAAAAGACGAGAACCCGCTCGCCGATGAGGTCCTGCCATCCGATGTTGAGGTGAGTCCCGTCACATGGTCGCCTTATGACTCAGCCGGTTTTGGTTGTGTCTCTGTTACAGCCGACTGTCCGCTCTTCCACTAAGCAGACTATTTCACCAAACTCCCCTCCAGTCCTGGATGCAGCTGTTGGATAATCTTTTCCTGTAACCGTTCCAGGAACCGCCGCACTCTTCTGGTTCCTGCCCAAAAAAAATCCATCAGTCTGATTCCTTTGTGATGCTGTGTATTTTATTTAGACTGCAGATCACATTGCTGGTGTCATAGAAAGTCACAATACCTGGGTGCAGGACGGCCTGGTAAAGCCCATCTTCAGGCAAATATTAACCCCTTTTCATCCCCTCATAACCAAGATATAGTCTGTTCTCCTGGTCCCATACGGGATCTGCTTCCAGGTGCAGGGCACTGCCAATCCGGCACTGCAGATATGACCACCTTGGCCTCAGTGAGGAACTCAGAATTACATTTGTATATAGCAGAGGTCTGCAGAGATGACTCTGTACATTTGTAGAATTACATTGGTGCACAGCGGCCTGGTTTGTCACTTCCCCTCCCCTTGTTTCTCTATGCCAGCTGCAGGAACAGGGTGATGCGGAAGAGGAGAAGGTTGTGGAGATGGAGCAGGAGGAAGACGATGACGTTGTCAATGCAGAGGTCGATCACCCGTACCTTAACTCTAAACTGCCAGAGGAGAACGGTGAGGCCGAACCCTTCCGTAACGGGGCAGACACCATCTCGGAGGGTGATGGAGGAGAGGTCCCGCTGGGCCCGGAGGAGGGCTACCCCTTCAAGTCAGGTAACCGCTGGTCCTTTATTGGGGGTTTTCAGGGTCAGCTCTGTTCGTATTGAGAGGGAGGTGTTTAAAAGATCTAAAGGTGGGGTCTCCAAGCTTTTCAGCCCGAGGGCCACATTCTAGATTTTACAGATATTCGCAGGCCAAAAAAAAATCCGTTACTTATGAATGAATAAAATTTAAATAATCCCTTTTATAGACTTTCCGCACATCTGTGTCCCCATCAGAGACTTCTTGCACATCTGTTCCCCATCTGAGCCTTCCCTCGCATCTGTGTCCCCATCTGAGCCTTCCCTCGCATCCGTGTCCCCATCGGAGCCTTCCCTCGCATCCGTGTCCCCATCGGAGCCTTCCCTCGCATCCGTGTCCCCATCGGAGCCTTCCCTCGCATCCGTGTCCCCATCGGAGCCTTCCCTCGCATCCGTGTCCCCATCGGAGCCTTCCCTCGCATCCGTGTCCCCATCGGAGCCTTCCCTCGCATCCGTGTCCCCATCGGAGCCTTCCCTCGCATCCGTGTCCCCATCGGAGCCTTCCCTCGCATCCGTGTCCCCATCGGAGCCTTCCTTCGCATCCGTGTCCCCATCGGAGCCTTCCCTCGCATCCGTGTCCCCATCGGAGCCTTCCCTCGCATCCGTGTCCCCATCGGAGCCTTCCCTCGCATCCGTGTCCCCATCGGAGCCTTCCCTCACACCTGTGTCCTCATCGGAGCCTTCCCTCGCATCTTTGTCCCCATCGGAGCCTTCCGTCGCATCTTTGTCCCCATCGGAGCCTTCCCTCACACCTGTGTCCTCATCGGAGCCTTCCCTCACACCTGTGTCCTCATCGGAGCCTTCCCTCACACCTGTGTCCTCATCGGAGCCTTCCCTCACACCTGTGTCCTCATCGGAGCCTTCCCTCGCACCTGTGTCCCCATCGGAGCCTTCCCTCGCATCTGTGTCCCCATCGGAGCCTTCCCTCGCATCCGTGTCCCCATCGGAGCCTTCCCTCGCATCCGTGTCCCCATCGGAGCCTTCCCTCACACCTGTGTCCTCATCGGAGCCTTCCCTCGCATCTTTGTCCCCATCGGAGCCTTCCGTCGCATCTTTGTCCCCATCGGAGCCTTCCCTCACACCTGTGTCCTCATCGGAGCCTTCCCTCACACCTGTGTCCTCATCGGAGCCTTCCCTCACACCTGTGTCCTCATCGGAGCCTTCCCTCACACCTGTGTCCTCATCGGAGCCTTCCCTCGCACCTGTGTCCTCATCGGAGCCTTCCCTCGCACCTGTGTCCCCATCGGAGCCTTCCCTCGCATCTGTGTCCCCATCGGAGCCTTCCCTCGCATCTGTGTCCCCATCGGAGCCTTCCCTCGCATCTGTGTCCCCATCGGAGCCTTCCCTCGCATCTGTGTCCCCATCGGAGCCTTCCCTCGCACCTGTGTCCCCATCGGAGCCTTCCCTCGCACCTGTGTCCCCATCGGAGCCTTCCCTCGCACCTGTGTCCCCATCGGAGCCTTCCCTCGCATCTGTGTCCCCATCGGAGCCTTCCCTCGCATCTGTGTCCCCATCGGAGCCTTCCCTCGCATCTGTGTCCCCATCGGAGCCTTCCCTCGCATCTGTGTCCCCATCGGAGCCTTCCCTCGCATCTGTGTCCCCATCGGAGCCTTCCCTCGCATCTGTGTCCCCATCGGAGCCTTCCCTCGCATCTGTGTCCCCATCGGAGCCTTCCCTCGCATCTGTGTCCCCATCGGAGCCTTCCCTCGCATCTGTGTCCCCATCGGAGCCTTCCCTCGCATCTGTGTCCCCATCGGAGCCTTCCCTCGCATCTGTGTCCCCATCGGAGCCTTCCCTCGCATCTGTGTCCCCATCGGAGCCTTCCCTCGCATCTGTGTCCCCATCGGAGCCTTCCCTCGCATCTGTGTCCCCATCGGAGCCTTCCCTCGCATCTGTGTCCCCATCGGAGCCTTCCCTCGCATCTGTGTCCCCATCGGAGCCTTCCCTCGCATCTGTGTCCCCATCGGAGCCTTCCCTCGCATCTGTGTCCCCATCGGAGCCTTCCCTCGCATCTGTGTCCCCATCGGAGCCTTCCCTCGCATCTGTGTCCCCATCGGAGCCTTCCCTCGCATCTGTGTCCCCATCGGAGCCTTCCCTCGCATCTGTGTCCCCATCGGAGCCTTCCCTCGCATCTGTGTCCCCATCGGAGCCTTCCCTCGCATCTGTGTCCCCATCGGAGCCTTCCCTCGCATCTGTGTCCCCATCGGAGCCTTCCCTCGCATCTGTGTCCCCATCGGAGCCTTCCCTCGCATCTGTGTCCCCATCGGAGCCTTCCCTCGCATCTGTGTCCCCATCGGAGCCTTCCCTCGCATCTGTGTCCCCATCGGAGCCTTCCGTCGCATGAGCCTTCCGTCGCATCTTTGTCCCCATCGGAGCCTTCCCTCACACCTGTGTCCCCATCGGAGCCTTCCCTCACACCTGTGTCCCCATCGGAGCCTTCCCTCACACCTGTGTCCCCATCGGAGCCTTCCCTCACACCTGTGTCCCCATCGGAGCCTTCCCTCACACCTGTGTCCCCATCGGAGCCTTCCCTCACACCTGTGTCCCCATCGGAGCCTTCCCTCACACCTGTGTCCCCATCGGAGCCTTCCGTCGCATCTTTGTCCCCATCGAAGCCTTCCCTCGCATCTTTGTCCCCATCGAAGCCTTCCCTCGCATCTTTGTCCCCATCGAAGCCTTCCCTCGCATCTTTGTCCCCATCGAAGCCTTCCCTCGCATCTTTGTCCCCATCGAAGCCTTCCCTCGCATCTTTGTCCCCATCGAAGCCTTCCCTCGCATCTTTGTCCCCATCGAAGCCTTCCCTCGCATCTTTGTCCCCATCGAAGCCTTCCCTCGCATCTTTGTCCCCATCGGAGCCTTCCCTCGCATCTTTGTCCCCATCGGAGCCTTCCCTCGCATCCGTGTCCCCATCGGAGCTTTCCCTGGCACCCGTCTGGTGACTGCCCGCGGGTAGATGGATGCACACATATACCAGGATTGTAGGTGTGGTGACTGCCCGCGGGACTGCCTCGCATCCGTGTCCCCATCGGAGCCTTCCCTGGCATCCGTGTCCCCATCGGAGCCTTCCCTGGCATCCGTGTCCCCATCGGAGCCTTCCCTGGCATCCGTGACCCCATCGGAGCCTTCCCTGGCATCCGTGTCCCCCATCGGAGCCTTCCCTGGCATCCGTGTCCCCCATCGGAGCCTTCCCTGGCATCCGTGTCCCCCATCGGAGCCTTCCCTGGCATCCGTGTCCCCCATCGGAGCCTTCCCTGGCATCCGTGTCCCCCATCGGAGCCTTCCCTGGCATCCGTGTCCCCCATCGGAGCCTTCCCTGGCATCCGTGTCCCCCATCGGAGCCTTCCCTGGCATCCGTGTCCCCCATCGGAGCCTTCCCTGGCATCCGTGTCCCCCATCGGAGCCTTCCCTGGCATCCGTGTCCCCATCGGAGCCTTCCCTCACATCCGTGTCCCCATCGGAGCCTTCCCTCGCATCCGTGTCCCCATCGGAGCCTTCCCTCGCATCCGTGTCCCCATCGGAGCTTTCCCTGGCACCCGTCTGGTGACTGCCCGCGGGTAGATGGACGCACACATATACCAGGATTGTAGGTGTGGTGACTGCCCGCGGGTAGATGGACGCACACATATACCAGGATTGTAGGTCTGGTGACTGCCCGCGGGTAGATGGACGCACACATATACCAGGATTGTAGGTCTGGTGACTGCCCGCGGGTAGATGGACGCACACATATACCAGGATTGTAGGTGTGGTGACTGCCCGCGGGTAGATGGACGCACACATATACCAGGATTGTAGGTCTGGTGACTGCCCGCGGGTAGATGGACGCACACATATACCAGGATTGTACGTCTGGTGACTGCCCGCGGGTAGATGGACGCACACATATACCAGGATTGTAGGTTGGTGACTGCCCGCGGGTAGATGGACGGACACATATACCAGGATTGTAGGTTGGTGACTGCCCGCGGGTAGATGGACGCACACATATACCAGGATTGTAGGTTGGTGACTGCCCGCGGGTAGATGGAGGCACACATATACCAGGATTGTAGGTCTGGTGACTGCCCGCGGGTAGATGGAGGCACACATATACCAGGATTGTAGGTCTGGTGACTGCCCGCGGGTAGATGGACGCACACATATACCAGGATTGTAGGTTGGTGACTGCCCGCGGGTAGATGGACGCACACATATACCAGGATTGTAGGTCTGGTGACTGCCCGCGGGTAGATGGACGCACACATATACCAGGATTGTAGGTCTGGTGACTGCCCGCGGGTAGATGGACGCACACATATACCAGGATTGTAGGTGTGGTGACTGCCCGCGGGTAGATGGACGCACACATATACCAGGATTGTAGGTCTGGTGACAGTATATATCTATACACATGCTGCGTGTGATGCCTTCTGTCACCTTTGTGAATTGCTTGTCATGTAAAGTTTGCTCTCTTGTCTTATCCAGGTGTCCTCCTGGCAGAGCAGCCCACCGACGTGTCCCCGGATGCCCCGGCAGCGCCGGCTTCTTACGTACCGCAGGATGGAAAGCGTCAGTATGACCGGGACTTCCTTCTGGGCTTCCAGTTTATGCCGGCCTGTGTGCAGAAACCAGAAGGCCTGCCGCCCATCAGCGACGTGGTCCTGGACAAAGTGAGGAGAGAGGGAGGTGTCTAGGTGCAGTCTGTGTGTAGTGCCATTGTGTGTGATTTCCGGGTGTCTGCTCCTCTCCATGCTACAGGGATGATGTGTTCTGTCCTGGTGCTGGCTGTGCTGTCTCCTCTTCCAGTACTTGAAGCCAAACTCCGAGCAGCTCAAAAATGATGCTGTGCCTGCACTGCAAGGGTTAATAGAATGTTACACAGGAGAGGAAAAAACGTTTGTACTTTAACCACTTCACCTCCGGAAGGTTCTACCCCTCCCCCCTTCATGACCTGGGCATTATTCAGCACTGCGCTACTGTAACTGGTAATTGTGCGGTCATGTAACACTTTACCCAAATTACATTTATATCTTTTTTTTGTTTTGTTTTTTACACCAATAGAGCCCTTTCTCTTTTTTTTTTCTTTGGTCACCTTTTTGGGGTTTTTATATTTTGCAATATAAAAAGACCAAAAAGTTTGAAGAAAAAAAAAAACTTCAATATTTTTTACTTTCTGCTATAAAACATCCAATACAAACATTTTAAAAATCAAATTTCGTCATAAATTTAGGCCAATATGTATGTTGCTACATGGGATTTGCTTAAAAAAAAAATCCTAATAAGAGTATATTGATTGGTTTGCATGAAAGTCATTTCATCTACAAACTGGGATTTATACTGGAATTTTTATTTATTTTTCTGCTACTAATGGCAGCGATCAGTGACTTATAATGGGACTGCAATAGTGCAGCAGAAAATCTGACACTAACTGTCACTGGAGGGAAACTGACTAACTGCCACTGACATCACCAGTGACACTAATACAGTGATCAGAGCTAATACTATACACTGTCACTGTACTAATGACACTGGCTGGGAAGGGGTGTAATGTGAGTGGATTTTACTAATAGATCTCTAAGTTTCTTCACTCTGTTTCTTCTCCCTGCAAAGCAACGATATCGCTCCCTCTGTACAGAGCTCTGAGCTGTGATTGGGTACAGCCAATCTTTAGGTCCCGGCCGAATCATTGGCTGGGACTTGCTGGCAGGCTCCCGCTGTGTACAGTCGGGTGCCAGCGGGGGGGGGGGGGGGGGGCAAGCCCTAAACCTGGAAGCAGGCAGTGATGTGCGGGTACGTTGCTTTTCCTGTGCAGGTTGCCCGTCCACAGTACATTGCGGGCCGTCCGCAGATGGTTAACCTGAGCGTCCCTCCCCCCTGCAATCTGGCAGTGGACTCCCCCCCCCCCCCCCCCTTTCTAAAGCAGTGGACTGTCCCACCCCCCCCCCTTTCTCCGGCAGTGGAGAAACTTTCCCCCCCCCTTTCTCTGGCAGTGGACTGTCCCCCCCCCTTTCTCTGGCAGTGTGGACTGTCCCACCCTCCCACCCCCTTTCTCCGGCAGTGGACTGTCCCTCCCCCCTTTTCTCTGGCAGTGGACTGTCCCTCCCCCCTTTTCTCCGGCAGTGGACTGTCCCTCCCCCCTTTTCTCCGGCAGTGGACTGTCCCTCCCCCCTTTTCTCCGGCAGTGGACTGTCCCTCCCCCCCTTTCTCTGGCAGTGGACTGTCCCTCCCCTCCTTTCTCTGGCAGTGGACTGTCTCTCCCCCCCTTTCTCTGGCAGTGGACTGTCACTCCCCCCCTTTCTCTGGCAGTGGACTGTCCCTCCCCCCCCTTTCTCTGGCAGTGGACTGTCCCTCCCCCTTTCTCTTGCAGTGGACTGTCCCTCCCCCCCTTTCTCTGGCAGTGGACTGTCCCCCCCCCCCCCCCTTTCTCTGGCAGTGGACTGTCCCCCCCCCTCTTTCTCTGGCAGTGGACTGGGACTGTCCCTCCCCCCCCCTTTCTCTGGCAGTGGACTGTCCCTCCCCCCCTTTCTCTGGCAGTGGACTGTCCCTCCCCCCCTTTCTCTGGCAGTGGACTGTCCCTCCCCCCCTTTCTCTGGCAGTGGACTGTCCCTCCCCCCCCCTTTCTCTGGCAGTGGACTGTCCCTCCCCCCCCCTTTCTCTGGCAGTGGACTGTCCCTCCCCCCCCCTTTCTCTGGCAGTGGACTGTCCCTCCCCCCCTTTCTTTGGCAGTGGACTGTCCCTCCCCCCCTTTCTTTGGCAGTGGACTGTCCCTCCCCCCCTTCTCTGGCAGTGGACTGTCCCCCCCCCCCTTCTCGGGCAGTGGACTGTCCCCCCCCCTTCTCTGGCAGTGGACTGTCCCCCCCCCCTTCTCTGGCAGTGGACTGTCCCCCCCCCCCCCTTCTCTGGCAGTGGACTGTCCCTCCCCCCTTCTCTGGCAGTGGACTGTCCCTCCCCCCCTTCTCTGGCAGTGGACTGTCCCCCCCCCCCCTTCTCTGGCAGTGGACTGTCCCCCCCCCCCCCTTCTCTGGCAGTGGACTGTCCCCCCCCCCCCTTCTCTGGCAGTGGACTGTCTCCCCCCCCCCTTCTCTGGCAGTGGACTGTCTCCCCCCCCCTTCTCCGGCAGTGGACTGTCCCCCCCCCCCCTTCTCTGGCAGTGGACTGTTCCTGGAGTAAGTAGATCTCCTTTTATTCATCCCTTAGACATAAAGAAACAATGTAACCCATGCAGTGTGGGGGGGGGCACACTCGTTCTTTAGCTGCTCGGTGGGCTACAAGGGGCCGGTTTATAAAGGTGGGAGAAGTCGTTGCTTTACGGTTCAGCGCCAGAAACGCTAAAAACAAAACCAATTCCTGGGGATGGCGTCTACCCCTCGGGCCCCCGATAAATGGGACATTCCGGGGGGGGGGGAGGGGAAATCGCAGAGAAGTCGCCTCCTATAGACCGGCAGATTTTAGATCTGATTTCTCCGGAGTATTTCCTTGTATAATAAAGGTGATCAGAGAACGCGGCCCGATCGGTTCTATGAATTCTGAATCATCTCCAGAAAATGCCCCCCGACCCTTTATAAAGAGACCCCTTTGTACCCCACATCGTGACACACACGTCTCCCTTCACATTTCAACATCTTCCCATCCCCCTACAGATTAATCAGCCGAAGCTTCCCATGAGGACTCTGGACACGCGCATGCTGCAGAAGGGGCCGGACTTCACCCCAGCATACGCAGATTTTGGACGGTTATCCCCGGGGGGACGTGGGGTACCTGTAAGTATTAATTTTTTTTTATTATTAGTTAAATTATTAAAAAATTAGCAAAGCATATCCCTTCTATAGTGTATATTTGCCTTAATCCAAAGCACTGAGTGTGATTTCTGTCTTTGAGTCACTTCTGACAGGTCAGGCCGACTCCAAGGCATCCCAGGGGATGAGGGGGGGGGGGACTCCAGCACAAAGCCTGTGATTGACAGCCTCAGCTGTACATATTTTCCCTTAAGGGGGTTCCATTCCCTCCACTCAGGTCTCAGTTTACACTCAGCTCTGTGCTGTATGTGACATGAAATCCCTGCCCCCTGCCTTCTGGAGCTCAGAAATGTCGTATAAATTCTGGACTGGTGCTGAGCAAATCCGGGTTGCTTCCAGGAGACCCAGATTGTATCTGTTGTTTTTATGGTGAAGATTCTAACATCTGATTGGCTGTCCTGGGCAATACTGGCAGTATAGCTTCCATCCTTAAAGTAGACTCCTAGCGCGCTCTCAGCCACAGACAGGCAGGTATGAATGATCAGGGCTGCTGTTACATATCATGGGGTCCCATACAGCCCACCTGACAGGCTCACCCCCCCCCCCTTTTTAATTTTTTCCATTTTTTAACAGCCCTGTAGGGGGGCCTCTGGTGAAATATCCGGGACCTCGAATGTCTCACATTTTAAGACAGAGAAAAGGATTGAGGACTGAGATTTCCCAGTCCCTTTCTCTGCAGCCTCAGCTGCACTGGACAGCGAATGAATGGAAAGTGCTCTGAGGTTTCATGTTCACAAACTGAAGCATAGTAAACACCATTGACTATGCTTCAGCGATGAATGAACACAGTGAGTGATCGGAAACCAATTGCTCACTGTGTTCATTCAGGAAAGGAAGGGGCTGGTAAATAGGACAAATTTCACTACAACACAGGGAGGCCCCAGACAGCAGGGGTGTAGGGACGCAGATACCAATTCCCCCGCAGTGCAGCCGGAGGAAGAAAAATTCTGAGAAGCTGGAAGAGCTGCAGGGGGAACCAAAAGAGTTGGCAATAAGGTAGTACAGCCATCGCTCCTGCTTGGCCGGTGCCTGGGCCCCCCCCTTTTGAATTGACGGGGCCCCGGTACAGGAGGGCCAGCTAAATAAAGCAGTACAGCCATCGCTCCTGCTTGTCCGGTGCCTGGGCCCCCTCCCCCGCCTTTTTGAACTGACGGGGCCCCGGTACAGGAGGGCCGGCTTTACTGCCTTTATCAGCAGCCCTGTGAATGATGAACCCGTTAGAAGTCTGTGGGATCCGCTCAGATCTTTCTTCCCGAATCTCGTTGCTGTCGGATGATCTCATTAATAGACTGAACTAGAGCAAGTCATGGCAGAGCAGGGCTGGAAATCATGGGGTCCCGACCAGCCTGCCTGACCCCCCCCTCTGGGACTGTCAGTGTTGGTGTGTCCGATGTGCGGGACTCGGGAAGCGCAGAGTGGATGAACAACACTTGTGTGGGTGATGTCATGCTGACATCATCAGTCAAGCCAACGCCATTTCCCTGGTCTGCCATTCTGTGTCTTCGGGGGAGTCCCGTAGACGGCTCACAAGATTGACTGTATTACTGTCTACAGCAGTAGGACACCCCCAGACAGCCCCTGACCTGATAGGGCCCGGGGCCCCTACGGGAGTACTATCTATAACCCCATACTGGTGGACTCCCCAAGGCTGGCTATGGCCATGCTCGCTTCCATAAAGTGACGAGTTGTTGGTGGAGAATAAACTGGAAACGTCTGATGTTGTTGCCCTTTTATCTTCCAGTTGCTGAATGTTGGGGGTCCCAGGCGGTCCCAGCCGGGGGGCCAGAGAAGGGAGCCGAGGAAAATCATCATGAACATCTCGGTGACAGACGATGTCCATCTGAAGAAGTCAGAGAACGCCTGGAAGCCCACCGTGAAGAGAGACAGCCAGCCCGAGGACCCCGAGGCTGTGCGCACCCAGGTGAGAAGGGAAACGATCGTCTCGTGGTACTCGGTGCTCTAAAACTCCATCAAGACACATGGCGGGGCGCTCAGCCTGGGGGGGGGGGGTTGTATTTCAGTGAGTGCAGACTGGGCCGCCATCCAGTTTGCTTGTATGGCTCCTCCTGGTGAGCCCATCGGGGACAGCGCGGTCTCAGTCTGTGATATGTATACTTTTATTTTAGGCTTTATTTGTTCTGATTATTTCAGGTACTTATATAGCGCCGTCAATTTACACAGTGCTTCACATATATATTATACATTCACAGCAGTCCCTGCAATCAAGGAGCTTACAATCTAAAGTCCCTAACTCCCATTTATACACATACTGAGGCCAATCCTCCCCCCAGCATGTCTTTGGCATGTGGGAGGAAACCGGAGAACCCAGAGGAAACCCGCACAGGGAGAACATGCAGACTCCAGGCAGGTAGTGCTGTGCCTTTCTTCTGTGTTCATGAAGATTACAGAGTTAAGTGTTGCTGCTGAAGTTGATACTCTTGCTCTGTTTAATCACTTCAGCCCCGGAAGATTTGGCTGCTCAATGACCAGGCCATTTTTTGCAATTCGGCACTGCGTCGCTTTAAGTGACAATTGCGCGGTGGTGTAATGTTGTAACCAAACAAAATCAACGTCCTTTTTTCCCCCACAAATAGAGCTTTCTTTTAGTGGTAGTTGATCATCTTTGCGTTTTTTATTTTTTGCGTTATAAACAAAAAACCCGACAATTTTGAAAAACACACAATATTTTGTACTTTTTGCTATAATAAATATCCCCATTTTTTTTTTTTGTAAAAATCTATTTTTTTTCTCAGTTTAGGCCGATATTCTACATATTTTTGGTAATAAAAATCTCAATAAGCGTAGATTGATTGGTTTGCGCAAAAGTTATAACATCTACAAAATAGGGGATAGATTTAAAGAATTTTTATTATTATTTATTTATTTTTTTTTACTAGTAATGGCGGTGATCAGCGATTTTTATCAAGACTGCGACATTATGGCGGACACATCGGACATTTTTGACACATTTTTGGGACAAGTGACAATTATACAGCGATCAGTGCTATAAAAATCACTGATTACTGTATAAATGTCGCTGGCAGGGAAGGGGGGCGATCAATGGGTTAATTGTGTTCCCTAGTGTGTGTTCTAACTGTAGGGGGAGGGGACTGACTATAGAAGATGACAGATCGTGGTTCCTAGCTATTAGGAACTCACGATCTGCATCTCCTCTCAGAACAGGCATTTGTGTATTTACGCGCGCACACACACACGTCCCTATTCTGCCTCTCGTGGGCGGCGGTCATCGGCACCCCTGCAGTGCAGCGGGCGCCTGCTATCCTGCTTAAAGGAGCCGACGTACAGCTAGGACCCTTCGCGGGATCATGCTGACCTGCCGCAGTATGACGGCGGCTGGTCGGCAATCAGTGACTTACAATGGGACTGTGATAGTGCAACGGTCAATCCGACACCAACTGACACTGGGGAGAACTGCCTAACAACTGCCACTAATACAGTGATCAGGGAAAAAAATATACACTGTCACTGTACTAATGACACTGGCTGGGAAGAGGGGTTAACATCTTGGGGCAATCAAGGGGTTAAACGTGTGTCTAACAATGTGTAATGTGTGCGGCTTTTACTAATAGATCTCTGAGTTTCTCAACCCTGGTTTGCAGGGAGAAGACACAGAGAGATTGCTCCCTCTGTACAGAGCTCTGTGTTGATTGTCAACACAGAACTCCAGGCTGTGATTGAACACAACCAATCAGCAGGTCCCAGCCGTGAATCATTGGGCGCGATCTGTTGACAAACGTCTGCTGTGTCAAATCACAGAGGAGCGGGCGGGCGCACTTCATACCCAGAACCAGGCTGTGATGTACCTTGTAGTGCCTGTAGCAGTGATAGTACTGTGGCAAGTCATTATTAATGGTCGGGGTTCAATATTTATCTGCAAAAAAAAAATGATTGGGTCTGACCCGTGCACCGCTCTTTTCCTGCGCAGGCTCTCTTCCGAAAAGTGCGCAGCATCCTGAACAAGCTGACTCCACAAATGTTCAACCAGCTGATGAAGCAGGTGACCGACCTGACGGTGGACACCGAGGAGAGGCTGAAAGGCGTCATTGACCTGGTCTTCGAGAAGGCGCTGGATGAGCCCGGCTTCTCTGTAGCATATGCCAACATGTGCCGATGCCTTGCCACGGTGAGTGAAGGGTCCGCAATAGGAAAATGTCAATGAACTGGTGGGAGGAGCAGCCCAACCGCCAGCCCCCCCCACCCCACCCCCACCGCGGGGAGGAATGTTATGTCATAAAAGGAGGGGACTCTAAGAGTTAGAGCAGAACTCCAGCATTAGGCTCCTTGCACACTGAAGATCATAAACGAACGTTTTTGGGAGTTTGGGGCCCATAAACTCCCCCTCTATGTTATCCTATGTGTACATGGACACATGGACGTTTTTGGATGTTTATCAGCAGTGGAGTTTATGGGCGGTTGTCTGAACGCCCTAAAATCGCGTTCAGGAGCTGTTTTTCTGACCACAAAAAAAGCTTAAGGTTAAACGCTGGTAAACGTTCAAAAACGTGGCTCGCCAAAGTATTTTAACGTTTTTGATCCATTGAAAAAAAAAAAAAAAACTTTCTTAAAAACGCCCCAAACGCTTACGCCTAAAAACCTTAAACGCTATTGCAAAAACCATTGAAAGACTCACTGCAAAGCTACTGGCGTTTTTTATAACGTTAGGTTAGCGTCCGGCGTGCGTGGAGCCTTACCCTTTTGCCAGGGTGCTCTGGCCAGTTTCTTCCACCAAACTTATCCCATTTTCTTATGGAGCAAAATCAAAAAGTGAGGCAAGGTAAAACGTTCAAAGGAAATATTCCACCAACATCCTGAGTAACCATACGAAAATGGATGAGGACCCCCCCCCAATAGGACTTTTTAGACAGGATTAGAGGTAGAGAGTCATATAAAGACAAGTTCATATTCGTGTTACAATTGTGATTAAAAAAAGTCCAAATGGCCAATACAATAATATTCTAGTGAGAGCAAACATGACATAAAGAATGCATTGTTGTACATTGTGAGAATGTAGGTGACCTGCTGGATCTAAGAAGTACTGAAAGAGGACTGCCAGCAGGAATACAGCTTGGTCAGTGTCGGTGATCAAAGATGCCACCGGTGCCTTTCTCAAACAGTATTTCCTTTTTTTCAAAGGGATGAGGATGTATCAATCTACAATATGATTGTAACAATCAATAATGTGATACACAATAACGGTATAATAGGCTGATACTGTTACAATTATATTGTAGATGTACCTTCCTCTTCCCCTGAAGAAGAAAATACTGTTCCTGAAACGCGTCGGCTGTATCTTTGATCACTGGCACTGGCCAATTTGTATTCCTGCTGGCAGTCCTCTTTCGGTGTTTCTTAGATCCAGCAGGGTATCTACATTCTCATGTTGTACAACAATGCATTTTGATGTCACGTTTTTCCCAAGTATGATACTATTGTATTGACCGTTTTGGTCTTTTAATCAAAATTTGTAATAAAGATATGGACTTTTTTTATATATATACTTTGTACCTCTAATTCAAAGTCTTGTGGGGGTTGTCTTCCTTTTTTGTATTCCTACGGAGCAAAGACCAGGATTACTGGGTCTGGAGGCGTGGAGGAGAAGGGTCCATGACACGTAGGGGTTCCTGGCAGGTGAAGGGCGCACATCTCTCTGAATAATGGACTCTTCTTCTCTTCTAGTTGAAAGTGCCGATGACCGATAAGCCCGGGAGCACCGTGAATTTCCGCAAACTGCTGCTAAACCGCTGCCAGAAGGAATTTGAGAAGGACAAAGCGGATGATGATGTGTTTGAGAAAAAGCAGAAAGATTTGGAGTTGTCGAAAACGGTAATGTGAATACCGCCATGTGCTGGAGTGACAGCACTCCCTCAACATGTCCCTCAACACCCATCTGTCCCACCTACAGAGGAGTGTATATGTCCCTCAACACACATCCGTCCCACCTACAGAGGAGTGTATATGTCCCTCAACACACATCCGTCCCACCTACAGAGGAGTGTATATGTCCCTCAACACCCATCCGTCCCACCCACAGAGGAGTGTATATGTCCCTCAACACCCATCCGTCCCACCTACAGAGGAGTGTATATGTCCCTCAACACCCATTCTTCCCACCTACAGAGGAGTGTATATGTCCCTCAACACCCATCCTTCCCACCTACATAGGAGTGTATATGTCCCTCAACACACATCAGTCCCACCCACAGAGGAGTGTATATGTCCCTCAACACCCATCCGTCCCACCTACAGAGGAGTGTATATGTCCCTCAACACACATCCTTCCCACCTACATAGGAGTGTATATGTCCCTCAACACACATCAGTCCCACCCACAGAGGAGTGTATATGTCCCTCAACACCCATCCGTCCCACCTACAGAGGAGTGTATATGTCCCTCAACACCCATCCGTCCCACCTACAGAGGAGTGTATATGTCCCTCAACACCCATCCGTCCCACCTACAGAGGAGTGTATATGTCCCTCAACACCCATCCGTCCCACCTACAGAGGAGTGTATATGTCCCTCAACACACATCAGTCCCACCTACAGAGGAGTGTATATGTCCCTCAACACCCATCCGTCCCACCTACAGAGTGTATATGTCCCTCAACACACATCCGTCCCACCTACAGAGGAGTGTATATGTCCCTCAACACCCATCCGTCCCACCTACAGAGGAGTGTATATGTCCCTCAACACCCATCCGTCCCACCTACAGAGGAGTGTATATGTCCCTCAACACCCATCCGTCCCACCTACAGAGGAGTGTATATGTCCCTCAACACACATCCGTCCCACCTACAGAGGAGTGTGTATACTTTTATAGGATTGGCAGAGAGGGGTGGAGTACACTAAATGGAGACCAGTGGAGGGATTGGTAGAGAGGGGTGGAGGACACTGAATGGAGACCAGTGGAGGGATTGGTAGAGAGGGGTGGAGGACACTGAATGGAGACCAGTGGAGGGATTGGCAGAGAGGGGTGGAGTACACTAAATGGAGACCAGTGGAGGGATTGGTAGAGAGGGGTGGAGGACACTGAATGGAGGCCAGTGGAGGGATTGGTAGAGAGGGGTGGAGGACACTGAATGGAGATCAGTGGAGGGATTGGCAGAGGGGAGTGGAGGACACTGAATGGAGATCAGTGGAGGGATTGGCAGAGAGGGGTGGAGGACACTGAATGGAGACCAGTGGAGGGATTGGTAGAGAGGGGTGGAGGACACTGAATGGAGGCCAGTGGAGGGATTGGTAGAGAGGGGTGGAGGACACTAAATGGAGACCAGTGGAGGGATTGGTAGAGAGGGGTGGAGGACACTGAATAGAGGCCAGTGGAGGGATTGGCAGAGAGGGGTGGAGGACACTGAATGGAGACCAGTGGAGGGATTGGCAGAGAGGGGTGGAGGACACTGAATGGAGACCAGTGGGGGGATTGGTAGAGAGGGGTGGAGGACACTGAATGGAGGCCAGTGGAGGGATTGGCAGAGAGGGTTGGAGGACACTGAATGGAGACCAGTGAAGGGATTGGTAGAGAGGGGTGGAGGACACTGAATGGAGGCCGTGGAGGGATTGGCAGAGGGGGGTGGAGGACACTGAATGGAGACCAGTGGAGGGATTGGCAGAGGGGAGTGGAGGAATTGGCAGAGAGGGGTGAGCGGTTGGTATGGTGGATGAGTCTGGCAGCACCATTCACGATGGACTGAATGGAGGACAGTCTTTGTAGCGGTCGGCAAAAGCGTTGCACCAAACGTTCTTGCTTTGTCCCTCTGCAGCCAGAAGAGAAGACCCGTCTTCAGGACGAGCTGGAGGAATCCCGGGACAAAGCCCGACGGCGGTCTATCGGGAACATCAAATTTATTGGTGAGCTTTTCAAGCTGAAGATGCTGACGGAGGCCATTATGCACGACTGTGTGGTGAAGCTGCTGAAGAACCATGACGAGGAGTCCCTCGAATGTCTCTGCCGCCTTCTCACCACTATCGGCAAAGACCTGGATTTTGAGAAGGCGAAGGTGAGCCAAGGAGAGGACAGACATGCAGGTTGTTAACTTTCCAACCATTCATTATCTGATCTGTGCACGGTGACCGCTGCTCTGCCAAGTTATAGACCTCCATTCACCGCGACAGGTGCCCTCTGTGCCGTGTCCGATTTTATTTTTTTTTTATATTGCAGCCACGGATGGACCAGTACTTCCACCAGATGGGGAAGATTGTGAAGGAAAGGAAGACGTCATCGCGGATCCGATTCATGTTGCAGGATGTCATAGACCTGAGACTGGTAGGAGACCTCTTCCTATGGTGTCCAGTCAGCGGATATGAAATGTTTTATAGGGACTTGTCATTGGAAGCACATTGGCTGTTCTGCTGGTTTCAGTAGTGGTGTGTGTGTGTGTGTGGGGGGGGGGGGGGGGGGTAGTGGTTCCACCCTCCTCCCTCGATGTAATGGGACACACACGAAGAGTACCGTGCATCACCATTCAGAGACCCCAAAGTACCCCAAGAAGGGACGGCCCCTCTGCTCAGTGTTAGAGGCGGAGACGTTATTGTGGGCGGTTCTGGGCACATTGCTAACAATACATGCTGCCAGTAATCTGATGCTGTAGGTTAGAGATGCTGATGGGGGTGTGTCTTAGACCCGGTTCTCAACTGGGGTGCCGGGAAACCCCTGAGGTGCCACAAAGAGTGCTTAGGGATGCCGCGGCAAAAGCATAAACGGCACCAACTAAGATGGGCAAACTTTCTTTACTTCCAGCTTGAGCTTTTATTTGACTGCAGTGCCGGGCTTGCGCCTTTTTAAACTGGCATGTGACCTGTGGGACCGCGTCATGCCAACTGATGACGTCACCGGTTGCTAAAGAGCACATTGGGAGCCCGCCCAGTGTCCTTAGTTTCCCCCGATTTGCCTCCACTGATAAGGAGGTACAGGACAGGGGTGGGAGCTGTCAGTGGGGTACTCTTCTCCCGCCCCCCCCAACTTCTCCCAGTGCAGCTGGTGTCACATAGGATGGAGGAGCAGAGCCTGCAGCCCAGATAGTCTTCCTTTTTATCTCCAGTGGTGTGGTAAGTGGCTGATGGAGAGAGGCTTCTTCAGTAGGCATTCCATGCTTATGCTCATTGACTGGCGCTCCCATGCCGCTCCTTGACTGGCGCTCCCATGCCGCTCCTTGACTGGCGCTCCCATGCCGCTCCTTGACTGGCGCTCCCATGCCGCTCCTTGACTGGCGCTCCCATGCCGCTCCTTGACTGGCGCTCCCATGCCGCTCCTTGACTGGCGCTCCCATGCCGCTCCCTGACTGGCGCTCCCATGCCGCTCCCTGACTGGCGCTCCCATGCCGCTCCCTGACTGGCGCTCCCATGCCGCTCCCTGACTGGCGCTCCCATGCCGCTCCCTGACTGGCGCTCCCATGCCGCTCCCTGACTGGCGCTCCCATGCCGCTCCCTGACTGGCGCTCCCATGCCTCTCCCTGACTGGCGCTCCCATGCCTCTCCCTGACTGGCGCTCCCATGCCGCTCCCTGACTGGCGTTTCCACGCCACTCCCTGAAACGCGCAATGAAGCGTGCAGGTGTTCAGGCGCGCCTCCTGGTGTGTCCCCTGAGACTTTTCAGAGTTCTAAAGGGTGCCTTGGCCAAACAAGGGTTGATCAACGTGGTCTTAGACAACCTGACCGCCCCACGAGGAGGCTGCATGAGCAGTAATGTAGCGCCAGCCATTGAAGTGCCGTCTATTTATTGGAGGCACACAGCAGGGAGGAGAGTAGGAAGAAACCAAAGGTCTCCTATTCTCTAACCAGCATAACCGGCGCTATGAAGGGGCATCTGATCGGGAAAGTCTGGAGTTGTGCTTTAAAGCTACTTGGTCACCATAGAAACCAGACCTTTAGCATCTTCAGGAGAGGACCGCAGTTGCAGCCTACACAAATGTATGTAGATGATAATCGCTGTGATAACTTGACACCGCATGTAACCGGCAAACTTTCCTCCTCCCCGCAGTGCAACTGGGTGTCCCGCAGAGCCGACCAAGGACCCAAAACCATAGAGCAGATCCACAAAGAGGCTAAGATTGAAGAGCAGGAGGAGCAGAGGAAGGTCCAACAGCTGATGACCAAAGAGAAGCGAAGGCCAGGTAAGAATTTAGCCCCTCCCCTCCTGATAGCTCCTCCCCCTGGTATCTTTTCTATCTCTCTATGATGATCATGTGCCGACTGTTGTGTGCTCTGCAGGAGTCCAGAGAGTGGAGGAGGGCGGCTGGAATACGGTACAAGGGGCCAAGAATAGCCGAGTGCTGGACCCCACCAAGTTCCTGAAGATCACCAAGGTGAGAAACGATCGCTTGCGTCTCTCCACCCCTCTTGTAGCTGGTTAGAGAACAGTTCTGCTGTCAGACTGTGCAAACTGCTGGCGCTAAATAAATCCTGTATTATAATAATAATAACCCGGAGTGTTGATGGTGTAACCCCCCTCCTCTCCTCAGCCCACCATCGATGACAAGATTCAGCTGGTCCCCAAGGCTCAGCCTGGCAGTTGGGGGAAGGGGAGCAGCGGCGGGGCGAAGACCTCAGAGACAGGTAGGGGACAATGGAGGAATGGGAATGTTTATTGGTTATGGTTCCATTGTCCTCCAATCAGCCCATTTACTAATCCTCTCTTCTGTCACAGAGTACCTGCGGCCGGGGGTCCCGAGTCTGAACCGATTCTCCGCTCTTCAACCTTCCGTCTCTCCAGCGGTCTCCTCTTCCTCTGATCAGGACACTCGCAGGATACTGACAAGGTAATGGAGGTTGTCGTGAGATCTGTGATGATCTAACCCCAGCCTGCCCGGTGTCCCTCATCTGACATCTGTCTGTCCCCCCCCACAGCCATGCAAACACAGGACGGGAGAAGAATGACAAGCCTGCACCACCCCCCACCTCAGCCCCCCGCCCCAGCAGCTTACTGCGCGGCAGCAGTACCAAGGACCTCATAGACAACCAAGAAGACCTGAGACGGGAGCCGGTCCACACGGGAAAACCGCTGAGCACCTCCACCGAGCAGGAGAAGGCCTCCAGCTTAGAGCGCAAGAGCAAAGAGCCAGGTGAGCGATCGGCCCTGCGCCTAAAAAGCGCCGTCCCGGGATTTATACCATTGTAGTCACCAGATTACAGGTCTGAGATTTGTTATCTGCGTCCTTGTCTCTTCTCCTTCTCTGACATTGAGGTCTCCTTTGTCTATAGGACCTGGTTCACACCTATGGTTTTCTATGGGACACGTTCACATCTGTGTGTTTTTCCAGCTGCTGCGTTTTTGGAAGGGGTCAGGAACTTTTTTTCCAGGTTGTGTTTTGCGTGTGATAGACTTCAATATACCCGCACAAAAAACGCAAGTGTTGTGTATTGAGTCGGGCGTTTGTTTTTTTTTTCTCATAGGAAAGGCTCCTTAACAAACTGAATAGCCGGTTGTTAAAGGAGAGGTCCACCCTGAGCTTTTTAGGCTGGGCTTCTCCTGTGACCCATTTTCTGAAGTCCGCTGACATCACTGCTATCAGTCGTGGCCCCACGTCATCCCAACTTCCCAAATCTGGATCTGCCAGCTGCCTTGATTGATGGTCTCAGCGAGCCGCTCCCCACCCCTCCACAGCTCAGAGCTCCAATGAGCGTGGAGGAGCAGAGAGGAGAGACGCTGACTGACAGTCGGCAGCTCTCCTCTCGGGGATCTGTGAAAACCGAGCCATCTGCGCTGTTCGGTGGCTCAGTTCTCCGTGCAGAGACGGCGGGGGACAGCTGCAGCATCGGTCTGATGCTCCATACACCGAGATAAGTATGATTTAAAAAAAAGAAGAAAGCCATACTTCTCTTTTTAAGGAACGGGCGGCCGCCGCATCCATAACAACTGGTGACTCATCAGCTGTCAGCGGGGAATGTAAAAAGAATGCCGACATTTAAAAAAGGCGTAATAAAAACTTCAGGTCTGGTACGGAATACGGAGGCCCCTTTTCTTAAAGGGGACTTCTAGATTCCTATAAGTCACCTCCTGCATCCCCCCCAACCACTGGGTCAGGGTTGTGGTGAAGAGGCCCTTGTCCTCATTAACATGTGAGCAAAGTGTTTTTGGGGATGGACCCACTGCGTTGTTTTTTTTTTTTTTGGAGTGGGGTTCCCCTTAAAATCTGTGCCAGACCTGAAGGGCCTGGTATGGATTTGGGGTGGGGACGCCCACGCAGTTTATTATTTTTTTTAATGCCAGCATACTTTCTTTTTACATTCAGCTGTCAGCAGGGAATCCCGCTAACAGCTGATGAGTCATTAGATGTCAACCACTTCCTGCCGACCACCTCCCGGCACTTTAAGGGTCTTAAAATATCTGTGTAGCTGGCGTGAAATGCATGAAAAACACACATGCAAAAGCACATTAAAAAATGTGTGTTCAAAAACGCACCACAAAACTGCATAGATGTGAAACCAAGGGTAACACTACCACTGACCTTTTCTGTAAATTGCATTTTGCCTGCACAATACGGAACTGATATAAACGTGTCTTTTTTTCCTCGCAGCCAAGAGTGAGAGTGCAGAACCTGACAAGTCTCCGGTGTCCGAAGAAGAACTGGAAAGGAAATCAAAGGCCATTATAGACGAGTTCCTTCATATCAACGACTACAAGGTCAGAGCGGCTCCTACAGTTATTTTCACGTCACCTCCGGCACGGTTGTAATTGGGTTCTCTGTCTCTTCTCTGTCTGCAGGAGGCCATGCAATGTGTGGAGGAGCTGGGGGCGCAGGGCACGCTGGCGGTCTTTGTACGGGTGGGCGTGGAATCGACGTTAGAAAGAAGTCAGATCACCAGAGACCACATGGGGCAGCTGCTCTACCATCTGGTGCAGTCCGGGAAGCTCAGCAAGCTGGACTTCTTCACAGGGTGAGATGTGATGATCCCCCTTCACGGGGTAAGAAGGGAGGACCTCCCTCCTTCACGGGGAGAGAGGGGAGGACCTCCCTCCTTCATGGGGAGAGAGGGGAGGACCTCCCTCCTTCACTGGGAGAGAGGGGAGGACCTCCCTCCTTCACTGGGAGAGAGGGGGGGACCTCCCTCCTTTACGGGGAGAGAGGGGGGGACCTCCCTCCTTTACGGGGAGAGAGGGGGGGACCTCCCTCCTTTACGGGGAGAGAGGGGGGGACCTCCCTCCTTTACGGGGAGAGAGGGGGGGACCTCCCTCCTTTACGGGGAGAGAGGGGGGGACCTCCCTCCTTTACGGGGAGAGAGGGGGGGACCTCCCTCCTTCACGGGGAGAGAGGGGGGGACCTCCCTCCTTCACTGGGAGAGAGGGGAGGACCTCCCTCCTTCACTGGGAGAGAGGGGAGGACCTCCCTCCTTCACTGGGAGAGAGGGGAGGACCTCCCTCCTTTACGGGGAGAGAGAGGGGAGGACCTCCCTCCTTTACGGGGAGAGAGGGGAGGACCTCCCTCCTTTACGGGGAGAGAGGGGAGGACCTCCCTCCTTTACGGGGAGAGAGGGGGGGACCTCCCTCCTTTACGGGGAGAGAGGGGGGGGCCTCCCTCCTTCACGGGGAGAGGGGGGGGGCCTCCCTCCTTCACGGGGAGAGAGGGGAGGACCTCCCTCCTTCACGGGGTGAGAGGGGATAGTGGCCTCCCGGTGACAATGGGCCCCAGGGGAGATCCCCGCCCACCCCCCCCCCACCCCATCATCCCCAAACATTGGTGTCAGTGGTGGGACTTGCCCTAGGATGGGGGTAGAGCTGCCTGAAATAGATTGATGATCCGGTGATCTTGCCCACCATTGCCTCCTCTAATGACCTCTTCCTGTGCACATGTGCCGAAGCAGCAGAACCATTTCAGATCAGTCTGGTGCAGATTAATCCACCCACCGGGTACTTTCCACCAAGGTAATTTCATTCATAAATAGTAGTTCCCTGTGTTTTTAGGGGTGTTGCAGGTGGGGGCCACTGGAGAGGATCCTAGTAAGCCAGTAGCAGTCAGAGCAGACATGAAGCGGGGGAAGGGTTGTCACCTGGTGGTTGGGAGACGGTCTGATTCCGGGCTCCGTGTTTGTGGTCTGAAGTTTCGGCACTGACTGTTACCAGAGTCCAAGGATCGGAACTATGTCCCCGTTCCACGGCTTGTTTGTGAATATTCTGGGCCTTCCCCTCGCCCTCTGCTCAGTGTGTGTTTAGCGGATAGGTATTGTGGTGCCGCTGTACAATGACCATCTGACTTCTCTTCAGATTTTCGGAGACTCTGGAGCTGGCGGATGATATGGCGATCGACATCCCACACATCTGGCTGTACCTGGCAGAGCTGGTGACCCCCATGTTGAAGGAAGGCGGGATCTCCTTGAAGGAGTTAATCACGTGAGTGTGAATGGTTCTCGGGCACAGCGGGGTCCGCCGGATCTTCCGTGGGCGGGATTGGCGATGGGCACAGATAACGGCAGATCTTTATAACCTCCTGTTCTTAGGATAGATTTATATTTTGTCATGTTTTGTGTAAACTGCCTGTTCACAAATGGACACCCAGGTATTCTTCTAAGGTCAGGTTCACACCTGTGCGTTTTTTAGTACGTTTTGCGGTTTGCAGAAATGCACTACAGTCCATTTTTAACATGGTTTCCTATGGGACACGTCCACATCTATGCGTTTTTCACCCGCTGCGTTCTTGGAAAGGGTCAGGGACTTTTTTTTTTTTTTCGCAGCAGGTTGTGTTTTGCGTGTAATAGACTTCAATAGACCTGCACCAAAAACGCAAGTGTTTTTTTTTTTTAAATCTTTAATGTATGCAACATGACAAAGCAGTACATCATGACAGTCTAGTTGTTGTGTCTTTGATGTATTTTTGTATACATTGTGCGTTTTTTTTTTTTTTTCTAATAGGAAAGGCTTCTTTAAAAAACTTTGAGTAGCCAGTTGTTAAGGAGCGGGCGGCCGCCGCCTCCTTAACAACCGATGACTCATCAGCTGTCAGTGGGATTTCCCGCTGACAGCTGGTTGTAAAAAATATGCTGGCATTTAAGAACTTAATGTTGCGTTTTTGATGTGTTTTTACATGCGTTTTTTTTTTTAATGACAAACTGTGAATAGCTGTTATGGAGCGGGCGGCCGCTGCGTCCTTAACAACCGGAGAGTCATCAGCTGTCAGCGGGGTTCCTGGCTGACAGCATGAATGTAAAATAAAGAAATACCAAGAATGAATAAGAAAAAAAAGGCTTGGGGTCCCCTCCACAATCCATACCAGGAGGCCCTTCAGGTCAAAAAAAAAATTGCGTGGGGTCCCCCCAAAGCTGTATCTGGACCCCACACTGTGGGCACAGCCTGTAATGTTGCTTTGTTATTGGATCCTGCGTGGAGCGCTCACCATGGCAATTGTACAACACGTTGCATATCCGCGGGGCGCTGCACAGGTCCAGGGCTGTGCCCGATATTTCCAATGATCGAATGTGATTACCCGTATTAGTTACTTGTATAGAAAGTGTAAAGAATCGCCCCGATCTCCTATATGTGTGCTGAATAGTCTCGGCCGCCGTGAGATGGGCATAGTATAGAGAGGGGGAGGGGGCAGTGATGGCGGCTCTCATACAGGAGCACTTCGCAGAGTCGCTCTCATATACCTTCCTGTTATTCCACAAAAGTCGCACTGACAGTGTACCCCCTGAAAATGGATGGCAGACGGGTCCGCCACTGGCATACTGTCCAAGGGACATGTTGGAACAGTTTCCACTAATCACCTGCAGCCACTAATCCGTGTATTGTAACATGGTGGGTGTCCTGACCTCCTTTATGTGGATGGAGGAATCAGTTATCAGGCTGAACAGACAAAAAACTAACAGTGTATGGCTGGATTTACTGAAGGCTTTCTCTTTTTATTTTACAGAGAGTTCAACAAGGCTCTGCTCCCTGTGGGCCGCGGGGGAGGGGTATTGCTGTCGGAAATTTTGCACCTTCTATGCAAACAAATGGTATGTTATCCATACAGAACATTGCCATGCGTGGGGCAGATGTGTATAGTCTCCTCCTGAGAGTCACCTGTCTCTGTCATGTCATCACCTGTACAGAACGTTGTCATACATGGGGTATACAGTGTGTATATTGTGTCCTTGTTATGTCATATTTCAGAGCCATAAGAAAGTGGCGACATTGTGGAGGGAGACCGGGCTGAGATGGAAAGATTTATTACCTGATGGGGAGGATGTGCAAAGTTTTGTAAGTGAAAAGGTGAGAGACGGCCGGCTGTGCGATCCTTTGTTCTGCAACCCCTTCCTATACCCCCCCTTCCTGTACTCTTTACCCCCCTCCCTATAACCCCTTCCTATACTCTGCACCCCCCTCCCTATACTCTGCACCCCCCTTCCTATACTCTGCACCCCCCTCCCTATACCCCCTTCCTATACTCTGCACCCCCCTTCTTTTACCCCCTTCTAATACTCTGCACCCCCTTTCCTATACTCTGCACCCCCTTCCTATCCTCTGCACCCCCTTTCCTTTACCCCCCTTCCTATACTCTGCACCCCCCTTCTTTTACCCCCTTCTAATACTCTGCACCCCCTTTCCTATACTCTGCACCCCCTTCCTATCCTCTGCACCCCCTTTCCTTTACCCCCCTTCCTATACTCTGCACCCCCCTTCCTTTACCCCCTTCCTATACTCTGCACCCCCCTTCCTTTACCCCCTTCCTATACTCTGCACCCCCCTTCCTATACTCTGCACCCCCCTTCCTTTACCCCCTTCCTATACTCTGCACCCCCCTTCCTTTACCCCCTTCCTATACTCTGCACCCCCCTTCCTTTACCCCCTTCTAATACTCTGCACCCCCTTTCCTTTACCCCCTCTTCCTATACTCTGCACCCCCTTCCTATACTCTGCACCCCCCTTCCTATACTCTGCACTCCCTCCCTATACCCTCTTACTATACTCTGCACCCCCTTTCCTTTACCCCCCTTCCTATACTCTGCACCCCTCTTCCTATACTCTGCACTCCCTCCCTATACCCTCTTACTATATTCTGCACCCCCTTTCCTTTACCCCCCTTCCTATACTCTGCACCCCCCTTCCGTGAGTTCCACCAACAAAAAAAGAAAACAATGTGGTTGTGTTTCCCCAGAATCTGGACTTCACGTTGTCAGACTGCTCCAGCCCTTCGGAGAAGAAGGAGATGACGGCGGAGGAGCTCAACAAGCGGCTGGAAGAGCTCATCATCGAGGAGAACGCCAGTGATGAACATATATTTGACTGGGTAGAAGTGAGTTCTGTCCTGTGGTAGTATAATGATTCTGTCTGGGTATACCGGAGAGCCCCGCCCCTCGGAGCTCGCCTGGACCGCCCCTTAGGAGCAAAGGGATGATTGGCTGCCTAGTTCAGTTTGTGTCTAATCAGTGGAAGTTTACAAATCATGTCCTGCTAGGGTGCCTGTGGACGGGTTGGAGGCTTCCGTTGGGGGGTGCCTGTGGACGGGTTGGAGGCTCCCGTGGGGGGGTGCCTGTGGACGGGTTGGAGGCTCCCGTTGGGGGGTGCCTGTGGACGGGTTGGAGGCTCCCGTTGGGGGGTGCCTGTGGACGGGTTGGAGGCTCCCGTTGGGGGGTGCCTGTGGACGGGTTGGAGGCTCCCGTTGGGGGGTGCCTGTAGACGGGTTGGAGGCTCCCGTTGGGGGGTGCCTGTGGACAAGTTGGGGGCTTTAGTTGAAGGGTGCCTGTGGACGGGTTGGAGGCTCCCGTTGGGGGATGCCTGTGGACGGGTTGGAGGCTCCCGTTGGGGGGTGCCTGTGGACGGGTTGGAGGCTCCCGTTGGGGGGTGCCTGTGGACGGGTTGGAGGCTCCCGTTGGGGGGTGCCTGTGGACGGGTTGGAGGCTCCCGTTGGGGGGTGCCTGTGAACGGATTGGAGGCTCCCGTTGGGGGGTGCCTGTGGACGGGTTGGAGGCTCCCGTTGGGGGGGTGCCTGTGGACGGGTTGGAGGCTCCCGTTGGGGGGTTCCTGTGGACAAGTTGGGGGCTTTAGTTGGAGGGTGCCTGTGGACGGGTTGGAGGCTCCCGTTGGGGGGTGCCTGTGGACGGGTTGGAGGCTCCCGTTGAGGGGTGCCTGTGGACGGGTTGGGGGGTGCTTGTGGACGGGTTGGAGGCTCCCGTTGGGGGGTGCCTGTGGACGGGTTGGAGGCTCCTGTTGGGGGGTTGCCTGTGAACGGGTTGGAGGCTCCCGTTGGGGTGTGCCTGTGGACGGGTTGGAGGCTCCCGTTGGGGGGTGCCTGTGGACGGGTTGGAGGCTCCCGTTGGGGGGTGCCTGTGGACGGGTTGGAGGCTCCCGTTGAGGGGTGCCTGTGGACGGGTTGGAGGCTCCCGTTGAGGGGTGCCTGTGGACGGGTTGGAGGCTCCCGTTGTGGGGTGCCTGTTGACGGGTTGGAGGCTCCCGTTGGAGGGTGCCTGTGGACGGGTTGGAGGCTCCCGTTGGGGGGTGCCTGTGGACGGGTTGGAGGCTCCCGTTGGGGGGTGCCTGTGGACGGGTTGGAGGCTCCCGTTGGGGGGTGCCTGTGGACGGGTTGGAAGCTCCCGTTGGGGGGTGCCTGTGGACGGGTTGGAGGCTCCCGTTGGGGGGGTGCCTGTGGACGGGTTGGAGGCTCCCGTTGGGGGGGTGCCTGTGAACGGGTTGGAGGCTCCCGTTGGGGGGTGCCTGTAGATGGGTTGGAGGCTCCCGTTGGGGGGTGCCTGTGGACAAGTTGGGGGCTTTAGTTGGAGGGTGCCTGTGGACGGGTTGGAGGCTCCCGTTGGGGGATGCCTGTGGACGGTTTGGAGGCTCCCGTTGAGTGGTGCCTGTGGACGGGTTGGAGGCTCCCGTTGAGGGGTGCCTGTGGACGGGTTGGAGGCTCCCGTTGTGGGGTGCCTGTGGACGGGTTGGAGGCTCCCGTTGTGGGGTGCCTGTGGACGGGTTGGAGGCTCCCGTTGTGGGGTGCCTGTGGACGGGTTGGAGGCTCCTGTTGTGGGGTGCCTGTGGACGGGTTGGAGGCTCCCGTTGTGGGGTGCCTGTGGACGGGTTGGAGGCTCCCGTTGGAGGGTGCCTGTGGACAAGTTGGGGGCTCCCGTTAGGGTGCTTGTGGACAAGTTGGGGGGCATTCATTGGAGGGTGCCTGTGGACGGGTTGGAGGCTCCTGTTGGGGGATGCCTGAGGACATGTTGGGGGATGCCCGAGGACGGGTTGGAGGCTCCTGTTTTGATGATAGGTTTTTGTTTTTTTATTATTGATTTTTTTATGTGAGCGAAAAGTACAAGATTACTGCAAGGTCAATCCAGGATATGGGCAGCCTAGTCTGACAACCATTGGCCTGAGGACAGGTTTGAGGCTTCCGGTGATGAGAGTCCAAAAATAGGTGCCGGTGACTCTGCAAAATAAAAAAAACTCTTTATTGCGACACAGGTAAAATCCAGCCAAAATACCTACGTGTTTCAGCCCAAAAGGACCCTAAGCATATGTTTAAAATATTTATTAAAAAATGAGTCGTGCTAACACAATCCTGATAATAGTGAAAAATTGTTAAATAGAAAAAGTCCACTTGTGTAGAAATGGATTGGATATCAACTACATCCACCAACATAACGGGAAGTCCTCCTGTGATATCATCGCCGCCACCAAGTGCCAAAATTCTTGCTTACCATCTGTTGTTGACCCCGTGTTATAGGAGGTCAAACACGCTTTGGTCTAATACCCAGCCAGGACCTTTACACGCCTATGAGTCCTCTTTGGTGCCTACATCGATCCTCCCGGTAGCGATGTCAACAAGCATCTCCAAGCGGCCTCCTTAGACTCCTCCCTAATCATCATAGCAATGTTAGAGCCCCTTTTGGGCTGAAACGCGTAGGTCTTTTGGCTGGATTTTATCTGTGCCGTTATAAATGGGTGTCTAGTTGCTGAGTTTTACGGCTTCTCTTTTTAGACTTTCATGCATGTATTAAGCCTGCAGCGGCTTTGGGCTTTGTGCTTTAAAGGCTCTGATTGGTAATGTCTGAGGACAGGTTTAAGGCGTCCAGTGATGATGCCTGAGGACAGGTTTGAGGCTCCGATTGGTAATGCCTGAGGATAGTTAGTACTTGGCCTTTTAGTCTATGAAATGCGTCAGACCTCTTTTTTTAGTACATGGCGTGTCTGGCAGTACAGACAGCAGGTAAGAGACATCTTGCGTGACGTGTCCATTCTGAATGACCTGGAATTGTGGCGTCCCGTGTGCTGACCCGGCTTCTCGTCTTCCAGGCTAATCTAGATGAAGGCCAGATGACGTCTCCGACATTCCTTAGAGCTTTAATGACCGCAGTGTGCAAAGCGGCGATTGTGGGTGAGTGTTTGTGACCAGACGTGTTGTGTAATGTTGGTAACGAGACTCTGACAGGTTCTCTTCTTTCCCTCCCCAGGGGATTGTTCTTCCTGCCGCGTGGACACTACTTTTCTCAAACAGAAGGTTTCAGTCTTAGTAAAGTACCTGGACTCCAATGTAGAGAGGGAACTACAAGCACTTTATGCACTTCAAGCATTGATAGTAAAACTTGATCAACCTCCCAGTGAGTACAAAGAGGGACACCTACCGAGCAATTTCCCTTCTGGTTATTATTTGTTTATATGTGAAGGAAACACCGATTTCCCCCTCCCCGCACCCTCCACTCCTAAAAACATTGCAGTCCCTTGCTCCATCACTCCCCAAGCTGCAGTGTCCTACTTCACCCCCCTCTTATCCAAAGCTGCACTCCCCTCTGCTACTCCTTCCACAATCCAGCACTATTGTCTTCTGCTCCACAGCTTATCTATCTGATCCTGCAATCTTCCACCCCTTACTCCTCCCTCTCCCCCTTCCCTTCTCATGCTCCCATTTATACTTCCTTCCCCTGCTCCGCGCCCCCATCCCATGCTACTGTCCCCAGCCACTTACCCCCCCCCCCCCCCGCTATCCTATTCTGCTGTCCCCAGCTACTTACCCCTCCATCCCATGCTGCTGTCTCCAAGCTACTTACCCCCTGCCACCATAATCCCCCCTTGTCTTGTCACAGCAACTCTGTTGCACTTACTACACAACACAGGGCACAGCCCCTACCTCCCCAACACCCCCTTAACTTCATCATGGTCACATAACCTTTCTGCCAACCACCTCACTCCTCCGAGTCACATCACCTTCCCTTACCATCCACTTTACACCCCCCCCCCGCCTCACGAAAGCTTCCTCCTATCCATCTTACACCCCTGGGTCACAGTGACTGCCTGCCTTTCAAACCCCACCCATTCCCAGGCACAGCGCCTCGCTGCCATCCATTCCCTTCTCCTCGCAAGCACAGCGCCTCGCTGCCATTACCCTATTCTCCCAGGCACAGCACTTCTCTGCCATTCCCTTCTCCTCCCAGGCACAGCACTTCTCTGCCATTCCGATATCCTCCCAGGCACAGCGCCTCTCTGCCACTCCCTTCTCCTCCCGGGCACACAGCGCCTCTCTACCATTCCCTTATACTCCCGTACACAGCGCCTCTCTACCATTCCCTTATACTCCCGTACACAGCACCTCTCTACCATTCCCCTATCCTCCCAGGCACACAGCGCCTCTCTACCATTCCCTTCTCCTCCCAGGCACAGCACCTCTCTACCATTCCCTTATACTCCCGTACACAGCGCCTCTCTACCATTCCCTTATACTCCCGTACACAGCGCCTCTCTACCATTCCCTTATACTCCCGTACACAGCGCCTCTCTACCATTCCCTTATACTCCCGTACACAGCGCCTCTCTACCATTCACTTATACTCCCGTACACAGCACCTCTCTACCATTCCCCTATCCTCCCAGGCACAGCACCTCTCTACCATTCCCCTATCCTCCCAGGCACAGCACCTCTCTACCATTCCCTTATACTCCCGTACACAGCGCCTCTCTACCATTCCCTTTTCCTCCCGGACACAGCGACTCTCTACCATTCCATTATCCTCCCAGGCACACAGCGCCTCTCTACCATTCCCTTATACTCCCAGGCACACAGCGACTCTCTACCATTCCATTATCCTCCCAGGCACACAGCGCCTCTCTACCATTCCCTTATACTCCCAGGCACACAGCGCCTCTCTGCCATTCCCTTTTCCTCCCGGACACAGCGACTCTCTACCATTCCATTATCCTCCCAGGCACACAGCGCCTATCTACCATTCCCTTATACTCCCAGGCACACAGCGCCTCTCTACCATTCCCTTATACTCCCAGGCACACAGCGCCTCTCTGCCATTCCCTTATACTCCCAGGCACACAGCGCCTCTCTACCATTCCCTTATACTCCCGTACACAGCGCCTCTCTACCATTCCCTTTTCCTCCCGGACACAGCGACTCTCTACCATTCCATTATCCTCCCGTACACAGCGCCTCTCTACCATTCCCTTATCCTCCCAGGCACACAGCGCCTCTCTACCATTCCCTTATCCTCCCGGGCACACAGCGCCTCTCTACCATTCCCTTATCCTCCCAGGCACACAGCGCCTCTCTACCATTCCCTTATACTCCCAGGCACACAGCGCCTCTCTGCCATTCCCTTTTCCTCCCGGACACAGCGACTCTCTACCATTCCATTATCCTCCCAGGCACACAGCGCCTATCTACCATTCCCTTATACTCCCAGGCACACAGCGCCTCTCTACCATTCCCTTATACTCCCAGGCACACAGCGCCTCTCTGCCATTCCCTTTTCCTCCCGGACACAGCGACTCTCTACCATTCCATTATCCACCCAGGCACACAGCGCCTCTCTGCCATTCCCTTATCCACCCAGGCACACAGCGACTCTCTACCATTCCATTATCCACCCAGGCACACAGCGCCTCTCTACCATTCCCTTATACTCCCGTACACAGCGCCTCTCTACCATTCCCTTATACTCCCGGGCACACAGCGCCTCTCTGCCACTCCCTTTTCCTCCCGGACACAGCGACTCTCTACCATTCCATTATCCTCCCAGGCACACAGCGCCTCTCTACCATTCCCTTATACTCCCGTACACAGCGCCTCTCTACCATTCCCTTATACTCCCGTACACAGCGCCTCTCTACCATTCCCTTATACTCCCGTACACAGCGCCTCTCTACCATTCCCTTATCCTCCCGTACACAGCATCTCTCTACCATTCCCTTATCCTCCCAGGCACACAGCGCCTCTCTACCATTCCCTTATACTCCCGTACACAGCGCCTCTACCATTCCCTTATACTCCCGGGCACACAGCGCCTCTCTGCCATTCCCTTTTCCTCCCGTACACAGCGCCTCTCTACCATTCCCTTATACTCCCGTACACAGCGCCTCTCTACCATTCCCCTTTTCCTCCCGGACACAGCGACTCTCTACCATTCCATTATCCACCCAGGCACACAGCGCCTCTCTACCATTCCCTTATACTCCCGTACACAGCGCCTCTCTACCATTCCCTTATACTCCCGGGCACACAGCGCCTCTCTGCCACTCCCTTATACTCCCGTACACAGCGCCTCTCTACCATTCCCTTATACTCCCGGGCACACAGCGCCTCTCTGCCATTCCCTTTTCCTCCCGTACACAGCGCCTCTCTACCATTCCCTTATACTCCCGTACACAGCGCCTCTCTGCCATTCCCTTTTCCTCCCGGACACAGCGACTCTCTACCATTCCATTATCCACCCAGGCACACAGCGCCTCTCTACCATTCCCTTATACTCCCGGGCACACAGCGCCTCTCTGCCATTCCCTTTTCCTCCCGTACACAGCGCCTCTCTACCATTCCATTATCCACCCAGGCACACAGCGCCTCTCTACCATTCCCTTATACTCCCGGGCACACAGCGCCTCTCTGCCATTCCCTTTTCCTCCCGTACACAGCGCCTCTCTACCATTCCCTTATACTCCGTACACAGCGCCTCTCTACCATTCCCTTATCCTCCGTACACAGCGCCTCTCTACCATTCCCTTATACTCCGTACACAGCGCCTCTCTATCATTCCCTTATACTCCGTACACAGCGCCTCTCTACCATTCCCTTATACTCCGTACACAGCGCCTCTCTACCATTCCCTTCTCCTCCCAGGCACAGCACCTCTCTACCATTCCCTTATACTCCCGTACACAGCGCCTCTCTACCATTCCCTTATACTCCCGTACACAGCGCCTCTCTACCATTCCCTTATCCTCCCCTACACAGCGCCTCTCTACCATTCCCTTATACTCCCGTACACAGCGCCTCTCTATCATTCCCTTATACTCCCGTACACAGCGCCTCTCTGCCATTCCCTTTTCCTCCCGGGCACTCATCTCCTCTCTGCCATTCACCTTATCCCCCCAGGTGCAGCGCCTCACCCCACCTGGTTACAATGCCCCCCCCCCCCATGACAGTATGTCACCGTATTGTGTTGTGTTGTGAATATCCTAAATTGCTGCAGTTGCAGGCTTCTGTCATTTGATTGAGACATCCTGCGGTAGGCGCTCTAACACCCTGTCCCTCTCTCTCTCTCGGCAGACTTGCTCCGTATGTTTTTTGACTGCCTGTATGATGAAGAAGTCATATCGGAGGAGGCCTTCTACCGATGGGAGAGCAGCAAAGACCCCGCGGAGCAGAACGGGAAAGGCGTAGCACTAAAGTCAGTCACTGCCTTTTTCACGTGGCTGCGAGAAGCCGAGGAGGAATCCGAGGACAACTAGAAACTTAAATGACATTCTAAAGACCTTCTTCAAAGACGGACAAGACACAGCAAGGGCCACTTTCAGCATCTTTATATACTTTTTTTTTTTTTTTCCCCCGTTCCTCTGTTCGCCAATCAGGGTACAGAAAATGGATGAAAACAAAACAAGAATGGATCAAACAGGATCCACCCGTCGGTGAAACAACCGATACCCAGCCCAAGAATTAATTTAAGTTTGAGGTGTAGAGAGGTGGGGGGAGCAGTTCCAGAATTGGATCGGGGGGAGGTCGCCCCTGTGCATTGTGGGCTATTCTATTTATAGAAGTAAATATTGATTTTTTTTTTTTTTTTATTAATACTGCCCTCTCATGCTCTCATATTTTTTTTTAAGCAGAGAAATAGAAAAGAGAAAGACTTGCCCTTGGAAAAAAAATAAAAAATCCACAGATCATTTCAGAAAAAAAAGAGAGAGAATAATTTATTATCCACGGACTACATGAGCCAGCGTTTTCCTCCGCTCTGTGAAGCAGATGTACTGTAAAAGACGGGAAACCTGGACCCTCCTCGCATTGTAGCCTGCCTTTTATATTTAAAAAAAAGAAAAAAAAAAAAAAAAAAAGATATAAAAGATAATGTTTTATGACAGGTTTGAGCTTTGACTGTCTCAGCGCTAGCGGGTTTATTTGGAAAAGGTTTGCGATGAGCTGAATTCCCGCCATACAAGGCTTCCTCTGTACACTGTGCCCATCTAATACCCAACGCCACCATCGGAGGCGCTACGGAGCGGCCCCGGCCGATGACACGGGATCTCGCGTCTGGCGCGGTACGCAGTGCTAATGGTTACCCGATTCTGGCTTCCTGCTCTCGGCTCTGTGGAAGCGCTGGAGCTGACCCCTTTAGGCAATTCATTCCGGGCGCCGAACTGTTGTCTTGGCTCATCAGATCGGCGTCGTGGTGACGCATGATTACACGAAAGTGGGGGGGAAAAAAAAAATTGCAGTTCAGTATTTTAACAGTTGAATCGCCGCAGATTTAGAAGCTGACAAGTTACAGGAGGCCTCCGACAGGACGTGACCGCGGGAAGGGGGAGCGTGACTCTGGGCCTGTACAAGCTGCAGCCAATACGAGTGCAGCTTTCCAAACTAACGGCACATGGACTGTGCCACGCTTTCTCTTATGTTGTATTTCTATTCATTTTAGCCTGGTTTCCTATGGAAAGAAAGGCTAATAAAACTCTGTACCCTGTTTTCTGCATGGTCTCTTTTTGTGTCTGTGTGTCTCTCTGGGGTATGTGGGTCCTGTAGGGTGTGGGGGAGGGGGGAGGAATGGGGTCTTGTAGGTGGTGCAAGGATGGGATGTGAGGATGAGGTTCTGCAGTGATGGTGAACCTCGGCACCCCAGATGTTTTGGAACTACATTTCCCATGATGATAAACTACACTGCAAATGAGCATCATGGGAAATGTATTTGAGGAGGGATGGGGTCCTGTAGGGTGTGTGTGTGTGTGTGTGTGTGTGTGTGTGTGGTGAATGAGGCCCTGTAGCGTGTGGAGGAGGAATGGGGTCCTGTAGCGTGTGTGGAGGGGGGTGAATGAGCCCCTGTAGGGTCTGGAGGAGGTATGGGGGGGTTGAATGAGGCCCTGTAGCGTGTGGAGGAGGAATGGGATTGTGTGTGTGTGGGGGGGGGGGGGTTGAATGAGGCCCTGTAGCGTGTGGAGGAATGAGATCATGTAGGGTGTGGGGGGGGGGGGGTGAATAAGGCCCTGTAGCGTGTGGAGGAGGATTGGGGTCCTGTAGGTGGTGCAAGGATGGGAAGTGAGGATGAGGTCCTGCAGTGATGGTGAACCTCGGCACCCCGGGTGTTTCGGAACTACATTTCCCATGTTGTTCAACTACACTGCAGAGTGCCAGAGCATCATGGGAAATGTACTTCCAAAACATCTGGGGTGCCAAAGTTCACTATCACTGTAGGGTGTGTAAGGAGGAAGGGGTGGGGAGATGTCCTGTAGGGAAGGGTGGGGTTGAACTCCTGTAGGCTGTGTGAAAAGGGGATGGGGGTGATGTCCTGTAGGGAAGGGTGGGGTTGAACTGTAGGGTTTGTGGAGGAGGGATGGGGTCCTGTAGGTTGTGTAAGGAAGGGGGGGGGGGGGGGGGGGTAGGAGTGATGTGTGCGCGCGTGTAGAGGTGGGTGGGGATGATGTCCTGTAGGGTGTGTGGGGAAGGGGGGTAGTGATGTCCCGTAGGGTGGGGATGAGGTCCTGTAGGGTGGGTGTGGGGGCAATGTCCTTTAGGGTGTGGGGCAGGGTAGGGTTGAGGTGCTGTAGGGGTCCTGTAGAGTGTGTAAGGGAGGAGGGGGTTGGGTTGAGGTCCTGTGTAGGGGGAGGTTCCTGTAGGGTGTTTGTGGGAAGGGTAGGGGTGATGGGGTCTTGGAGGGGGGGTTGGGTTGAGGTCCTTTTGGAGGGGTGGTCCTGTAGGGGGTGTGGAAGAGGCTCACCTCGGCAGGACATGTTGCGTCTGAAGAACGGCGGCGCGGTGCAGGTCGGATTCAGCCTCTGTTCTGTGTATTGCTCGGTGGAAGTCTCGGATACTGTTGACCTGCGTTCACTATGAACGTCCAACACAGAAGACGATATCCGCCGATCTTGGCCCTGAGCAGGTTTGTTTTTCTACACAGCCTGAAATGGACCCAAAACTCCACCTGCTGGTTGGAAAGGAGAATACAAAACAATTATGATGTAATACTTGTTAATTGTATGTTTTATGTCTGAGCACTTTATCTGCTGCTATTGGGGGGGTGTTAAGTGGAGTATCCTACCAGGGTCAGTTACCATGAGCCAATTAACATGGCCGCGTGTCTTTGCAAAGCAAGCACAGAGAGAACATACAAACTCCATGCAGACGATGTTCTGGCCAGTGTTACCAACCCCCTGAAGTAAAATGTACTGACAGGACCCCAAAATTTACAAACGCCACCAATTTTTTTTTTTTTTTTTGCAGGCAAACATCGTGAAATTTGCTGAGTACCTATAATGACAGTTTTCAGTGCTAAACAGTGCAAATATCAATATGTGAACTATAAACCTGTAGAGGCTGGGCGGACAGGGTACGGCGGGGGGGGTTTCGGGGCTGGACGGACAGGGTACGGGGGGGGGGTCAGAGACTGGGCGGACAGGGTACAGCGGAGGGGGGGGGGTGGGGTATCAGGCTGGGTGGACAGGGTACGGGGGGGGGTCAGAGGCTGGGCGGACAGGGTACGGGGGGGGGGGTCAGAGGCTGGGCGGACAGGGTACGGGGGGGTATCAGAGGCTGGGCGGACAGGGTACGGGGGGGGGAAATCGGGCTGGGCGGACAGGGTACGGGGGGGTCAGGGGCTGGGCGGACATTGGACATGGTACAGGAGGGGGTCTGTCTCTGTGGATGGCTCTGCTCCTGCTCAGTAGCTCTATCTGTCCTCCCTCCTCCTTCATACTTGGCTCAGTATAGGTAGGTCAGCACAATACACGTGAGGTCTGACTGACCTGGATGGATGGATGGTCAGTGCTCCGTTCCGGAATCCTATCCAGGCCAGGCATCATCGACCTCCCTGGACCCCTGCAGTGGTGAGGTGCCGCCGAGAACGAGCGCCAGCTATTCAAAAATGGTGCCAGGCGGTGACATTACATCACTGTACATGTGCCCGCCGTGTACGAGTTCTCCCGAGCCTGGCAGGCTTCGGAACGGCGCATGCGCAGTAGCGCTGTCAGCGTGCCGCCACCTTTTTTTACGGGCACTACTGCCCGTAACAGACATTTATGGGCAACCCGAATTCTCGGGGTGAAATTTGCGGGCTGCCCGTAAATTAACGGGCGGTTGGCAACACTGGTTGTGGCCAAAATTCAAACGGAGGATCCCAGTGCTGCCCCAACCACTGTATACCAGATTTATCTGCTGAAAAGCATTATATTTCATTCTTCAGTATATATCCACTCACCGGACACTTTACTAGGTCCCCCTTGCTAGTAGTGGGTTGGACCCCCTTTATTAGGTCCCCCTTGCTAGTAGTGGGTTGGACCCCCTTTATTAGGTCCCCCTTGCTAGTAGTGGGTTGGACCCCCTTTATTAGGTCCCCCTTGCTAGTAGTGGGTTGGACCCCCTTTATTAGGTCCCCCTTGCTAGTAGTGGGTTGGACCCCCTTTATTAGGTCCCCCTTGCGAGTAGCGGGTTGGACCCCCTTTATTAGGTCCCCCTTGCTAGTAGCGGGTTGGACCCCCTTTATTAGGTCTACCTTGCTAATAGCAGGTTGGACCCCCTTTATTAGGTCCCCCTTGCTAGTAGAAGGTTGGACCCCCTTTATTAGGTCCTCCTTGCTAGTAACGGGTTGGACCTCCTTTTATTAGGACCCCCTTGCTAGTAGTGGGTTGGGCCCCCTTTAATTAGGTCCCCCTTGCTAGTAGCGGGTTGAACCCCCTTTATTAGGTCCACCTTGCTAGTAGCGGGTTGGACCCCCTTCCTAGTAGTGGGTTGGACCCCCTTTATTAGGTCCTCCTTGCTAGTAGTGGGTTGGGCCCCCTTTATTAGGTCCACCTTGCTAGTAGTGGGTTGGACCCCCTTTATTAGGTCCACCTTGCTAGTAGAAGGTTGGACCCCCTTTATTAGGACCCCCTTGCTACTAGTGGGTTGGGCCCCCTTTTATTAGGACCCCCTTGCTAGTACTGGGTCGGACCCCCTTTATTAGGTCCTCCTTGCTAGTAGCGGGTTGGACCCCCTTTATTAGGTCCTCCTTGCTAGTACTGGGTCAGACCCCCTTTATTAGGTCCTCCTTGCTAGTAGTGGGTTTGACCCTCTTTTGCCTTCATTCTTGGTGACAGATACAAGGTGTTGGAAACGTTCCTCAGAGATTGTGCTCCATAGTGACCTGATAACATCACACAGTTGTGGCAGTGCTGCAGGGAGGACATGGGGGGGGGGGGGGGATAAAGGGATTGGCCTGGGCAACAAGAGCAATCTGTGCCACACAACTGGCACACCCTCCGGGCATGACTATGACCCTGTCACCGGTTGGCCATATTTCCTTCATTGGACCGTTTTTGGTCGGTCCTGACAACTGTATATATAAAAAAATAATATTAGTGCAGCACAAATAAAACAGTCAATAAACACATATAAAAAAACCAAATGTGTTCTGAAAACGTAGAAGATAAAGACGCCTCCGGGGAAGAAAAACTCCAATCCACTGAATGTTCTGAGTGACAAATCCTCCACCAACAAGTCAATATTCCTACCAGATATGGTGGACCTCTGAGAGCGAGAAGGTCAAAAGCGCTTGTATCCACAATGGGAAGGAGACAGTTGGCCGGTGCAGCAATGGAACCAGATCATCCAGGGCGGGATATAGAAGTAAAAGATCGAAGTGCTCTCCGTCATCTGCATTTATTCAAATAATCCATAGTAAAAACTCTTATGGCTGTAACATAAAATAATGCTACATGTAGCAATAAGACAGCGGGTGACGTCTGCAATATAGCCCCTCCCCCCCTACGCGTTACGTCCTACAGGACTTCGTCAGCGAGGTCCTGACCACTGCGGATCTGGAACATCCCACAAGAGCTGCAATTTTGGCGTTGCTCTGACCCAGTTGTCTAAACATTATAATTTGGTCCTTTGTCAAAGTCCCTCAAAACCTTACTCTTGTCAAGTTATTCTGCTTTCAACACAACTTCGGAGACGACATGTTCACCCGCTGCCTAATATATCCCACCCACTTTCAGATGCCATTGTAACCAAATAATCCATGTTATCACTTTACCTGTCAGTGGTCAGAATATTCTGCCTGATCGGTGTGTGTTTAGAGGGGGAGGATGTGTGTGTATATATATATATATATATATATACACACAGTATCTGACAAAAGTAAGTACACCCCTCACTCACATGTGTGTAAATCTTTTCTTCTATCTTTTCATGTGACAACACTGAAGAAATGACACTTGTCTACAATGTAAAGTAGTGAGTGTACAGCTTGTATAACAGTGTAAATTTGCTGTCCCCTCAAAATAACTCAACACACAGCCATTAATGTCTAAACCGCTGGCAACAAAAGTCAGTACACCCCTAAGTGAAAATCTCCAAATTGGGCCCAAAGTGTCAATATTTTGTGTGGCCACCATTATTTTCCAGCACTGCCTTAACCCTCTTGGGCATGGAGGTCACCAGAGCTTCACAGGTTGTCACTGGAGTCCTCTTCCCCTCCCCCATGATGACATCACAGAGCTGGTGGATGTTAGAGACCTTGCGCTCCTCCACCTTCCGTTTGAGGATGTCCCACAGATGATCAATAGGGTTTAGGTCTGGAGACATGCTTGGCCAGTCCATCACCTTTACCCTCAGCTTCTTTAGCAAGGCAGTGGTGGTCTTGGAGGTGTGTTTGGGGTGGTGATCATGTTGGAATACTGCCCTGCGGTCCAGTCTCTGAAGGGAGGGGATCATGCTCTGCTTCAGTAGGTCACAGTACATGTTGGCATTCATGGTTCCCTCAATGATCTGTAGTGAAATACAGTACTTGGAACTCCATCTGACTGGTAAGATGTTGAATTTTAAAATCAGCGGCGAGCCTGCGGATCTCACAGGTTTGCTAATCTGACAGCCGTTTGCTGCTTTTAAAATTCAACATCTAAACATTCATACGGAGTTCTAAGTCCCGTATTTCAGTATATACTGTAGACTCACTTTACTGTAAAAAAATAAGTGTGAAATGCAAAACTCCGGTGGGTGTAACAAGATGTCCGCTTTCTCAGTGTATCCTTACTATGGAGGAGTGCGGGGTGTAGGAAGATGGCGGTGACAAAACATCCCTTCCGTTACACATTCTGACGGGTCGCCAAATCTGATGAAACGCAGGCGAATGCGGGGTGTACCAAGATGGCCGCGTTGCATTTTCTGACGGGTAGTGGCTTTCTGACAGGACACCCCCTGTCAGCCCGTTCCCTGCTTGCTGGCTGCAGAGTTTGGAGAGCGTCTCTCATAGAGCGTGTGGTGGTGACAGTCCCTCCCCCCCGCCTCCTCTCCACACAGACGGGGGAGGGAGAGAGAGGCGGGTCAGTGTCTCCTCCTCGGGTGCACATGGAGTCACACCAGGGCCGGTCGGATTGTGGTCTACTGTACATTCTATATACCCTGGAGGGGTGAGAGGAAGATACCGATCCTCCTCACTGTCTCTCTCCTTCCAATCCTCATGCAGGCAGATCTGTGCGCCTCCTCTCCTTCTCTTCTCCCCCTTATCAGAGATACAGAAAGTGAACCCGTCACACCGCTCCTACCTGCAGGGGATCCTATAATGAGACTTACCTCTAGGTACTGGAAATATCTCCTAATCCGGCCTGGTTTAGGAGATCTTTACCATATACTCTTGTGCCAAAGTCATCGGCGCATGCAGACTGAAGAAACGTTTCCATAGGAACGGTGCCGCGGCCGGTGGTCCCCGTGTGCACGCGCGGGAGTGACCGCTCGTGGCTCCGGCCAATCACAGCGCTGGATCAAGCGAACCCGGAAATAACTTCGGGAGACATGTCGCTGGTCACAGCGGTGTGTGGGGACCACTGCAACAGCTTGGATCTAAAGGTAAGTATTTCATAATGAGCGAGGATGCGATGCGATGTGATGTGATGCGATTCACACTATGCTTTCATCTTGCAGGTTGTTTTTTTTTTAATATTTGTTTACAACCTCTTTAACCCTCTGTGTCCCTCCGAGGAGAGGACTGCGCTTTTTGTTCTGCTTCAATGAACACACCTGTGCACTGCTGCTTACCTAAATGGTTAAAGTAGAACTAAAGGCAAAACCTGTTTTCTTAGTGTTGGATGGAGTGGCGAGGGGTTAGCGCCCCTGTCAGGTATTACTGCTGTCATTAGTGAGAGGCACCCCCTCTATGTATCCTGTTTACTATTATCATTAAAAGCGAAAGAAAGCAGAACTTTTATTCCCTTGGTTATCATGAGGCTGCATTGATGGGCACTGATGAGGCTGCATTGATGGTCCCTGGTGAGGCTGCATTGATGGGCACTGATGAGGCTGCATTGATGGGCACTGGTGAGGCTGCATTGATGGGCACTGGTGAGGCTGCATTGATGGGCACTGGTGAGGCTGCATTGATGGGCACTGGTGAGGCTGCATTGATTGGCACTGATGAGGCTGCATTGATTGGCACTGATGAGGCTGCATTGATGGGCACTGATGAGGCTGCATTGATTGGCACTGATGAGGCTGCATTGATGGGCACTGATGAGGCTGCATTGTTGGGCACTGGTGAGGCTGCATTGATGGGCAATGATGAGGCTGCATTGATGGGCGCTGGTGAGGCTGCATTGATTGGCGCTGGTGAGGCTGCATTGATTGGCGCTGGTGAGGCTGCATTGATGGGCACTGATTGTACATATTCCAATATGTAGTATAAGATTTTAGATTCTATAATAAATTATTTCTTTTTTTATTTATTTAAAAACGATAATTATTATCAAGAATAAGACTTTTTTTTTTTTTAATTATTATCTGAGGTCATGTGATATGAACCCGGTCTGAGTTGGTTTTCTCCTCTCATACAATGTATGACGCCATCTTTTGAGTCGTTCGATCCATGATAAAATTGCTTTAGTTAAACTACTTTTAGTTTATGTTGGAGCTCAATATTATTACCATATATGTCATCTTCTCTTTTGCCGCCACCGTATGTACTTTATTTATACTAATTGTTAAAATTCGATGAACAAATTTGATAAGAAGAGTGAAAGAAAAATCCCCAAAATCTGAGTGGTCCCCAGAAAAGTAATAGAGGGGAAATCTAATGGGGGGGACACTTACTTTGCAGGGATTTCCTCTCACTTCCTGTCTGGGAATGGGACAGGAAGTGAAGGGAAATTCTCAGCAATGGGACAAAGAAGGCAAAAATAAACCTTTTACAGGGGTTATAACCCTTCCTTTGCCTCTAGTTCTACTTTAACTTTTTACAGCTTAAAAGAGAAGTGTGGAGTGGGAGGGGGGAGGGGATATGTTTTTTTCCTTCATCATACTTTACCTAGGTGAACACGGCATCTGTCCCGCCGGCGCCGCTACACTGAGAACTAAAAACAATTTATTGTCCGTCCCGCTGACCACATATAAGACTGACGGACGTTTCTCTTTTTTGTCTCTTTAATTCGGAGTGAACGGCGCAGTTTGCTGAAAAGGACAATGATTTTGCCCCGCCTCCTTATCATCTATCCAATCTCTGTTGTGCCTGCGCCATCAGCTGCATCTATACTCCACCCCCTGACGCGCCCCCTGCCGCTGCACACAGACGCCGCACTTTCTGTGTATATGGTAAAGAGGAACTGCAGTCCACTCACATCATTTGTAATAAAATCATCCTTCGCCATTCTGAAGCTTCCCTCCAACCACTTTGTATATTATTTTATATATACTGGGATTCTGTACTTGCCAAATATGCTACAGAAATCTCCCTCCACTGAGTCTGGCTGCAGCCATTTTAACTGTGGGCAGCTGAAGCTGCTGCCTGTTCACTTCCTGGATTTACACAGAGGCACGCCTCCAGCTCTGCAGCTCTCATTGGCCCTCATGACTCACCCCCTCCATTGCTGGCAAACTTTCATGAGAGAGAGAGAGAGCTGTGCATGATGTCATAAATCTAGGTCAGGGATCTGCATCTAGCGGACCTCCAGCTGTTGCAAAACTACAAGTCCCATCATGCCTCTGCCTCTGGGTGTCATGCTTGTGGCTGTCAGAGTCTTGCTATGCCTCATGGGACTTGTAGTTCTGCAACAGCTGGAGGTCCGCTAATTGCATATCCCTGGTCTAGGCCAATGACCAGACAGGAAGCAGGAAGTGGCTGTATAAGGAATTTACTGGCAGAATAAAAAACATTTTACTATCCAAAGATAAAACAACAACAAGAGGAGAAGATTTAATGGATGGAAAGATGAAAAAATGACTGAAGGTTCCGCTTTAAGGTGTGCGGGACAGGTGGAGTACATGCACACTAGAGGCTGGACGATTGGTGAACAAGTTTAAACACCACCCCCTCCCTAGACACTTACACTAATACCCCCCTCTGCTGCTCTAAATGAAAGACTGCCACTCCTCTGAACAGCAATCCACACCGAGGCAATTAACAGGCAGTGGAGGCAGCGATATGCTGCCTCCTCACCACCTGTATGGGCACCGGTGAGGCTGCACTGGTGAGGCTACTTTGATGGGCACTGGTGAGGCTGCATTGATGGGCACTGGTCATGCTGCATTGATGTGCGCTGATGAGGCGGCACTGATCAGGCTGTGCTGATGGGCACTGGTGAAGCGGCATTGGTGAGGCTGCATTGATGGGCGCTGGTGAGGCTGCATTGATTGGCACTGATGAGGCTACATTAATTGGCGCTGGTGAGGCTGCATTGATTGGCGCTGGTGAGGCTGCATTGATTGGCGCTGGTGAGGCTGCATTGATGGGCACTGGTGAGGCTGCATTGATTGGCACTGATAAGGCTGCATTGATGGGCGCTGGTGAGGCTGCATTGATGGGCACTGGTGAGGCTGCATTGATGGGCGCTGGTGAGGCTGCATTGATGGGCACTGGTGAGGCTGCATTGATTGGCACTGATGAGGCTGCATTGATGGGCGCTACTGAGGCTGCATTGATGGGTGCTGGTGAGGCTGCATTGATTGGCACTGATGAGGCTGCATTGATTGGCACTGATGAGGCTGCATTGATGGGCGCTACTGAGGCTGCATTGATGGGTGCTGGTGAGGCTGCATTGATTGGCACTGATGAGGCTGCATTGATGGGCGCTACTGAGGCTGCATTGATGGGTGCTGGTGAGGCTGCATTGATGGGCGCTGGTGAGGCTGCATTGATTGGCACTGATGAGGCTGCATTGATGGGCGCTGGTGAGGCTGCATTGATGGGTGCTGGTGAGGCTGCATTGATGGGCGCTACTGAGGCTGCATTGATGGGCGCTGGTGAGGCTGTATTTGATGGGCACTGGTGAGGCTGCATTGATGGGCGCTGGTGAGGCTGCATTGATGTGCGCTGGTGAGGCTGCATTGATGTGCGCTGGTGAGGCTGCATTGATGGGCGCTGGTGAGGCTGCATTGATGGGCGCTGGTGAGGCTGCATTGATGGGCACTGGTGAGGCTGCACTACCCATGTTCACATTGGGGCGCTTTGGCATGCCAAATCGGCGGCTATTGCTAAGCAATGGCACCATCCGAATTGGTGCAACGCCGACTTTGCTGCGTCGCAACGATTCCCAAAAGTAGTTCCTGTTCTACTTTTGGCAACTTTGGGGGCGATTTGAATAGACATTTGTGCATGAAGCCGCCCCGATGTCTGTCAAATTGCCCCTGAATTCGGATTGCATTGAGTCTCCAGAAGAAAGTCATTACTACACAAAGCATCCCGCTTACAATACACCAAACAGCACAGAGACAAGCCTCAAACCTTCTGCCACAAAGTCCTTTGGAGTGATGAGACCAAAACTGAGCTTTTTGGCCACAACCATAAACACTACTTTGGAGAGGAGTCAACAAGGCCTATGATGAAAGGTCCACCATCCCTACTGTGAAACACGGCGGTGGATCGCTGATGTTTTAGGGATGTGTGAGATACAAAGGCACAGGAAATTTGGTCAAAATTGATGGCAGGATGAATGCAGTATGTTATCAAATAATACTGGAGGAACATTTCATTCATCAGTCAGGAAGCTTCTCATGGGACGTGACATTCCAACATGACAGCTGTATATAGATGGTATATAGGGAGGTGTATATAGATAGTATATAGGGAGGTGTATATAGGAAGGTGTATATAGATAGTATACAGGTGTATATATAGGGAGGTGTATATAGATAGTATATAGGGAGGTGTATATAGATAGTATACAGGTGTATATATAGGGAGGTGTATATAGATAGTATATAGGGAGGTGTATATAGATAGTATATAGGGAGGTGTATATAGATAGTATATAGGGAGGTGTAATGTATATACACAGAGAGGGATTAGCAGCCAATCAGGTTCTGCCTCTCATGGTGGAATGGTCAGTGAATGAAGTGAAGCTGGGAGGTGATTGGTTGGGGATATGGGCGGATCTATGACGTGTTAGGACGGGGTATATATAAGGTATATAGGAGGGGGAGGGGTACACACACGCGCACACTAAGAGCCACGCTGGGTCCGTAGGCCCCGCCTCCTCCTCTTCTCCCCGCCCCCTCTCCCTCGGTTGCCATGGAGACGACGTGGCGGACGTAGCCGGGCCCGTGCCCGCGTAGGGGGCGTGTCTATCAGTCGGGATCGCGCTGGACGGTGTTGGAGCTGCAGAGGGAGAGGTGAGCGTCATGGCGGGGGGCCCCGGGACCCCCCGATACACCCCGGGCCCGGTAGGGGCCCCTCCCCCGCACACCCCCCGCTTCTCTCTTACCCCGGGAGGGGGCGGGAGGACGAGGCGGTGGGGGAGGGGCTGTTGCCGCCATTTTCTCCGGGGATGAGGATGGCGGGAGAGGTGGGAGGGGGGAAGGGCAGGGAGGTCGGTGCCCCCCCCCGGGAAGGGCCCCTCCATTATAGGGCCCCGGAGCTCTGATAATGTGGGGTCCCCCCTCCCCCCCCTCCTTTCCCACCGCGGAGGCCCCGCCCTCCTTCCCTCGCCGTTCAAGAGATGCTCCGGCCTCTGATTGGCCAAAGCACGCCCCGCCCCCTGAATGCTGCCTCTTTGTTTTGTGTTGCCCGGGAACCCCGCCCACTGCGCGCCGATTGGCTGGATACGGAATGCAGGGCTGTTGTCCCTGGCAACCAGTGAGGGGGAGCCTGATTGGTTCTCCCTGCTGATCCTCAGGCTGCCTGATTGGTCCAAAACAGTGATAGAGGAGAGGAAGCCTGAGGACCAGTATGAGGGGGGAGGGGCACTGACTGTCCTATACTATATATATATATATACACACAGAGGGGGGAGGGGCACTGTCCTATTATATATATATATATTGTCTGTGTGAAGACTGAGGATCAGTATGAGATCTCCCTCCATGGTGTGCCGAGACCCTCATATATATTGTACTCTATGTGTATATAATGTGTGTGAAGTTCGGGGATCTCTGATATATGGAGATTCTCATCTTTTCTATAATATATTATTATACAGAACTTTATATAGGAGGACTCTGTACAGAAGAGCTCACAATCTAATCATATATATAGAGAGAGAGGTTGGTGGGTCCCCCCTCATCTCTATAGGTAGGTGTCCCCCCTCCCCCGGTAGATGATAGAAGGGAGGACCAGATAGGTGTTTATCTAATCACCGGCCCCTTTATTAGGCCCCCCATTGCTGGCCCCGGGTTGGACCCCCTTTGTCCTTCATTCTCGGCGGAGATACAACAAGGAAATTTTCCTCAGAGATTTTCCTCCATAGAGATCTGATGACATCACATAGATGGGGCAAATTGTACTCAGTAATCCCCTGCTGGGGGCGCCCAGAGCACGGTCCTACTGCCCCCCTCACCCCCCCCAGACACGTGGCGTGACCCCCGGACACATGGCGTGACCCCCGGACACATGGCGTGACCCCCGGACACATGGCGTGACCCCCGGACACATGGCGGGACCCCCGGATACATGATGGCGGGACCCCCAGACACATGGCGGGACCCCCAGACACATGGCGTGACCCCCGGACACATGGCGGGACCCCCGGACACATGGCGGGACCCCCGGACACATGGCGGGACCCCCGGACACATGGCAGACGCCCCGGGCAGATGGTAGAAGGCTCACTCACACGATCCTCTTTTCTCTGAAGGTTCAACCGATTTCACCATGCCGATCCGTCGTGCCGTCAATTCCCAGGAAACTGCACCGAAGAACCGATCTGCCGAGAGCGAAGACAAGAAAGCAGGTGAGTGACACGGAACCGTCATGTGTGTGATCTGTACCGAGCTCCGTCATGTGTGTGATCTGTACCGAGCTATTATGTCATGTGACCGTACCATGTGATGGGTGCGATGACTGGTGGGTTAAATGGCCGTCCTCAGAGAGGTGTGACGTGTCTGGTATATGACGTGTCCATTGTATGATGTGTGGCGTGTCTGGTATATGACGTGTCCATTGTATGATGTGTGGCGTGTCTGGTATATGGCGTGTCCATTGTATAACGTGTGACATGTCTGGTATATGACGTGTCCATTGTATGATGTGTGGCGTGTCTGGTATATGGCGTGTCCATTGTATGACGTGTTTGGTATATGGAGTGTCTGGTATATGGCGTGTCCATTGTATGACGTGTCTGGTATATGGCATGTCCATTGTATAACGTGTGACGTGTCTGGTATATGGCATGTCCATTGTATAACGTGTGACGTGTCTGGTATATGGCATGTCCATTGTATAACGTGTGACGTGTCTGGTATATGGCATGTCCATTGTATAACGTGTGACGTGTCTGGTATATGACGTGTCCATTGTATGATGTGTGGCGTGTCCATTGTATGACGTGTCTGGTATATGGCGTGTCCATTGTATGATGTGTGGCGTGTCCATTGTATGACGTGTCTGGTATATGACGTGTCCATTGTATGACGTGTCCATTGTATGATGTGTGGCGTGTCCATTGTATGACGTGTCTGGTATATGACGTGTCCATTGTATGACGTGTCCATTGTATGATGTGTGGCGTGTCCATTGTATGACGTGTCTGGTATATGACGTGTCCATTGTATGACGTGTCTGGTATATGACGTGTCCATTGTATGACGTGTCCATTGTATGACGTGTCTGGTATATGACGTGTCCATTGTATAACGTGTCTGGTATATGGCGTGTCCATTGTATGACGTGTCCATTGTATGATGTGTGGCGTGTCCATTGTATGACGTGTCTGGTATATGACGTGTCCATTGTATGACGTGTCCATTGTATGATGTGTGGCGTGTCCATTGTATGACGTGTCTGGTATATGACGTGTCCATTGTATGACGTGTCTGGTATATGACGTGTCCATTGTATGACGTGTCCATTGTATGACGTGTCTGGTATATGACGTGTCCATTGTATAACGTGTCTGGTATATGGCGTGTCCATTGTATGACGTGTCCATTGTATGATGTGTGGCGTGTCCATTGTATGACGTGTCTGGTATATGGCGTGTCCATTGTATGACGTGTCCATTGTATGATGTGTGGCGTGTCCATTGTATGACGTGTCTGGTATATGGCGTGTCCATTGTATGACGTGTGGTGTGTCCATTGTATGACGGTCCGTCCTGTTTTGTGGCAGAGCCTGACGCCAGCTCAGAAGAGTCTGCTTCCACCGGGGAGGAGCAAGAGACTGAGACTCCTCCCGCCACTTCCAGTGAGACGGAGCAGCCGAAAGAGGCCGAGACGGACGAGGAGAAGAAGGGGGATGGAGACGTAACAGAGGAAGCCAAGAAAAAGTAAGGAGCCCCAACCAGGGGCCGCAGCGAGGGGGGGGGGGGGGCGTGTCCCAGCACCCACCAGGTTCTTCTTTTTCCCGGTCTCTGTCCAGTTGGAGGAAATCTCCTTTACTTCCTGTCCCGAAGACACAACAGGAAGTGAGAGGAAATCTCCTCTTAGTGGTCATTGGACAGTTTCCCATCCTCTCTCTCTCCGGTGACACCGGAAGTCTCCTCTGTCCAGTATAAGTACATTCCTCCTGTAGCTGTATTCTCCTCCCATGTTATATTGTATACGGTCAGTAATTCAGCAGGGCTGTCATTGGGCACTCATCAGAGCTTTGCTGAATGTTTTGCAGTGGGGAGAAGGATCAGTCCAAAGAGAAGGAGAAGAAGGTAAAGAAGACTATTCCATCATGGGCGACCCTCTCTGCCAGCCAGCGTGCCCGGGCACAGAAACAGTCACACGCCTCCTCCGCCTCTCGCCCCAAGATGGACGCCATCCTGACCGAGGCCATCAAGGTTTGTGCTGCTTCCCTTCCCGATAAAGTGATGAATAGATCCCAGAATCAGAGCAGATCTGCAGGCTGTGCCGGTGTTCCATCAGAATTGGTAACGGAAGTGACTTTCCATCGCCGCCATCTTGCTACACCCTGCAGTCCTCCACAGTAAGGATAGACCGAGAAGGGGGCAAGCGGACATCTTGTTACACCCACCGGAGTTTTGCATTCCACAGTTATTTATAACAGGAAACGGAGCTTATAAGGTATAATACAGGATTTAGAAATCCGACGGACTGTTTAATTGTTGAATGTTAAAAGCAGCGGCGAGGCTGCTGGTCTCACAGGTTTGTTAATTGTCATAACAGCTCTGCTTTTATAATTCAACATGTAAACAGTCCGATGGATTTCTAAATCCTGTATTTTACCTTTTATAAGCTCCATTTCCTCTTAAAAATAGTAAAACTCCGGTGGGTGTAACAAGATGTCCGCCTGCCCCTTCTCAGTGTTTCCTTACTGTGGAGGAATGTGGGGTGTAGCAAGATGGCGGCAACGAAACGGGTTGCCAAAGCTGACAGAACACCGTCCTCTGAGGAAGTGAGGGGCACACGGGGGGGTGCGTCGGCTCCATGTCCCTGCGTCTGTATCCCATGGAGACCTGAGCTTATTATGGGCTATTATAATAGAATGTAATGGGCACCGCCCAGGGCCACCTCTCTGGGCTCTCCCTCAGAGATCCAATCCGGCAGCGGCACCACCAGGTTACCATAGAGCTGGCCATGGTCCCCGGCCATCTCTATGATCCTGGGAGGCCAGAAGCAACGTTGTGACATCACTTCCGGTTCTGGTAGATGGATACGCCGCCATTTTTTTTTTTGATCTGATGCTTTCCAGGGTAGAAGAGAGATTTGGGGAACCCGGATGTCTCCATAAAGAGGACCTGTCATCCATTATTTCTATTACAAGGGATATTTTACATTTTTTGTAATAGGAATAAAAGTGATACATAAAAATTAGGGACAGTATAAAAAAAAAATATATATATTTTTTTAAAACTCCCCCGTCCCCTCATGCCCACGCACAGAAGCGAGCGCATGCGTAGGTCGCACCGGCATATGTAAACGGCGTTCGCACCGCACATGTGAGGTATCGCCACAAACGTTATAGAGAGAGGATTCATTCTAGCACTAGATCTCCTCCGTTACTCTAAACTGGTAACCTGTAAAAAAATCATTTTTAAAGCGTCACTTTTGAATATTCTTAAAGCAGTTGTATACCTATATTTGTAACTTTTACCTACAGGTAAGCCTATAATAAGGCTTACCTGTAGGTAAAAAAAATATCTCCTAAACCTGTAAGGTTTAGGAGATATTCCCCTCGCAATGAGCCGCTAACTGCAGCGGCGCATGCGCACAGGGGACTCTCGGCTGACAGCCCGGCATGCCGGGCAGAAGTCTCCCGCGCGCATGCGCGGGAGTGACGACATCGCGGCTCCGGCCACTCACAGCGCCGGAGCCGCGATACCCGGAAGACACGCCGAGGGGAGATGTCGGCTCCCTCGGCGTGGACCAGGTGAGATGCCGGCGCCTCGTTCTAAGGTAAGTATCTCATAATGAGCTAGTATGCGGTGCATACTAGCTCATTATGCCTTTTCCCTTGCAGGTGTAAAAAAAAAAAAAAAATGACAGCGGGTATACAACCGCTTTAAGTACTGTAGTTTGGCGCCATTCCATTAATTTTAAAGCATGTTATGTATCTATTTAGTCGGCATAACATCATCTTTCATATTTTTCCAGAAAATTGGATTATTTATTGTGTTTTTTTGCATTAAAATTCATTAAAATGTATTTTTTCCCCAAAAAGTTACGTTTCAAAAATTGGTTAATTTTAGTTAATTTTTGTTAAAGTTAATACCGTGGCATAAAAAATTGCAGCGACCGCCATTTTATTCTGTAGGGTCTCTGCTAATAAATATATATGTTCTAAGTAATTCTCTAGATAAAAAATGCAGATTTTTACATGTATGTGAGAAATGGTAGCATTGGTCTGGGAGGGAAGCTGTTAAATGACAGCAGGGGGCCGTCCTACACTTCATTGGCTGCACCAATCCAAAGGCAAGGAACTGACCTCACGCTGAGAAACATTCAAACACCGATTGCTTTATTTAGCCAGGCATACATTCACTGGGAAGTCCTGCTCTCTGTAGAGGAGGAGGTCCCGGGTGGGACCCTTTGTTCGTGTTTGGATGAATAAAGTTATCAGTGTTTGAATTTGTCTGAGTGCAGCACTTCTTTTCCTTTGGATTAGTGCAGCACAGATGCAGTTCCATGCACTCGCCCCTAGAGGGCAGACTTCCGCTCTGATTGTACAATCTGGTCTCATCGCCTCTCGCTTTGCTTCTCCCGCAGGCGTGTTTCCAGAAGTCTGGGGCCTCTGTGGTGGCCATCCGAAAATACATCATCAATAAGTACCCGTCTCTGGAGCTGGAGCGGAGGGGGTTCCTGCTAAAGCAAGCTCTGAAACGGGAGCTGCAGAGAGGCGCCATCCGCCAGGTAGGAACCGGTCACATTTCTTCCCTGCAGAAATTTCAGCAGATGTGACAGATCTCCATTATGTTTGTTTTATCACCTTCTGTGACCCCCACCGATTGGTCAGAGCTCGGTGACATCACATACCCCCGGTATCAGGTCTGGTATTCAGGGGGGGTAAGGAGACTCTGACACCGTCTACCTGTGTTTCAGGTGAAAGGGAAAGGAGCATCCGGCAGCTTTGTCGTCGTGTCAAATTCCGGAAAATCGGCGCCGAAATCCAGAGACAAGAAGGTTGGTGGTCATTGTGCTGCCTTGTTGATGATGACAGTCGGCCGCCCCTCCTCCGCCGTATGGTGATCAGTCTCACTCTTCACTTCCTCTTATAGAAAAGCGCATCCACAGGAGGAGATCAGATCAACGTCAAGCTGGAGGACATCTTACCTCTGGCATTCACCCGGCTGTGTGAGCCCAAGGAAGCGTCCTACAGCCTCATCAAGAAATACGTCTCCCAGTATTACCCCAAGCTCAAAGTGGACGTCAGGTGAGACCGCAGCTTGGTGTATGTATAGTATAATCAGATGGCAGCTTGGAGTATGTATAGTATAATCAGATGGCAGCTTGGAGTATGTATAGTATAATCAGATGGCAGCTTGGAGTATGTATAGTATTATCAGATGCAGTTACTTCCCTTTCCCATTTCTTCCAATGGAGGAAGAGCGCGCTTTTATTTATTATTAGTATTTATTCGACAAGTGAATTACGGTGTCACCTCTCATACCTTTTCACCCCTGGGCCAGTGTAGGATTGGAGCCAGGGTTCATTTGACCAGTTTGGACCAGCTCCATAAAGACATGGGTTGACCAGTTTGGACCAGCTCCATAAAGACATGGGTTGACCAGTTTGGACCAGCTCCATAAAGACATGGGTTGACCAGTTTGGACCAGCTCCATAAAGACATGGGTTGACCAGTTTGGACCAGTTCCATAAAGACATGGGTTGACCAGTTTGGACCAGCTCCATAATGACATGGGTTGACCAGTTTGGACCAGTTCCATTTTGACATGGGTTGACCAGTTTGGACCAGTTCCATAAAGACATGGGTTGACCAGTTTGGACCAGTTCCATAAAGACATGGGTTGACCAGTTTGGACCAGCTCCATAAAGACATGGGTTGACCAGTTTGGACCAGCTCCATAAAGACATGGGTTGACCAGTTTGGACCAGCTCCATAAAGACATGGGTTGACCAGTTTGGACCAGCTCCATAAAGACATGGGTTGACCAGTTTGGACCAGTTCCATAAAGAAATGGGTTGACCAGTTTGGACCAGTTCCATAAAGACATGGGTTGACCAGTTTGGACCAGTTCCATAAAGACATGGGTTGACCAGTTTGGACCAGTTCCATAAAGACATGGGTTGACCAGTTTGGACCAGTTCCATAAAGACATGGGTTGACCAGTTTGGATCAGCTCCATAAAGACATGGGTTGACCAGTTTGGTGTGGTAGAGAGAGCCCTGACCTCATCCCTACTGATCACCTTTGGGATGAATTGGAACGTTGACTGCAGGCCAGGTCTTTTTTTTTTTTTTTTTCTTTGGTGCCCAATGTGAGGCCCAACATTAAGAAGAGTGGAGTATGGTATAGTCACAAAGGGGGCAACTCCATATTAATGGCCATAATTGGGGGGGGGGGGAGATATATGTGCGTTTTCTGCAGTTGCATTCCTCTGCGTTGGATGAGCTGTGACGTCTTTTGTTTGTCTTTTAGGCCTCAGATGCTGAAGAACGCTCTGCAGAGAGCTGTGGAAAAGGGGCAGCTAGAGCAGATCACAGGAAAAGGGGCATCCGGAACATTCCAGGTAAGGGGGGGTTAGGTAGGCTTATCTATGTGTTAAAGGAATGTAATAAATGCTGGTTTATAAAGTCTGTCTGGTTAGTCTATGCTTGTTCCAGTGCTGTAGATTGGGGGGAGGGTATATACTTCATTTCTGAATGCAGACATAGCAGTGGTTGGCATCTTTCCGAATCACTCTTAACGTGACCTTGGCCATCACAAGTCTGGATCCTGAGAATACCTGAACTCTGACTGATCTCTGTTGGCACAGCTGAAGCGGGCTGGAGATAAACCTCTCCTGAGTGGCGGAGTGTTCGAGGACGCCATCTTATCTGCCATCACAGCTATGAATGAACCCAAGACTTGCTCCACCACTGCCATCAAGAAGTACGTTCTGGAGAACCATCCTGGAGTGAACTCCAGCTTCCAGGGTAAGTGGGGGGGAAATGGTACAAAGTGTTGGAAAAAAAAAAAAAAAATTCTCCCGTTCATCGTGTGATTTCTCCTCCAGTCCACCTGCTGAAGAGAACCCTGCAGAAGTGTGAAAAGAATGGTTGGATGGAACAGATCTCCGGGAAAGGGTTCAGTGGTACCTATCAGCTCAGCTTCCCATATTACCCAAGGTAAGTGCTTCTGCAGACTGAGGCAGGGGGTGGAGGGAGCCATGCTGGGGGTGGAGCCTTTTCGAGCAGGAAGGATGGGAGCTGTGCCAAAAAAAAGGAAGGGAGTCGTGCCAAACAGAGGGGGGGGGGGGGGGCAGAAAGGAAGGAGTCGTACCGAGCAGGGGAGCATGGGAGCCGTTGGGGGGGGGGGGGGGGGGCTGTGCCAAGAAGCAGGTAAGATAACTCTGCTGAGCAGGGTGGATGGGAGATGTCCTGAGCAGAGGGGGTGGGAGGTGAGCCAGGAAGGAAGGGAGCTGTGCCAAGCAGGGGAGGGGGCAGGGAGTCATGCCAAGCAGTGGGGGTGGGAGGCGAGCCGAGAAGGAAGGAAGGGAGCTGTCCTGAGCAGGGGAGGGCTAAGGGAGCCGTGTCAAGTAGTGGGGGTGGGAGCCGTGCAGTGGGGATGGGATCCCATTAGGAAAGAAGGGAACCAAGCTGGGGGGGGGGGGGGTTGGTTGAGCAGTAGGGATGGTATCTGTGCCAAGGAAGATGGCCGTGCTGAGCAGGAAGTAATAAGCTGTGTTAAGCAGGGGAAGGGTCTGTGCTGAGTGGGGGTGGAGCTGTGCTGTGCAGAGGAGGGGCAGTCACTCTATGGAGCTGATGTTTTATGTTCCAGTGTGGCGGTGTACAGACTAATCATTTGGTTTCCTCCTTGGTAGCCCTTATGTGCTATTCCCAGACAAGGCGGGTAAAGAGGAAGATGACGATGAGTCGGAGGATGAATCAGAAGAAGAAGAGGAGTCGTCTGAGGAGGAAGAATCTGAAGACGAGGAACCCCCTCCAAAGAGGAGGTCAGTTTTTACCACCATGGTGGGGGAATTAGACATCAGATATCCATTCATAAGTCCGATGGTATAACCTGTGTGTGTCCTACTTTCCTCCGCTGGCTCTACCTCACAGTTACATAGTTGGTCAGGTTGAAAAAGTCCAAACAAAAAAAAAACCCAAAAAACTGTGGCTCGCTTAGTTCTCCCCCACCGCTCTGAGCAGAGAGCTATAACTGTCAGTCACCGCTCTCCCCTCCAGGGCTCACTGGAGTGCTGGGCTGTGGAGGGGAGGGAGCGGCCGGCTCAGGCTCTTGGTGGCTCACTGAGAGGCTGAGCCGGCTGCCGGTCCAGGCTTTTGGGCAGATCACGACCATGTGGTTGGGATCTTTCCTGAGCCTGGACCGGCTGAGTGACGTCGGTGCACTTTGGCCCACTGTTGAAATCTGAAAATTGGTCTGGGCAGGAAGGGGGTGAAAGTGCCCGGTATTGAGGTGGTTAAACCAAATTTTATATCCTACAAATTATGTAGGACAGTCATTGGTTAAGCGTGCAATTTAGTTAACAAAAAAGTCCAAAAATATAATTTTTTTTTTAATGAGCAGTGAAATCTGTGGGCGGGGCCTCAAATCGGCATTCGGCACGCACCGCAGGAGCCACAGTCAGACTCCGGCTGGGGGGAGGACAGGAAGGGCGAGATTTACTAAAACTGGAGAGTGGAAAATCTGGTGCAGCTGTGCATGACAGCCAATCGGCTTCCAGCTTTTTTTTTTTGTCAAAGCTTAGTGATTGTAAGGGTTCTTTTATTTAAAAAAAAAAAAAATGTCATACTTACCTCCACTGTGCAGCTCGTTTTGCACAGAGTGGCCCCGAACCTGCTCTTCTGGGGGCTCTCGCGGCTCCTCCCCACATCAGATAACCCCCTAGACCAGGGATGGTGAACCTCGGCACCCCAGATGTTTTGGAACTACATTTCCCATGATGCTCTAGCACTCTGCAGTGTAGTTGAGCATCATGGGAAATGTAGTTCCAAAACATCTGGGGTGCCAAGGTTCACCATCACTGGCCTAGAAGCGCTCTCCCGGGGGGTTACCTTACGGGCGCGCTCCCGAATCCAGTATTCGGCGTCCATAGCTGCTGAATGTATGACTTGGGCCCCGCAATATTGGATTTGATTGACAACAGCGGGAGCCAATGGCTGCACTGCTATTATTCTATCCAATCGGGACACGAGGACCCCCGGGCAGAGGGACAGCACGTCCCCGCAGGGTCAAGTTCCAGGGCTTGGGTAAGTAAAACGGGGGGGGGGGGGGGGGGGGGGGGGGGGGGGCGGTCACTGTCAGGTGTTTTTTCACCTTAATGCATAGGATGCACGAGGGGTTACAACCCCTTTAATGTTAGAAGCTGATTGGCTGCCAGGCAGAGCTGCCTCAGATTTTGCACTCTCCAGTCTTAGTAAATCAGCCCCGAAGAGTCTACCTGTATAATCCCAGGCCTATAGTGTACAGGATGGGGTACGGCCCGATGACTTCCTGCACACTGCAGAAGAAATGAGGACAACGAGGGTCCAGGAATTATCACACTCCTCCCATTGTCGTCATAAGAAAGGAAAACAAAAAGTCATATATATATATATAGAGAGAGAGAGATTAATTTCACAGAGTGATACATTTCAAGCATTTCTTTCTTCTACTTTTGATGATTATGGATTACAGCGAGTGACACCCCAAAATTCAGTATCTCAGAAAACGAGAATATTACAGAAGACTAATAAAAAAAAAAAAAAAAAAAAGATTTTTAATACCAGAAATGTTGACTTAGAGAAAAGTCTGTGTGTAATTCGTGATAAACTGCGCGCCCTGTGTGCAAAAATTCAATATAATATCGTGAACGACCACTAGATGTCTCCAGTGGATGAACATGAAGTCGTATTTTTTTTTACCATAGTAAACCCGCAAATATATACTTTAACCACATCAGCCCCGGAAGAATTTACCCCCCTTCCTGACCAGAGCACTTTGCAATTTGGAACTGTGCCGCTTTAACTGACAATTGGGCGGTCGTGCGACGCTGTACCCAAACAAAATTGACGTCCTTTTTTTTCCCCCCACAAATAGAACTTTCTTTTGATGGTATCATCTCTGCATTTTTCTTTTGTTTTGTTTTTTGCGCTATAAAATTTTTTTTCTTACTTTTTTGTTAAAATAAATATCCAAAAAAAAATAAGAAAAACAAATTTCTTGCGTTTAGGCCAATATGTATTCTTGCAAATTTTCTTTACAAAAAATATATAGAAGTGTATAATGTGGTGTGACCGGTGTGCAGGCGGTGTGACCGGTGATCAGGCGGTGTGACCGGTGATCAGGCGGTGTGACCGGTGAGCAGGCGGTGTGACCGGTGAGCAGGCGGTGTGACCGGTGAGCAGGCGGTGTGACCGGTGTGTAGGCGGTGTGACCGGTGAGTAGGCGGTGTGACCGGTGTGCAGACGGTGTGACCGGTGTGTAGTCGGTGTGACCGGTGAGGAGGCGGTGTGACCGGTGAGGAGGCGGTGTGACCGGTGTGTAGTCGGTGTGACCGGTGAGGAGGCGGTGTGACCGGTGAGTAGTCGGTGTGACCGGTGAGGAGGCGGTGTGACCGGTGAGTAGTCGGTGTGACCGGTGAGGAGGCGGTGTGACCGGTGTGTAGTCGGTGTGACCGGTGAGGAGGCGGTGTGACCGGTGAGGAGGCGGTGTGACCGGTGTGTAGTCGGTGTGACCGGTGTGCAGGCGGTGTGAACGGTGTGCAGGCGGTGTGACCGGTGAGCAGGCGGTGTGAGCGGGCGGTGTGACCGGTGTGCGGGCGGTGTGACCGGTGTGCGGGCGGTGTGATCGGTGTGCGGGCGGTGTGACCGGTGAGCGGGCGGTGTGACCGGTGTGCAGGCGGTGTGACCGGTGTGCAGGCGGTGTGACCGGCGTGTAGGCGGTGTGACCGGCGTGTAGGCGGTGTGACCGGTGTGCAGGCGGTGTGACCGGTGTGCAGACGGTGTGACCGGTGTGCAGACGGTGTGACCGGTGTGTAGTCGGTGTGACCGGTGAGGAGGCGGTGTGACCGGTGAGGAGGCGGTGTGACCGGTGTGTAGTCGGTGTGACCGGTGAGGAGGCGGTGTGACCGGTGAGTAGTCGGTGTGACCGGTGAGTAGTCGGTGTGACCGGTGAGGAGGCGGTGTGACCGGTGAGTAGTCGGTGTGACCGGTGAGGAGGCGGTGTGACGGGTGTGTAGTCGGTGTGACCGGTGAGGAGGCGGTGTGACCGGTGAGGAGGCGGTGTGACCGGTGTGTAGTCGGTGTGACCGGTGTGCAGGCGGTGTGAACGGTGTGCAGGCGGTGTGACCGGTGAGCAGGCGGTGTGACCGGTGAGCAGGCGGTGTGAGCGGGCGGTGTGACCGGTGTGCGGGCGGTGTGACCGGTGTGCGGGCGGTGTGACCGGTGTGCGGGCGGTGTGACCGGTGAGCGGGCGGTGTGACCGGTGAGCGGGCGGTGTGACCGGTGTGCAGGCGGTGTGACCGGTGAGCGGGCGGTGTGACCGGTGTGCAGGCGGTGTGACCGGTGTGTAGGCGGTGTGACCGGTGTGCAGGCGGTGTGACCGGTGTGCAGGCGATGTGACCGGTGTGCAGGCGGTGTGACCGGTGAGTAGGCGGTGTGACCGGTGTGCAGGCGATGTGACCGGTGTGCAGGCGGTGTGACCGGTGAGTAGGCGGTGTGACCGGTGTGCAGGCGGTGTGACCGGTGAGTAGGCGGTGTGACCGGTGTGCAGGCGGTGTGACCGGTGTGCGGGCGGTGTGACCGGTGTGACCGGTGGGCGGGCGGTGTGACCGGTGGGCGGGCGGTGTCACCGGTGTGCAGGCGGTGTGACCGGTGTGCGGGCGGTGTGACCGGTGTGACCGGTGGGCGGGCGGTGTGACCGGTGTGCGGGCGGTGTGACCGGTGGGCGGGCGGTGTGACCGGTGGGCGGGCGGTGTGACCGGTGTGCGGGCGGTGTGACCGGTGGGCGGGCGGTGTGACCGGTGGGCGGGCGGTGTGAGCGGGCAGTGTGACCGGCGTGTAGGCGGTGTGACTGGTGTTGGTGGAGGAAGACTCCTAGTCACGTTTTCTGCTGGGTTGAGGCAAGTTGATGCTTCTTTTTGGAAGCCATTTGATGGAATTTTATGGACACCAATTTATATGATTTATTTCTTTGGACAATGGACTGTAATCCGAATCCTATTTTGGGGACAAATCACAATTATTCATCTGTTTGCACTTTAAAGTATATATTTGCAGGTTTATTATGGTAAAAAAATACGACTTCATGTTCATCCACTGGAGACATCTAGTGACTGTTCACGATTATAAATTGAATTTTGCACTATAAGTTGATTTAATGTGCGCAGATTATCACAAATTCCACACCTAGAAGGCACTGCTGAGGTGTTATGGAAGGTCAGGTTGCTTTGACAGCGGCTTCAGCATTGTTGGGTCTGGTGTCTCATCTTCCTCCACAGATTCTCTATGGGGTTTAGGTCAGGCCAGTTTGCTGGCCAATCAGGCACAGTGATCCCATGATCATGTGACCAGGTATTGGTACTTTTGGCAGTGTGGGAGGTGCCAAGTCCTGCTGAAAAATGAAATCGGCATCTCCATAAATCTGGTCAGCAGAGGGAAGCATGAAGAGCTCTAGAATTTCCTGCTAGAGGGCTGCGCTGACTTTGGACTTGATAAAACACAGAGGACCAACACCAGCAGATGACACGGCTCCTCAAATCATCACTGACTGTAAAAAATTTTGCGGTCCCAGAGTCTGGAGGAGGAGTGGAGAGGCACAGAATCCAAGTTCCATGAGGTCCAGTGTAGTTTCCACAGTCAGTGATGATTTGGGGAGCCGTGTCATCTGCTGGTGTTGGTCCTCTGTGTTTTATCAAGTCCAAAGTCAGAGCAGCCCTCTAGCAGAACATTCTAGAGCACTTCATGCTTCCCTCTGATGACCAGCTTTATGGAGATGCCGATTTCATTTTCCAGCAGGACTTGGCACCTCCCACACTGCCAAAACTACCGATACCTGGTCACATGATCATGGGATCACTGTGCTTCATTGGCCAGCAAACTCACCTGACCTAAACCCCATAGAGAATCTGTGGAGGAAGATGAGAGACACCAGACCCAACAATGCTGAAGGCATCAACTATATCAAAGCAACCTGACCTTCCATATCTCCTCCATGCCACGCCGCATTGATGCCGTAATTCATGCAAAAGGATCCCCGACCAAGTATTGAGTGTATCCTACACTGTACATGGACAGACTTCTCACTAACACAACATTTCTGTATTAAAAATACTTTTTTTTTCTCTTTTTAATTGGCCTTATGTAATATTCTAATTTTCGGAGATACTGAATTTTGGGGTGTCCCTCGCTGTAAGCCATAATCATCAAAATTAAAATAAAGAAATGCCTGAAATCTATCACTCTGAGTGTGCACTGATCTGCGGTTTTGAAATTGCGTGATTTCAGACTGGTGTGAACCGGGGGGGGGTGACACTTGTAGTTGGGTCCGATGTGATGATCCCATACCTCACCTGCCATAGGTAGTCCTGTGAACGTTCCTCCTGTACTAATCCCTCTCCTCCTCCACAGGATGCAGAAAAAGGCAGCCCCCGCCAAGTCCCGGGCTAGAGCCAGGGCCAGAGCCCCCCCACCGAAGCCCAAGAAGAGCGCACCGCCCCCTCGGGGGAAAGCCAAGACCCCCGCCAAGAAAGCTCCACCAGCACCACCATCTCCTCCCCCGGCAAAAGCCAAGAAGGGAAAAGCAGCTCCACCCCCGGCCGCCTCCAAGAAAGCCGCCAGCCCGGCCGCCAAGAAGCCGGCAGCCTCCAAGAAAGCCGCAAAGCCCGCGCCGAAAGGCAAGCCCAGCTCGCGGAAATCCCTGCGGTCCAGGAAGTAATCCGCACGATGGAGATGGCACGCCTCAAGAAAACAAGCGGAAGAAAAAAAAACGGTCCATCTTCATATACAGGAAAAGAAACTTTTCCAAAAGTTGTGTGTTCATTTTTTATTTTTTTTTTAGCATTTCCCTTCCAGTTTGTTTTCAGTGGAGGTGCAGCACTCAGTCTGTTTTATTTTGGTGTAGCTGTAGCCGCTGTGCACCCCACCCCCACCCCCCTACCTAACCCCTCCCCCATTTTTCCCAAAAACCAGCAAACGGTCCATTTCAGTTTCCTTATCTCCATGATTCTCAGTTGTGTAAATTCTCCCGTTAGAATCCAACTTTGTGCTGAATCTTTTCTTACCGTTTCAGTTACGGTTTGTGCTGAAACGATGTTTTGGTTATAGCGTTGCCGGGAGCCCGAGAAGGATTCCGTTTAGGGGCCCTTTGTCGAGACAGAAGTTTTGTAATCCTTCTAGCTGTATTTTTTAATAACCCTCCCCCGTTGCAGCAGTACATAGGATAAGCCCCCCCCCCCCATACTGATAGCCCCTCCCCCCCTTCCAGTGCTTCATGGGCATTATGGCAGCGGGCCAGGAACGCGTGTCTCCAACTCTGTCCCTGTCTTCCTTATAACTACTCAGAACTAGGGAGGGGGTCCGGCAGCATTTCGCTCCCTCCTTTTTGTAGTTGTGGTGCTTGACAGTTGCAGAAGTACGTAGGATAAGCCCCTCCCCTCCAGTGGTGTCATGGCAGCGGGCTGGGGACACGTGTCCCCTATCTCTGTCCCTGTCTTCCTTTATAACTACTCAGAGCTAGGAAGGGGGTCCGGCAGCATTGCACTCCCTCCTTTTTGTAGTTGTGGTGCCTGACATGAGCTCGCTAGCGTACACCTGAACCCTGGGCCGCTGCCTTCCCGCCATGACCCGCTGGCATCTGTAAGTATCTCACTCGCAGTGAATACCCAGAAGCATGTTGTACAGAAATTCAAGTAGGTTTGTGTTTCCATTTTTTCTTAATTTTTATTTTAAAGCCAACTGTGTCTTTATTTTAATGTTTGCCATTTTGTAAAGACTTGGGGTGAGGATAGACATGTGAAGAAATGGGTATTCTGCTGTTTGCTACAATAAAAGACTAGATTCTGCTAGTAGGTTTGGTGTCTTCTTCTCTGCGTCCTTCTGGTATCCAACACCATCCATGGAACCGCCCCAGGGGAGCCTGGTAACCAACACATCTATGGAACTGCCCCAATAGACCATGGTCCCCGACCCCATCCATGGAACCGCCCCAATGGAGCCTGGTATCCAACACCATCCATGGAACCTCCCCAATGGAGCCTGGTACCCAACACCATCCATGGAACCGCCCCAATGGAGCCTGGTACCCAACACCATTCATGGAACCGCCCCAATGGAGCCTGGTCCCCAACAGCATCCATGGAACCACCCCAATGAAGCCTGGTATTCAACACCATCCATGGAACAGCCCCAATGTAGCCTGGTACCCAACACCATCCATGGAACAGCCCCAATGTAGCCTGGTACCCAACACCATCCATGGAACCACCCCAATGAAGCCTGGTATTCAACACCCCCATGGAACCGCCCCAATGGAGCCTGGTACCCAACACCACCCATGGAACAGCCCCAATGTAGCCTGGTACCCAACACCATCCATGGAACAGCCCCAATGTAGCCTGGTAACCAACACCATCCATGGAACCACCCCAATGAAGCCTGGTATTCAACACCCCCATGGAACCGCCCCAATGGAGCCTGGTACCCAACACCACCCATGGAACAGCCCCAATGTAGCATGGTACCCAACACCATCCATGGAACAGCCCCAATGTAGCCTGGTAACCAACACCATCCATAGAACCGCCGCAATGAAGCCTGGTACCCAACACCCTCCACATAACTGTCCTACAGCAGGCTGGTACCACCAGATAACTGCCCCACTGTAGCCTGATAACCGACACTATCCAAAGAACTGACTCATTGCAGTCCAGTACCCAACACCATCCATATTATTATAATAATACAGGATTTATATAGCGCCAACAGTTTACGCAGCGCTTTACAATATAAAAAAGAGACAATACAGTTAAAATACAAGAGGCTAAAGAGGGCCCTGCTCAGAAGAGCTTACAATCTAATAGGGTGGGGCAGGTGGTACAAAACGTTGTAGCTGTGAGGAATGAGCTGATGGAAGTGGTAGAAGATTAGCTGGAGACGTGATCGGCTTCCCTGAAGAGATGAGTTGAAGGTAGCAAGAGTAGTGAATAGCCGGACAGGTCGAGGTAGCGAGTTCCAGTGGATGGGAGAGGCTCTGGAGAAATCCTGGAGACGAGCATGGGAGGAGGAGACGAGAGAGCTTGAGAGTAGAAGCTCTTGGGTAGAGCGGAGAGGACGATTTGCGTTATATTTGGAGACAAGATTAGTGATGTAGCTCGGGGCAGAGTTGTGGATGGCTTTGTATGTTGTGGTTAGTATTTTGAATTTAATTTGCTTGGCGGTTGGGAGCCAATGTAAGGTTTGGAGGAGAGGGTTGGCAGACACTGGAGGTCAGTGTAAGGATTGGAGGAGAGGGTTGGCAGACACTGAATGGAGACCAGTGTAGGTATTGGAGGAGAGGGTTGGCAGACACTGAATGGAGACCAGTGTAGGGATTGGAGGAGAGGGTTGGCAGACACTGAATGGAGACCAGTGTAGGGATTGGAGGAGAGGGTTGGCAGACACTGAATGGAGACCAGTGTAGGGATTGGAGGAGAGGGTTGGCAGACACTGAATGGAGACCAGTGTAGGGATTGGAGGAGAGGGTTGGCGGACACTGAATGGAGACCAGTGTAGGGATTGGAGGAGAGGGTTGGCAGACACTGAATGGAGACAAGTGTAGGGATTGGAGGAGAGGATTGGCGGACACTGAATAGAGGCCAGTGTAGGGATTGGAGGAGAGGGTTGGCGGACACTGAATGGAGACCAGTGTAGGGATTGGAGGAGAGGGTTGGCGGACACTGAATGGAGACCAGTATAGGGATTGGAGGAGAGGGTTGGCGGACACTGAATGGAGACCAGTGTAGGGATTGGAGGAGAGGGTTGGGAGACACTGAATGGAGTCCAGTGTAGGGATTGGAGGAGAGGGTTGGCGGACACTGAATGGAGACCAGTGTAGGGATTGGAGGAGAGGGTTGGCAGACACTGAATGGAGACCAGTGTAGGGATTGGAGGAGAGGGATGGCAGACACTGAATGGAGACCAGTGTAGGGATTGGAGGAGAGGGTTGGCAGACACTGAATGGAGACCAGTGTAGGGATTGGAGGAGAGGTATGGCAGACACTGAATGGAGACCAGTGTAGGGATTGGAGGAGAGGGATGGCAGACACTGAATGGAGACCAGTGTAGGGATTGGAGGAGAGGTATGGCAGACACTGAATGGAGACCAGTGTAGGGATTGGAGGAGAGGGTTGGCAGACACTGAATGGAGGTCAGTGTAGGGATTGGAGGAGAGGGTTGGCAGACACTGAATGGAGACCAGTGTAGGGATTGGAGGAGAGGATTGGCGGACACTGAATAGAGGCCAGTGTAGGGATTGGAGGAGAGGGTTGGCGGACACTGAATGGAGACCAGTGTAGGGATTGGAGGAGAGGGTTGGCGGACACTGAATGGAGACCAGTGTAGGGATTGGAGGAGAGGGTTGGCAGACACTGAATGGAGACCAGTGTAGGGATTTGAGGAGGGGGTTGGCAGACACTGAATGGAGACAAGTGTAGGGAATGGAGGAGAGGGTTGGCGGACACTGATTGGAGCCCAGTGTAGGGATTGGAGGAGAGGGTTGGTGTTCAGTGTAGGGATTGGAGGAGAGGGTTGGCAGACACTGAGCGGTTGGTAAGGTGGACAAGTCTGGCAGCAGCATTCATGATAGACTGAAGAGGGGGGGAGCCTATGGAGAGGCAGGCCAATGAGAAGGGAGTTACAATAGTCAAGGTGAGAGATAACAAGGGAGGGAATGAGGAGTTTGGTGGTTTCATTTGTTAATAAGGGGGGAATTTTAGAGATGTTACGAAGGTGAATTCTACAAACTTTTGACGATTAGATGTGAGCCTGAAAGGACAAGTCAGAGTCCGGGATTACACCTAGTACCCTGGCGTGAGGGGAGGGACTGATGGTTGCATTGCATAGAACCACCCCATTACAGCCTGGTACCCGACACCATCCAAAGAACCACCCCATTGGCCTGGTACCCGACACCATCCATAGAAACGCTCTACTGCAGCCTGGTACCCGACACCATTCATAGAACTGCACCAGTGCAGCCTGGTACCCAACATCATCAATAAAAGTGTCCTATTGCCTCCTGGTACCCACAGCATACATGGAACCACCTTACTGCAACCTGATATCTGACACCATTCATCAAACCGCCCTATTGCAACCTGGTGCCCAACACCAGATATAGAACCTCACCACAGCAGCCTGGTACTTGAAACCATCCAACTAACTACTCTACTGCAGACTGATATCCAACGGCCCCTGGAAGACGTAATCTTGTTACGAAATGCCGCGTAGGGCGGAACGGAGCGACGTGTTCGCGTCACCTGCTATCGCTGTGGCTACCAGCAGGACGGGCTGTCTGAGGGTATCCGGCCGGTGCCCCAGACTTCTCTTCACTTCGTTCGCCAGTGTTATTTTACATGTGAGTGTTTATATACATTTTATTTAATAAAACCAAAGGATTTTACACTATTTGGAGCTCTCTTTCCATCTATGGCTTTTCGTGCTGAAGGTTTGCTGACCCGCCACTGATCCATCTGATACCAAGGCCCCCAACTTTTCAACACAGCGGAGCTGTCTGGCTTTTGATGATGGTCCGGAGGGATTATTTCTTTACAGCTTACCCAGACCCTCTGTAGTGGGGGGTCATGGGTCTCTGGTAAGCGGCCAGCTCTTACATTTGGTGACGGTGGATTTGACACTTCAAATGTAATCATCAACAAACTTTCAATACTCATCAGCACTTGGGTGGTCATTGCATTTATTATATGGACTTTTAATATGTCTCAAAATTTGCACTGATGCACATGACTAGGTACTTTTGCACATGTATTGGATGCATATTTTTTATGAGCAACTACTTATATGCTTCATATATTCACATGTTTTTTTTTGCACCTTATGATGGTCTATTGTCATCTATATCAGTCTATCAGCGCAGTTTCACATTTTTTTACTTGGTTTAATTTATGTTTGTGTTATACATAGGGACTGCAGCTTTATAATTTGCTTATATATTTACCTATGCACAGTTTTATTCTTTTTTCTTTTTGATATCCAACACCATCCATAGAACTGCCCCAGTGCAACCTGGTACCCAACACCACCTATAGAATCTCCCAATTATAGCCTGGTACCCAACACCATCCATAGAATCTCCCAATTATAGCCTGCTACCCAACACCATCCATAGAATCTCCCAATTATAGCCTGGTACCCAACACCATCCATAGAATCTCCCAATTATAGCCTGGTACCCAACACCATCCATAGAATCTCCCAATTATAGCCTGGTACCCAACACCATCCATAGAATCTCCCAAATATAGCCTGGTACCCAACACCATCCATAGAATCTCCCAATTATAGCCTGGTACCCAACACCATCCAAAGAATCTCCCAATTATAGCCTGGTACCCAACACCATCCAAAGAATCTCCCAATTATAGCCTGGTACCCAACACCATCCATAGAATCTCCCAATTATAGCCTGCTACCCAACACCATCCATAGAATCTCCCAACTATAGCTTGGTACCCAACACCATCCATAGAATCTCCCACTTATAGCCTGGTACCCAACACCATCCAAAGAATCTCCCAATTATAGCCTGGTACCCAACACCATCCATAGAATCTCCCAATTATAGCCTGGTACCCAACACCATCCATAGAATCTCCCAATTATAGCCTGCTACCCAACACCATCCATAGAATCTCCCAATTATAGCCTGGTACCCAACACCATCCATAGAATCTCCCAATTATAGCCTGGTACCCAACACCATCCATAGAATCTCCCAATTATAGCCTGGTACCCAACACCATCCATAGAATCTCCTAATTATAGCCTGGTACCCAACGCCATCCAAAGAATCTCCCAATTATAGCCTGCTACCCAACACCATCCATAGAATCTCCCAATTATAGCCTGGTACCTAACACCATCCATAGAATCTCCCAATTATAGCCTGCTACCCAACACCATCCATAGAACCCCTACTGCAGCATGCTATCCAACACCATCCAAGTCCTTACTGAGACACTGAAAAAGCCTGGAAGTGGAAGATGTACATGTAGAGAAAAAAATTCAAATATGTCAGACAGCCGTACTTTTCACAAATCAGTCCAGATACTGTAATACATCGGATTGGATGAGCGTTGGGAAAGGTTTTGGGGGTACAGGGGCCCTCCTTGCATCAGACTGTGGTGGGGCACAGGAGAACCAGCATCATTCTCAACCAGGTTTTCATGTTTTTGGATTGCAAGGAAATTGGGGCACTTGGAGGAAACCCACCAAGAATGCCCTCTAGTGGACCCAGAGCTCCATCACAGTGAGGAAACCACCGAGGCACCAACTTACCCTTAATATACAAACACCTTGGGCGTTGGGTAGGTTGGTGCCTCGATGGTTACCTCACTGTGATGGGGCTTTAAGCTTAGTAGTACCCACTAGGGCATCGTCTTTGTGGGTTTTCTCGAACTGCCCCAAAATTCTCAGTCCAAAAACATACAAGAAACTTACCTGGCTTTGTATGAGTGTGGACAGGTATATAACAGATATTTCCCAATAATACCAGAACAACCCCTTTACCCCCATCCTATATCACCTACATGTTCTTCAGTGCTGTACACCGCCTATCACCATTATACATATAGTACCTTGAAAAAGTATTCATACCCCTTGACATTCCCCACATTTTGTTACAACCAAAAACGTAAATGTATTTTATTGGGATTTTATGTGATAGACCAACACAAAGTGTCACATAATTGTGAAGTGGAAGGAAAATGATAAATGATACAAATAAATATGTGAAAAGTGTGGGGGAGGGACATTTGTATTCAGCCCCCTTTACTCTGATAATTAAAATCTAGAGGAACCAATTGTCACCTAATTAGTAAATAGAGTCCACCTTGTGTGTAATGTAATCTCAGTATAAATACAGCTGTTCTGTGAAGCCCTCAGAGGTTTGTTAGAGAACCTTAGTGAACAAACAGCATCATGAAGGCCAAGGAACACACCAGACAGGTCAGGGATAAAGTTGTGGAGAAGTATAAAGCAGGGTTAGGTTATAAAAAAATCTCCCAAGCTTTGAACATCCCACGTAGCTCTGTTCAATCCATCATTGGAAAATGGAAAGAGTATGGCACAACTGCAAACCTACCAAGACATGGCCGTCCACCTAAACTGACCGGCCGGGCAAGGAGAGCATTCATCAGAGAAGAGCCAAGAGGTCCATGGTAACTCTGGAGGAGCTGCAGAGATCCACAGCTCAGGTGGGAGAATCTGTCCACAGGACAACTATTAGTCGTGTTCTCCACAAATCTGCCCTTTATGGAAGAGTGACAAGAAGAAAGACATTGGTGAAAGAAAGTCATAAGAAGTCCTGTTTGTAGTTTGTGAGAAGCCATGTGGAGGACACAGCAAACATGTGGAAGAAGGTGATCTGGTCACATGAGACCAAAATTCTACTTTATGGCCTAAAAGTAAAACGCTATGTGTGGGGAAAACTAACACTACATATCACCCTGAACACACCATCCCCACCGTGAAACATGGTGGTGGCAGCATCATGTGGTGGGGATGGTTTTCTTCAGCAGGGACAGGGAAGCTGGTCAGAGTTGATGGGAAGATGGATGGAGACAAATACAGGACAATCTTAGAAGAAAACCTGTTAGAGTCTACAAAAGACTTGAGACCGGGGCGGAGGTTCACCTTCCAGCAGGACAACAACCCTAAACATACAGCCAGAGCTACAATGGAATGGTTTAGATCAAAGCATATTCATGTGTTAGAATGGCCCAGTCACAGTCCAGACCTAAATCACATTGAGAATCTGTGGCAAGACTTGAAAATTGCTGTTCACAGACGCTCTCCATCCAATCTGACAGAGCTTGAGATATTTTACAAAGAAGAATGGGCAGAAATGTCCTCTCTAGATGTGCAAAGCTGGTAGAGACACCCCCAAAAAGACTTGTAGAGAAAGGGGGTTCTACAAAGTATTGACTCCGGGGGGCGCCATACAAATGCCCCTCCCCCCACACACTTTTCACATATTTATTTGTATCATTTTCCTTCCACTTCACAATTATGTGACACTTTGTGTTGGTCTATCACATAAAATCCCAATACAATACATTTATGTTTTTGGTTGTAACAAAATGTGGGGAATGTCAAGGGGTATGAATACTTTTTCAAGGCACTGTATATATATATATATATATATATATATATATATATATAAATAAAAGTCCCAGTATGGGAACGTCTGTGTGTAAGATGACCCCCACCTTTAGAGGGGTGGGGCTAGGAGCACTGACCCGCCTAGGGGAGGAGCTGGGATCCCACATCTGGGAGGGATGGAGGACACACCTGGGATGGGAAGAGGAGAAGTCGGCAGCAGTGGAGGGAGAACGGCAGGGCCACCTATGGAGCATTGTGACTGTGCACCCCGGGTAGGTGACACTGCAACTGGGAGTATTGTATGTGTAACATTGGAGGGGGAAGTCATGGAAACCAGTAACAATGTAACGCTGTACTTTGTATCTTCCTATAGTAATAGGGAGTGATGTGCTGTGTGTATCGGTGTTACAATGTAAGAGGGAGTAATGTGCGCACATTGGAGGAGGAAGTCATGGAAATGACAATGTAACGCTGTACTTTGTACTCTCCCATAGTAATGGAGTAATGTACAGTATGTCAGCGTTACATTGTAACCGGGACTAATGTGTGTGTAACATTGTACCAAGGAGTAATGTATTGCTGTGTAACATTGTACCAAGGAGTAATGTATTGCTGTGTAATGTTGGTGTGTCTATTGGTTGAATTTGTGTCTTTTCTCAACCAGACTAACTATGTAAGGAGAAAGTAATGTAAATGAGTAACAATGTAACCGTATACTTTGTACTCTCCCATAATAATAAGGAGTGATGTATATCAGTGTAACATTGTAGGACATAATGGAAAGGAGTAACATTGTATTTTGTACTCTCCCATAGTAATAGGGAGTGATCAATGTTACACATTCAGAGTACACTGTTATGTATATATATATTACTACCTTTTACAATATAACGAGGGAGCAATATATATTCTTTCATTGTTACATTGTAAGAGGAAGTAAAATATACAAAGGTAGCAACATACTCTAGATGTATAAGAGGAAATGACATTTATATGGAGTGTAACATTGTAACAATGCTGTTTCCCATAGTAACAAGGAGTGATGGGTGTCGGTAGTATTGTGTACCCCTCTGTGTTACACCCTGGAGTACAATCAGGGGCGGACTGATAACTCATGGGGCCCCCGGGCAATAGGAGATTATGGGGCCACACAGTATACACACACACAGTATACAATCACACAGTATACACACACACAGTATACAATCACACAGTATACACACACACAGTATACACACACACAGTATACAATCACACAGTATACACACACACAGTATACAATCACACAGTATACACACACACAGTATACACACACACAGTATACACACACACAGTATACACACACACAGTATACACACACACAGTATACAATCACACAGTATACACACACACAGTATACACACACACAGTATACACACACAGTATACAATCACACAGTATACACACACACAGTATACAATCACACAGTATACACACACACAGTATACAATCACACAGTATACACACACACAGTATACAATCACACAGTATACACACACACAGTATACACACACACAGTATACACACACACAGTATACAATCACACAGTATACACAGACAGATGTAAAAAAAACACAGATTTATACATACTGTTCCTGGTTTTACTGAGGTTGGCAACCCTGATGGGGCCCCCTAGTGGCCCAGGGCCCTTGGGCAGTGCCCGAGTGGCTCAATGGTTAGTCCGCCCCTGAGTACAATGTTATAAGTAGCGCTGGGTGTCAGTAGAAGTATTGTGTAGTATGCAAGTTACATAGTAGTGGGAAGTTATGAGTAACAATATTACACCCTGGAGTACAATGTTATAAGGAGCGCTGGGTGTCAGTAGTAGTAGTATTTTGTACTATGTGAGTAACGTTGTAGCAGGAAGTCATGTATTAGTAACAATGTTACAAGCCTGGCTGGGTGTCGGTAGTACTATTATGTACTATGTGAGTAACATAGAGGGAAGTTGTGAGTAACAATGTTACAAGCCTGGCTGGGTGTGGGTGGTATTCTTGCTGTAGGTGGTACTCCTGCACTGTGTACCCCCCATATAGGCGAGTACTCGGGGTACCCCTGTGCCCCCCCCCGGCTCCTTCCATCCAGACGGCTGTCAGTGAGTCAGGATGAGCAGCTCTTGGGACACGTCACTCCCAGACACGGGAAGATCTGCACAGGACGAACGTTAATCCACCCGGGTAATCCACACATCTTCTCTACTAATCCCATCAGCAGCCACACAGGAAGAGGAAGGTAGGTGAGGGGCTCCTCCGTTATCTGCATTCTAATGACAGTGAAGAGTGAAGGAGGGTTAGATCCCCTGTCAGGTTGTTATTGCTGTCTGTGTCCCTGCTGGGGAGAGGTACTCGTCTTATCAGTCCCCGAGGAAGGAAGACAAGGGACATCTTCCAGGGGGGTCATCTATTCTGGTGACAACCAGGGTATGGATTTCTCTCACTTCCTGTCCTGTCTCTTGAACAGGAAGTGAGGGTAAATCTCCTCACTCTCTCCTTCCTGCTCAGTGCTGACCTACGGCTGGACGCACACGGGACAATTTTGGGGACGGCCCCTTCCTGTTCCAACATGACTGCCCACCAGAGCACAAAGCAAGGTCCATAAAGACATGGATGAGCGAGTTTGGGGTAGAGGAACTTGACTGGCCTGCACAGAATCCTGACCTCAACCCCATAGAACACCTTTGGGGAGACTGCGAGCCAGACCTTCTCATCCAACATCAGTGCCTGACCTCACAAATGCTCTTCTGGAAGAATGGTCAAACATTCCCATAGACACCCTCCTAAACCTTGTGGACGGCCTTCCCAGAAGAGATGAAGCTGTTATAGCTGCAAAGGGCGGAGCCAACTCAATATTGAACCCTCCGGACTAAAGCTGGCCATACACCTATAGATTATCTGCAGATTTTCTATGGTTAGATGGAAAAAGTGCAACAGATTTCTCCATGTTCGCTAAACTGTGTGGATGGAGGAATCTTCCACTTTTTCCATCTAAGCATAGAAAATCTGCAGATAATCTATAGGTGTATGGCCAGCTTTAGACTGGGATGTCATTAAAGTTCATGTGTGTGTAAAGGCAGGCGTCCCAATACTTTTGGCAATATGGTGTATGTGTGTGAGAGGTGACGGGGATTGTTTTTCTTCTCCCAGCAGATCCAGTCCGGCCCGTGTGATATGCAGAAGTCGTGCCCGGAGGGGCCCTCGGTGGGGCCCGGTGCCAAGCCTCATATCATCACCAAGTTTGCAGAGGTGGGTGGGTGTTGGGTATGGGGGGGGGTCCCCGGAACAGATCACTGCGGTTCTTTGTATTGGGGCAGAGAGGCTGATTGCTGGAGGTTGCTAAGGTCCCGTCTGCGCAGAGATTGTCCCCGGGTGGGGGGGCGCTGTGCAGAGATTGTCCTTGGGGGGGGGGCGCTGTGCAGAGATTGTCCCGGGGGGGGGCGCTGTGCAGAGATTGTCCCCGGGGGGGGGGCGCTGTGCAGAGATTGTCCCGGGGGGGGGCGCTGTGCAGAGATTGTCCTTGGGGGGGGGCGCTGTGCAGAGATTGTCCCGGGGGGGGGGGGGGGGCGCTGTGCAGAGATTGTCCCCGGGTGGGGGGGGGGCGCTGTGCAGAGATTGTCCCCGGTTGGGGGGGGGGGGGGCGCTTTACAGAGATTGTCCCGGGGGGGGGGCGCTGTGCAGAGATTGCTCCATGGTGACGCCCCCCGGAGGACGCAGCACGCCGTCTCCTGGATACGGATATCATCAAGATTCAACTCTCTGCTCTGGAGATTCCTGAGAGGTTTACATGTCAGGACAGGCAGGAGGAAAGACAACAGCAGATCGCACTTCACGTGTCGCTCGCCCTTCCCCGCCAAAACGCAGAACCGCCATCGGCTCTTTAATGGGAGATATAAAGTGTCTTTCACATGTGCTTTGCTCTCTGAAGAGCGATCCCCATTGAGATTTCTCTTCAGAGAGCATCTAAGAGGCAGTGGGGAAACGTCGTATCCACTCCTTGCTTTAACCCCTCGAAGCCGCACTAGCACATTGCATGCGTTTGCAGAGCAGTCCCGTGGTGTACCCCCCCCCCCCCCCCCCGCTGCCCCTGCAGCTAAAGGGAGGTGTAGCGGTTGAGGGACAGTAAAAGTGCGGCTCAACCGTGCAGTTTTACTGTCCCCCCAATCTCCCGTGTGAATGTGCGCCTAATGGCGCTATTCACTCTTTGATTATTAGATCAATGTGCGATTCGATCAAAGTGAAAACAATTAAAATAGCCACAACTTCCTGTTCAATCGATTTAGACCGGATTTGATCAGATGGAGTTGATCAGCCAGGGCAGAAAATGGACTGTATTCAAATCGATCGGATTACGAATTTGCAAAGTGGAGATAGAAATACAAACAATAATCTACAATCACATCTTCTAACTATTGACCAAGTTCCCCAATTTGTATCATTTGGATCGAGTGGGTTGTCAACTATTGATCGATTATTCCCATTGGGGAGAGATCAAAGAAATTGATCATTCGAAGGATTTATGGCGGCCATTAGGGCCAGCTCACCCCACAGAAACGCAGTCTCAATGGGCTTGGGCTTGGGTTCACACTATGTGCGGCCGCGGGGCACAGCAGGGGGTGTAGGCTTGGGTTCACACTATGTGCGGCCGCGGGGCACAGCAGGGGGTCTAGGCTTGGGTTCACACTATGTGCGGCCGCGGGGGGGGGGGGGGGCACAGCAGAGGGTGTAGGCTTGGGTTCACACTCTGTGCGGCCGTGGGGCACAGCTGGGGGTCTAGGCTTGGGTTCACACTATGTGCGGCCGTGGGGCACAGCAGGGAGTCTAGGCTTGGGTTCACACTATGTGCAGTCGCGGGGCACAGCAGGGGGTCTAGGCTTGGGTTCACACTATGTGCGGCCGCGGGGGGGGGGGGGGGCACAGCAGAGGGTGTAGGCTTGGGTTCACACTCTGTGCGGCCGTGGGGCACAGCTGGGGGTCTAGGCTTGGGTTCACACTATGTGCGGCCGTGGGGCACAGCAGGGAGTCTAGGCTTGGGTTCACACTATGTGCAGTCGCGGGGCACAGCAGGGGGTGTAGGCTTGGGTTCATACTATGTGCGGCCGCGGGGCACAGCAGGGGTCTAGGCTTGGGTTCACACTATGTGCGGCCGCGGGGCACAGCAGGGGGTCTAGGCTTGGGTTCACACTATGTGCGGCCGCGGGGCACAGCAGGGGGTCTAGGCTTGGGTTCACACTATGTGCGGCCGCGGGGGGCACAGCAGGGAGTCTAGGCTTGGATTGACACTATGTGTGGCCGCGGGGGGCACAGCAGGGGGTCTAGGCTTGGGATCACACTATGTGCGGCCCACGGGGCACAGCGCTGGGTCTAGGCTTGGGTTGACTTTATGTGCGGCCGCGGGGGGCACAGCAGGGGGTCTAGGCTTGGGTTGACACTATGTGTGGCCGCGGGGGGCACAGCAGGGGGTCTAGGCTTGGGTTGACACTATGTGTGGCCGCGGGGGGCACAGCAGGGGGTCTAGGCTTGGGTTGACACTATGTGTGGCCGCCGGGGGCACAGCAGGGGGTCTAGGCTTGGGATCACACTATGTGCAGCCGCGGGGGCACAGCAGGGGGTCTAGGTTTGGGTCCACACTATGTGTGGCCGCGGGGGGCACAGCAGGGGGTCTAGGCTTGGGTGCACACTATGTGCAGCCGCGGGGCACAGCAGGGGGTCTAGGCTTGGGTTAACACTATGTGCGGCCGCGGGGGGCACAGCAGGGGGTCTAGGCTTGGGTTAACACTATGTGCAGCCCCGGGGCACGGCAGGGGGTCTAGGCTTGGGTTGATACTATGTGCGGCCGCGGAGCACGGCAGGGGGTCTAGGCTTGGGTTGATACTATGTGCGGCCGCGTGGGGCACAGCAGGGGGTCTAGGCTTGGGTTCACACTATGTGCGGCCGCGGGGAGCACAGCAGGGGGTCTAGGCTTGGGTTCACACTATGTGCGGCCGCGGGGCACAGCAGGGGGTCTAGGTTTGGGTTCACACTATGTGCGGCCCACGGGGCACAGCGCTGGGTCTAGGTTTGGGTTCACACTATGTGCGGCCGCGGGGCACAGCAGGGGGTCTAGGTTTGGGTCCACACTATGTGCAGCCACAGGGGGCACAGCAGGGGGTCTAGGCTTGGGTTCACACTATGTGCGGCCGCGGGGCACAACAGGGGGTGTAGGCTTGGGTTCACACTATGTGCGGCCGCGGGGCACAGCAGGGGGTCTAGGCTTGACACTATGTGTGGCCGCGGGGGGCACAGCAGGGGGTCTAGGCTTGGGTTGACACTATGTGTGGCCGCGGGGGGCACAGCAGGGGGTCTAGGCTTGGGTTCACACTATGTGCGGCCACGGGGGGTACAACAGGGGGTGTAGGCTTGGGTTCACACTATGTGCGGCCACGGGGGGTACAACAGGGGGTGTAGGCTTGGGTTCACACTATGTGCGGCCCTGGGGGGGGGGGCACAGCAGGGGGTCTAGGCTTGGGTTCACACTATGTGCGGCCGCGGGGCACAGCAGGGGGTCTGGTGCGTCCCCGTTCACCCTATCAGGTCTGAAATTTTGGATCTGAAAACGGAGCCAAAGACGGACGGGACCCTTCTGCAGTGCGCTCTGCGGCCGCCCCTTGGAGATATGTGAGCCGACCACACACCTCACAATCTGATTGTACGAACGTCTTTAGCTCCACCAATGACTATGTAATGGGAGGGGCCTGGTTGGATATGGATGGATCAGGCCCTCGTATATTACATCGTTTTGGTAAATCCAAAGAAGACAATCTGATATCTGGCTAGGCGGAATGTATGTGGACCCCCCCCCCCCCCCCATCTGTCCCCCTCTGTAAGGAGGGGGCAGGGTCTCCATTTTCCCTTTAAATATATGGAAGTGTAAGGCGATGTGTCTATAAGTGAGGAATTCCTGGTGACGCCGAGTCTGATTTCTGGAGATTTCCTGGCCAAACAAAAACCACAAGAAAGAAAAAATAAACCAATGCAGTGATGTCACCAGACAGACCCGACTACCTAGAATTTGTGTGGGATATAAGGGGGGGGGGTATCATTCCTGGTAATGAGGGGGGGGGGGGGAAATCACAGTCTAGGAGGGTTCAAAATGTAGATATGGAGGGGGACACTGTGTTGGAATTTGGAGGAATTGGGGTCTCAGTCCTGGTATGGGCACCCAGGGAGGAGATCGCAGTGCACAAATTTGGGGGGTACGGTTCAGGATAGAAGGGGTTTACAAAGCAGATAACAAGGTGGTGAGGGTCTGTGTTGGAATTGGGGTCTCAGTCCTGGTATGGGCACCCAGGGAGGAGATCGCAGTGCACATATTTTAGGGGGTACAGTGCAGAATAGAAGGGGTTCACAAAGCAGATAACAAGGTGGTGAGGGTCTGTGTTGGAATTGGGGTCTTAGTGCTGGTTGGGCACCTCAGAGAGGAGGAAGTTGCAGTGCAAATACTGGGGGGGGGGTCTTAGTCCTGGTATGGGGGGGGGGGCTGGGGTCAGGTAAAGTTCCTGAGTTTTGTACAGGTGAGGGTGACCCCACATTGCTGAGCCCCTCCTTTAGCTGACCTTTCGCCCTCTCTCTCTCTGTCAGTATGTCGGCTCGTTCCCGGTGAAGGAAGCGGACTCCAGGAGAAGAGTTTGGATTATAGAAGAGCAGATGCGGTTCCTTAAGGTCAGTGAAATGTCTGTGGTCCTCTCCTTGTTATCCTAGTCTACTGGCACCATGTGGAGTGGAATGGGTATAAATGTAGCTCAATGAAAGCCACAGCAAGGCGACCAGTCCACAGGCAGCGAGGGGTCCGGTGCAAGATAATGTCTAGGAGATTTCCACTAGCAACCCCGAGCTGTTTTCATAGGATGGAGCCATCGCTGCCCTTCACCCGTTATAAATTGGTCATCAGACATCTGTGTGCACCTACTTTTTAGAACAGGAACACTCAACCAGACTACTACTGTTTGCCAATACCCTCTGGCAGGTGACGCTAGTTCTCCCAGGGCACAGAATCTAAGTACCAGTTGGTCTTCACCAGAGCTCTTGATGGTGGAGATAGGCCAGAAACCCTAATGGTCCCCATAACTCTTAGCTGCAACTGGCACCAGGTCACGGCCCCTGGGATTGCCCCAGTACAGGAGGGCTACAGTGAGAGTCAGGAGACCAGAGTGCCGTCTGGATAAAACAACTCTGGAAGTTGTGAGGGATTTTGCAAGTACCATTTGAAGTACTGGAAGAGATCCTGCGTGTACCATTGGAAGTCCTGGCTTTGATCCTGGAAGTTCTGGAAGGGATTCTGCGAGTACCATTGGAAGTCCTGGAAGAGATTCTGTGTGTACCATTGGAAGTCCTGGAAGAGATTCTGCAAGTGCCACTGGAAGTCCTGGCATGGATTATGGAAGGGTCATAACATCCTGTGTTGGGCAAAGCTTCCCACTTGGCATGGTGGCTGCCCTTGGCTTTGTGTAATAAGGATACAAATGACCGGTTAGCCAGCTCTAGTGGTTTATAAAGGGGCAACATAAATCAGATGTCCCGTCATATTCAGAACTCCCTGTGGGGTTCTGTGCAATCCTATTACCCCAACACTAACATAGATCTGATTGGTGCCCGCATTCTCCACCACTTTCCATTGGGATCTCTAAATCTTTCACAGGAGATCTGGCTAAATAGGTTGCATTCAATTATGCCAAAAAACTCAACTCAAAATGAATGTAGTGATAAAAATATATTTGAAAAAGCCAAATAATAGTATAGATTTATATATTTCTAAGTGCAGCCTGGTGACTCAAACCATTGCTCTTTCTGGTTTTCAGACAATTACTTGCCAATAAACAGACCCCTCCCATTTAACTCTCCATATTACTGTCCAATAACTGTGCCCACAATTGACAAAGCAACAGAGTCACTAAATCAGCCCCCCTCACCCCACCCCACCCCCTCTCCTTACACTCACAGTCCATTCCCCTGTCCTAATCAAGTGAAATCCCCGGCACTTTCTGGTATGGTGGAGATGTGACTCTCTTCGCTTCAGTCAATCACCAGGCCAGAGTACTGTCACATGGGGTGGGGAGGACTTAGCCCTGAACAACATGGAGCTCATATGGGAGTTTTCACTTTCCTTAGGTGGGACAGTGATTGGAAGTCATGGGGGGGTAATACTGAAGTGTTAGCTTTTCCATATTAGGATGGAGATATGACTACTGATTGGCTGGCTCTGGCTAACATTTCTGGTGTTAATGCTGCAATCTGCTTCTACAGGACTGCCCCCGACGCAGAGCCGTCATCCTGAAATTCTGCCTCCAGGGAGTGAAGATGTACGATTCTGAGGGAGAGGTAATTCTTGTTATTGGTCCTCCTCTGTGTCCCCCATGACGCCCTCTCTCTCTGTGCACCCATGACGTCCCCACTCTGTGTGCACCCATGACGTCCCCACTCTGTGTGCACCCATGACGTCCCCACTCTGTGTGCACCCATGACGTCCCCACTCTGTGTGCACCCATGACGTCCCCACTCTGGGTCCCCCACGACGTCCCCACTCTGGGTCCCCCACGACGTCCCATCTCTGTGCACCCAGGACGTCCCCACTCTGTGTCTCCCACGACGTCCCCTCTCTGTGTCTCCCATGACGTCCCCACTCTGTGTGCACCCATGACGTCCCCACTCTGTGTGCACCCATGACGTCCCCACTCTGTGTGCACCCATGACGTCCCCACTCTGTGTGCACCCATGACGTCCCCACTCTGTGTGCACCCATGACGTCCCCACTCTGTGTGCACCCATGACGTCCCCACTCTGTGTGCACCCATGACGACCCCACTCTGTGTCCCCCATGACGTCCCCACTCTGTGCACCCATGACGTCCCCACTCTGTGCACCCATGACGTCCCCACTCTGTGCACCCATGACGTCCCCACTCTGTGCACCCATGACGTCCCCACGACGTCCCATCTCTGGGTCCCCCACGACGTCCCATCTCTGGGTCCCCCACAACGTCCCATCTCTGTGCACCCACGACGTCCCCACTCTGTGCACCCACGACGTCCCCACTCTGTGTCTCCCACGACGTCCCCTCTCTGGGTCCCCCACGACGTCCCCACACTGTGTGCACCCACGACGTCCCCACTCTGGGTCCCCCACGACGTCCCCACTCTGGGTCCCCCACGACGTCCCATCTCTGGGTCCCCCACGACGTCCCATCTCTGTGCACCCACGACGTCCCCACTCTGTGTCTCCCACGACGTCCCCTCTCTGTGTCTCCCACGACGTCCCCTCTCTGTGTCTCCCACTATGTCCCCACTCTGTGTGCACCCATGACGTCCCCACTCTGTGTGCACCCATGACGTCCCCACTCTGTGTGCACCCATGACGTCCCCACTCTGTGTGCACCCATGACGTCCCCACTCTGTGTGCACCCATGACGTCCCCACTCTGTGTGCACCCATGACGTCCCCACTCTGTGCACCCATGACGTCCCCACTCTGGGTCCCCCACGACGTCCCATCTCTGGGTCCCCCACGACGTCCCATCTCTGGGTCCCCCACAACGTCCCATCTCTGGGTCCCCCACAACGTCCCATCTCTGTGCACCCACGACGTCCCCACTCTGTGCACCCACGACGTCCCCACTCTGTGTCTCCCATGACGTCCCCACTCTGTGTGCACCCACGACGTCCCCACTCTGTGTGCACCCACGACGTCCCCACTCTGTGTGCACCCACGACGTCCCCACTCTGTGTGCACCCACGACGTCCCCACTCTGTGTGCACCCACGACGTCCCATCTCTGGGTCCCCCACGACGTCCCCACTCTGTGTCACCCACGACGTCCCCACTCTGTGTCACCCACGACGTCCCCACTCTGTGTCACCCACGACGTCCCCACTCTGTGTGCACCCACGACGTCCCCACTCTGTGTGCACCCACGACGTCCCCACTCTGTGTGCACCCACGACGTCCCCACTCTGTGTGCACCCACGACGTCCCCACTCTGTGTGCACCCACGACGTCCCCACTCTGTGTGCACCCACGACGTCCCCACTCTGTGTGCACCCATGACGTCCCCACTCTGTGTGCACCCATAACGTCCCCACTCTGTGTGCACCCATGAGGTCCCCTCTCTGGGTCCCCTACGACGTCCCATCTCTGGGTCTCCCACTACGTCCCCTCTCTGGGTCCCCCACTACGTCCCCACTGTGTGTACACCCATCACGTCCCCACTGTGTGTACACCCATGACGTCCCCTCCCTGGGTCCCCCACGACGTCCCCTCCCTGGGTCCCCCACGACGTCCCCTCTCTGGGTCCCCCATGACGTCCCCACTGTGTGTACACCCACGACGTCCCCTCTCTGTGCACCCATGACGTCCCCTCTCTGGGTCCCCCACGACGTCCCCTCTCTGGGTCCCCCACGATGTCCCCACTTTGTGTGCACCCACAACATCCCCTCTCTGTCCCCCATGACCTGCCCCCCCCCCATGACGTGCTATTCACACCGTACACAGTATCCCCTCCTCCCATCAAGTCTTTTATACATCATAAAAACTCGGCTTCCCAGCAATGCACACGGAGCCCAGCACTGTATGAAGTCTGTGTAAAGGCCGGACACACCCTGCAGGGTATCTCCACTCCAATAACTCCACATTTACAAGAAAATACGCCTACAGCTGCCAACATACTTCCCGCTTATCTCCATGTAATATCCGAGTATACCCGTCAGTCCCCCCTCCCCCTCTCTGATTACAGGCAGAACTTTAATAGGAAGGGTTTGATCCTCTGCTGGGTTTTTTTCCCCACAGTCTGTACTTAATTGTGACACCATTGTCCTCCCTCTATACAGACCCTGCTTATGGCGCACGCCCTCCGACGCATTCAATACACAACCTGCAGGCCCGAGGACCGACAGTTCGCCTTTGTGTCACGCAACCCACACAGACCAGCCAGTCAGCTCTTCTGCCACCTGTTTGTGGGCGGGCAGCCCAGCGAGGTAAGTTCTCAGGAGACCATGTGAAGAGTGAAGAATGCCGGATATAATGGGAATAGTCTTGCCAGATTTTTCTTATTTTGTATTGAAAGGATGATATGGCAGCGCCCCTCATGCCCACTGTGCCCAGGAAGTACGTATGACCCAGTATACAGGACAGGCAGAGAGCGCTATGTACTATGACCCGGTATACAGGACAGGCAGAGAGCGCTATGTACTATGACCCGGTATACAAGACAGGCAGAGAGCGCTATGTACTATGACCCGGTATACAAGACAGGCAGAGAGCGCTATGTACTATGACCCAGTATACGGGACAGGCAGAGAGCGCTATGTACTATGACCCGGTATACAAGACAGGCAGAGAGCACTATGTACTATGACCCGGTATACAAGACAGGCAGAGAGCACTATGTACTATGACCCGGTATACAAGACAGGCAGAGAGCGCTATGTACTATGACCCGGTATACGGGACAGGCAGAGAGCGCTATGTACTATGACCCGGTATACAAGACAGGCAGAGAGCGCTATGTACTATGACCCGGTATACGGGACAGGCAGAGAGCGCTATGTACTATGACCCGGTATACATGACAGGCAGAGAGCACTATGTACTATGACCTGGTATACGGGACAGGCAGAGAGCACTATGTACTATGACCCAGTATACAAGACAGGCAGAGAGCGCTATGTACTATGACCTGGTATACGAGACAGGCAGAGAGCGCTATGTACTATGACCCGGTATACGGGACAAGCAGGGAGCGCTATGTACTATGACCCTGTATACAAGACAGGCAGAGAGCGCTATGTACTATGACCCGGTATACGGGACAAGCAGGGAGCGCTATGTACTATGACCCTGTATACAAGACAGGCAGAGAGCGCTATGTACTATGACCCGGTATACGAGACAGGCAGAGAGCGCTATGTACTATGACCTGGTATACGGGACAGGCAGAGAGCGATATGTACTATGACCCGGTATACGGGACAGGCAGAGAGCGCTATGTACTATGAGCCGGTATACAGAACAGGCAGAGAGCACTATGTACTATGACCCGGTGGACAGGCAGAGAGCGCTATGTACTATGACCCGGTATACAAGACAGGCAGAGAGCACTATGTACTATGACCCGGTATACAAGACAGGCAGAGAGCGCTATGTACTATGACCTGGTATACGGGACAGGCAGAGAGCGCTATGTACTATGACCCGGTATACGGGACAAGCAGGGAGCGCTATGTACTATGAGCCGGTATACAGAACAGGCAGAGAGCACTATGTACTATGACCCGGTGGACAGGCAGAGAGCGCTATGTACTATGACCCGGTGGACAGGCAGAGAGCGCTATGTACTATGACCCGATATATAGAACAGGCAGAGAGCGCTATGTACTATGACCCGGTGGACAGGCAGAGAGCGCTATGTACTATGACCCGGTATACAAGACAGGCAGAGAGCACTATGTACTATGACCCGGTATACAAGACAGGCAGAGAGCACTATGTACTATGACCCGGTATACAAGACAGGCAGAGAGCGCTATGTACTATGACCCGGTATACGGGACAGGCAGAGAGCGCTATGTACTATGACCCGGTATACAAGACAGGCAGAGAGCGCTATGTACTATGACCCGGTATACATGACAGGCAGAGAGCACTATGTACTATGACCTGGTATACGGGACAGGCAGAGAGCACTATGTACTATGACCCGGTATACAAGACAGGCAGAGAGCGCTATGTACTATGACCTGGTATACGAGACAGGCAGAGAGCGCTATGTACTATGACCCGGTATACGGGACAAGCAGGGAGCGCTATGTACTATGACCCTGTATACAAGACAGGCAGAGAGCGCTATGTACTATGACCCGGTATACGGGACAAGCAGGGAGCGCTATGTACTATGACCCTGTATACAAGACAGGCAGAGAGCGCTATGTACTATGACCCGGTATACGAGACAGGCAGAGAGCGCTATGTACTATGACCTGGTATACGGGACAGGCAGAGAGCGATATGTACTATGACCCGGTATACGGGACAGGCAGAGAGCGCTATGTACTATGAGCCGGTATACAGAACAGGCAGAGAGCACTATGTACTATGACCCGGTGGACAGGCAGAGAGCGCTATGTACTATGACCCGGTATACAAGACAGGCAGAGAGCACTATGTACTATGACCCGGTATACAAGACAGGCAGAGAGCGCTATGTACTATGACCCGGTATACAAGACAGGCAGAGAGCGCTATGTACTATGACCTGGTATACGGGACAGGCAGAGAGCGCTATGTACTATGACCCGGTATACGGGACAAGCAGGGAGCGCTATGTACTATGAGCCGGTATACAGAACAGGCAGAGAGCACTATGTACTATGACCCGGTGGACAGGCAGAGAGCGCTATGTACTATGACCCGGTGGACAGGCAGAGAGCGCTATGTACTATGACCCGATATATAGAACAGGCAGAGAGCGCTATGTACTATGACCCGGTATACGGGAGAGGCAGAGAGCGCTATGTACTATGACCCAGTATACGGGACAGGCAGAGAGGGCTATGTACTATGACCCGGTATACGGGAGAGGCAGAGAGCGCTATGTACTATGACCCAGTATACGGGACAGGCAGAGAGCGCTATGTACTATGACCCGGTATACGGGACAGGCAGAGAGCACTATGTACTATGACCCGGTATACGGGACAGGTAGAGAGCGCTATGTACTATGACCCGGTATACGGGACAGGCAGAGAGCGCTATGTACTATGACCCGGTATACGGGACAGGCAGAGGGCGCTATGTACTATGACCTGGTATACGGGACAGGCAGAGGGCGCTATGTACTATGACCTGGTATACGGGACAGGCAGAGAGGGCTATGTACTATGACCCGGTATACGGGACAGGCAGAGGGCGCTATGTACTATGACCTGGTATACGGGACAGGCAGAGAGGGCTATGTACTATGACCCGGTATACGGGACAGGCAGAGAGCGCTATGTACTATGACCTGGTATACGGGACAGGCAGAGAGCGCTATGTACTATGACCTGGTATACAGGACAGGCAGAGAGCGCTATGTACTATGACCTGGTATACAGGACAGGCAGAGAGGGCTATGTACTATGACCCTGTATACAAGACAGGCAGAGAGCGCTATGTACTATGACCCGGTATACGGGACAGGCAGAGAGTGCTATGTACTATGACCCGGTATACGGGACAGGCAGAGAGGGCTATGTATCTGATTGCTGTCAATCACAAGATCAATAAATGTTCATCTTCTGTCTTCCCTTTAGGCTCAGGTGTTGAATCTGCTGCTATGTCGCTCCTTCCAGCTCCAATATTTATATTCACACCCCGAGGTGGAGGACACGAAGGCCTCGGCGGCTCCCAAGGGGCACAGAAAAGGATTCAGGGGCGGAGTCATAATGGAGCCGCTTGACCCCGAACAAGTCACTCCCAACGTCAACGCTTTGGTGTCTTTTAGGAGGCTTCCGGAGGTCGGGGAGGACAGCATCATTAGTAGCCAAGTAACTTTCCTTCTCTGTGTACATTATATCCTCCAATGTGTACATTATATCCTCCAATGTGTACATTATATCCACCCCCGAGTACATTATATCCTCCCCCGAGTACATTATATCCTCCAATGTGTACATTATATCCTCCCCCAAGTACATTATATCCTCCCCCGAGTACATTGTATCCTCCAATGTGTACATTATATCCTCCCCCGAGTACATTATATCCTCCCCCGAGTACATTATATCCTCCAATGTGTACATTATATCCTCCAATGTGTACATTATATCCTCCCCCGAGTACATTATATCCTCCAATGTGTACATTATATCCTCCAATGTGTACATTATATCCTCCCCGAGTACATTATATCTATCCCTGAGTAGATTCATCGCTGTATACATTATATCCTCCCCTATGTACATTATATCTATCGCTGTATACATTATATCCTTCACCGAGTACATTGTATCCTCCCCCGAGTACATTGTATCCTCCCCCGAGTACATTACATCCTCCCCCGAGTACATTGTATCCTCCCCCGAGTACATTACATCCTCCCCCGAGTACATTACATCCTCCCCCAAGTACATTACATCCTCCCCCAAGTACATTATATCCTCCCCTGTATACATTGTATCCTCCCCCGAGTACATTATATCCTCCCTGAGTACATTATATCCTCCCCCGAGTACATTGTATCCTCCCCCGAGTACATTGTATCCTCCCCCGAGTACATTACATCCTCCCCCGAGTACATTACATCCTCCCCCGAGTACATTACATCCTCCCCCGAGTACATTACATCCTCCCCCGAGTACATTATATCCTCCCTGATCACATTATATCCATCCTTGTATACATTATATCCTGCTCTCGTCACCTGTCCATAGAGGCCGGGGGGGGGGCGCTCAGGGTTCTATCCTGCCTATGGGCACCGGGCACTCCCATAACGGGTGATTGCCATGAATACCTGTCCATGGTCTTCTGTACAATGACTCCTCCGGGTGTTCTGTCTTCCCCAGAGCGAGATATCAGAGGGAACAAACTTCCCCCGGAGCTCATCATCCGACACTCCCTACTGCTCCCCCACACTCGTCCGCAAGAAGGCCATCCGCAGCAAAGTCATTCGATGTGGAGCGTACCGCTGTCCCAACTACGAGTCCCAACTCCGGAGCGGGATCAGACCCCAGACCACAGGTATGTACCATGTGATCAGTCCATGTAGAGGGACAGATATGTTGTCTGTATGTAGCACCAACCTATTCCACAGCGCTGCACACAACAAACCACCGAAGCTTACACTCTAATGTCCCCTCCCCCACAGTCACATCAGTCTCTGTACAGAGGAGCTTACACTCTAATATCCCCTCCCCCACAGTCACATCAGTCTCTGTACCAGAGGAGCTTACACTCTAATGTCCCCTCCCCCCACAGTCACATCAGTCTCTATACAGAGGAGCTTACACTCTAATATCCCCTCCCCCACAGTCACATCAGTCTCTGTACAGAGGAGCTTACACTCTAATGTCCCCTCCCCCCACAGTCACATCAGTCTCTATACAGAGGAGCTTACACTCTAATGTCCCCTCCCCCCCCCACAGTCACATCAGTCTCTATACAGAGGAGCTTACACTCTAATGTCCCCTCCCCCCACACAGTCACATCAGTCTCTATACAGAGGAGCTTACACTCTAATGTCCCCTCCCCCCACAGTCACATCAGTCTCTGTACAGAGGAGCTTACACTCTAATGTCCCCTCCCCCCACAGTCACACACTATTATACATGTTTATAGCTCTGACATATACCGCAGTGTTGTACACAGTGTACTGTATGGAGACGTGACTCGGACGCAGTCAGGTGACGGATCGGTTCTGTTCTGTAGGTAGGACCAGTCACAGTCCATTTGAGTTGTCGGAGAAGCCGGACGTCTTGGTGGACGCGGTGTGGTTCTGCGCGGGGATTGACAGGTAGACGTTATTATACATACAGTCATGGTGGTGATAAAGAGAACCTGTCTCCTGAGAGCCCCATCACCTATCCCAGCCGTAACTCCTAACCAGCGCTGCGGACGAAACTCGCTTGGGGTGGAGCGAGTTGCCGGGCAGACATCTGTGTGTGCGATACTGCCTATGTCTGCATCATCCCAGCAGTGTCACTGGCAGACGAGGGCCTCGGCACTGCCGGATATTTACTGCCATGGCAGGTTCTCTTTATGGGAAGTTTTCTGATTACTTTTATCATTCTTTATCCCTTTATTAGTGGAATAATTGGACCCATCAGCTGCCACTACAGATATAGCTGTGCCCCCCACCCCCCCAAGTGCAGCTATCATATACCGTAGCGAAGTAGATGCCAGCTTCCTAATCCAGCTTTGGGTGTGTTGCAGAGACTGGAGCCTCACCCTGCTGAAGGAGGACCGTATGGGGGCGTTCCTGCTCCGCCCGGACCTGGGGTGCTCCGGACACTTCACTCTCTACATGAGTACCCAGTGCGGGGTCATCCCCTACAAGATCTACACCAATCAGAAGGCCAAGTACTGCTTCGAGGTAAGACCGATCTGCGGGGGAGGGCTGTACATCTGCAATGGGGGAGGAGCATTTCTGTATGAGCTGTGTGTGATAACTCTGGAGCTGGGAGTCAGATCTGATAACACACACTGTCTCCCAGCTCCTGAGTATAACTTCTCTGTGTGAGGACAACTCTGGAGCTGGGAGTCAGAGCTAGAATCTGATAACACACCCCATTTCCTGAGAGTGCTCTGGGTGAGGACAACTCTGGAGCTGGGAGTCAGAGCTAGAATCTGATAACATACCCCGTTTCCTGAGAGTGCTCTGGGTGAGGACAACTCTGGAGCTGGGAGTCAGAGCCGGGATCTGATAACACACCCCATTTCCTGAGAGTGCTCTGGGTGAGGACAACTCTGGAGCTGGGAGTCAGAGCTAGAATCTGATAACACACCCCGTTTCCTGAGAGTGCTCTGGGTGAGGACAACTCTGGAGCTAGGAGTCAGAGCTGGGATCTGATAGCACACCCCATTTCCTGAGAGTGCTCTGGGTGAGGACAACTCTGGAGCTGGGAGTCAGAGCCAGGATCTGATAGCACACCCCATTTCCTGAGAGTGCTCTGGGTGAGGACAACTCTGGAGCTGGGAGTCAGAGCTGGGATCTGATAGCACACCCCATTTCCTGAGAGTGCTCTGGGTGAGGACAACTCTGGAGCTGGGAGTCAGACCTAGGATCTGATAACACAAATGGTCCCCCATCTGTAACTGCTGTGTGCGGGGACAACTCTTTAGCTGGGAATCAGAGCTGGAGTTGGTAACCTGACTTCTGAACATTGTTGTATATGCCCTGGGTGATGACAACTCTGGAGCTGGGAGTCAGAGCTGGGATCTGATCCACACATTGTACCTTAGCTTCTGAGTGTTCCTGAATGTGCTCTGGCTGAGGCCAATTCTGGAGCTGGGAGTCAGAGCTGGATCTGATAACACACACACACTGCCTCCCAGCTCCTGAGTGTAGCTGTAACTTCTCTGTGTGAGGACAACTCTGGAGCTGGAAGTCAGAGCTGGGATCTGATAGCACACCCAGTGTCCTGAGAGTGCTCTGGGTGAGGACAACTCTGGAGCTGGGAGTCGGATATGATAACACACACTGTCTCCCAGCTTCTCAGTGTAGCTGTACACAAGGACAACTGTGGAGCTCGGAGTCAGGGCTGGGATCTGATAACACACACTGCCTCCCAGCTTCTCAGTGTAGCTGTATGTGAGGACAACTGTGGAGCTGGGAGTCAGGGCTGATAACACACCCCGTGTCCTGAGAGTGCTCTGCGTGAGGACAACTCTTGTCTTGTCTTCCAGCTCCTGAGTCCACATAACAGTATCAGGATATGTCTGACCCTGGACCTCTCTCTCTCTCTCCCCAGCACCTCCCCCAGCAGTTCCCCAGCCTGGCATCCTTGGTGGAGCACCACGCCGGATCGGAGGGCAGCCTCTTCTTCCAGCTGGCACACGGCAGAGTGAATCCGTGCTACGAGACGGAGGACCCCCAATCCAGCCCGCCCTCCCCCCGAGAGACGGCAGACACCGAGCAGAGACCGGCCCAGGAGGAGGAGGAGGAGGTCAGCCAGAGGCAGGACGAAGGATCACCAACCGACGCCCCCGCACAGCCATCTATACACATTACAATCTGATTGGACAACCTCAGTGACATTTTCTTTTACCAGCAACTATGAAAGGACCTGCTGAAAAATGCCATGCAGTCCTGGCCGGCCCTCGAATTACATCTCTGCACTGGCAGGCTGGGACAGTGTGGTGTATACTGTCTATAGGTGTATACTGTATATATAGGTGTATACTGTATGTATATAGGTGTATACTGTATATATAGGTGTATACTGTATATATATATATATATATATATATATATATATATATATATATAGGTGTATACTGTATGTCTGTATATAGGTGTATACTGTATGTATATAGGTGTATACTGCCTATAGGTGTCTACTGTATGTCTGTCTATAGGTGTATACTGTCTATAGGTCTATACTGTATGTATATAGGTGTATACTGTATGTATATAGGTGTATACTGTCTATAGGTCTATATTGTATGTATATAGGTGTATACTGTATGTCTGTATATACACCTATAGACAGTATACACCTATATACAGACATACAGTATACACCTATAGACAGTATACACCTATAGACAGTATACACCTATATATACAGTATACACCTATATCTACATACAGTATACACCTATAGACAGTATACACCTATACTGTCTATAGGTGTATACTGTATGTATAGGTGTATACTGTATGTATATATAGGTGTATACTGTATGTATATATAGGTGTATACTGTATGTATATATAGGTGTATACTGTATGTATATAGGTGTATACTGTCTATAGGTGTATACTGTATGTATATAGGTGTATACTGTCTATAGGTGTATACTGTATGTATATATAGGTGTATACTGTATGTATATAGGTGTATACTGTATATAGGTGTATACTGTATATATAGGTGTATACTGTCTATATAGGTGTATACTGTATATAGGTGTATACTGTATATATAGGTGTATACTGTATATATAGGTGTATACTGTCTATATAGGTGTATACTGTATATAGGTGTATACTGTATGTATATAGGTGTAGTATATCTGTACATGTAGCCCCTTCATTACAGTTTATTTTCTATACATTGGATGTGATGAATATCCGCCGTCATCCCCCCAGTCTGGCCCCTCCCCCTGGTTTTAGTATTTATACAGGCGGCGGCCATCTTGGTACACTCATCAGAAGCAGCATAGCTGTAAGGTTAGTTTCGCACGACTACAACCTGCGTCCATTTCAGTGGGCTGCCCCCTCCCCCCACCTCCCGCAGAAACGCAGGGAAAGAAGTCCGCGATCTTTTTTTTTCAAATCGAGCAACACGGTGCTGCAGCAATATGAATCTTTGTGCGTGGAATGCTATTAAGAATGAATGGCACATCTGCTAAAGAGTGACGCGTTTTGCCTGCAGGTCGGAAACGCGTCAGTTTTCCATGCATTCCCAGCCTGCAGTATGTGAACCTGGCCTCACTCTGGGGGGGTCTCCCTGCACTGCAAAGGATACATACCTATTAGATCTAGGGGGTAGAATGAGAGGCAATATTACTTACCCCAACCCCCCCCACACCAGTGCTGTCCCCTCCCCCACACACCTCCGGACTACAGGTGGACTACATACCATACAGGCCCATTACACTGTACATGGTGGGGGGGTGGGGGGGCCCTGGGTGGCTTAGAGATATTTAGCAGTTTTTGTGACACTCGTGGCCAACATCCATGAATGTATAAAGAGAAGGAGGAGGAGATCGGACTGTACAGGCCGGATATATATATATATATATAATTACATATTTTATTGAAGTATCACAAACGCAGAAATCTAAATATTAAACGGATATCAGTGTCCAGATATGGGAGTTTGTTGTGTGGTTAAGTGACAAGAAATAGAGCACTGATATAGTAGTTCCTCAGGTTTCGACGCGTTTTGCCAATTTGTGCTTCATCAGGCTTGGGGAAAAGGCTGCAGCGACCCGGTTGCACCACTGAGGGGAGCCTGTTGGGAGTGCAGAACAAGGTGCACTATATTGTCAAAAGTATTGGGACACCTGCCCTTACACACACATGACCTTTGATGGCCTCCCAGTCTTAGTCCGGAGGGTTCAATATGGAGTTGGCCCACCTTGCTTTGTGCACTGGTCCAAATCATTTGGTGAAGGGGGGATTATGGTGTGGGGTTTGTGTGGTGGAGGGGGGATTATGGTGTGGGGGGGTGGAGGGGGGATTATGGCGTGGGGGGGTGGAGGGGGGATTATGGCGTGGGGGGTGGAGGGGGGATTATGGTGTTGGGGGGAGGGGGGATTATGGTGTGGGGGGGAGGAGGGGGGATTATGGTGTGGAAGGAGGGTGGAGGGGGGTTTATCGGGGGGTTGTTTTTCAGGGGTTGGGTTTGGCCCCTTAGTTCCAGTGAAGGGAACTCTTAAGGCGTCAGCATAGCAAGACATTTTGGACAATTTCATGCTCCCAACTTTGTGGGAGGAGTTTGGGGGCGGCCTCTTCCTATTCCAACATGACTGAGCACCAGAGCACAAAGCAAGGTCCATAAAGACATGGATGAGCGAGTTTGGGGTGGAGGAACATGACTGGCCTGCACAGAGTCCTGACCTTAACCTCATAAAACACCTTTGGGATGAATTAGAGCAGAGACTGTGAGCCAGGCCTTCTCATCCAACATCAGTGCCTGACCTAACAAATGCTCTTCTGGAAGAATGGTCAAACATTCCCATAGACACCCTCCTAAACCTTGTGGACGGCCTTCCCAGAAGAGGTGAAGCTGTTATAGCTGTAAAGGGCGGAGCCAACTCAATATTGAACCCTAAGGTCTAAGACTGGGAGGTCATTAAAGTTTATGTGTGTGGAAAGGCAGGCGCCCCAATACTTGACAATATAGTGCACCTTGTTCTGCACTCCCAACAGGCTCCCCTTGGTGGTGCACCTGGGTCGCTGCAGCCTTATCCCCAAGCCTGATGAAGCACAAATTGGCGAAATGCGTCGGCACACGAGGACCTACTATATACTGAGCATTTAACCCTTCCATTGCGGGGGGGGGGCACTACATAGGTTTTTTTTTTTTTTTATGCTACCGTTTGCAGGGTTGGGCTTTAACCCTTTTGCTACCAGAATAGTTAGTAGGCCTAAAACAGCTAAAACACAATACATTTTTTGTAAAGGGATGATCGTTCCACATTGTTATGTCACGTGCTATCATCTCATTGGTTTATTGAGTGAGAAGTTTAAATGACTCTGAAGTTATTAGAGCACACATACACAATATGTTACCAATTGTTTGTTCAGATATAAAAAGATGAGGTTGTGTGGAGTAAGTAGATACCAAACATGTAAAATTCACGCCCATAAAACATATAAACTTCGCCCCCTCCTGGATTTTCCGGGGGCGACACCTTAAGGCCCCTTTCACACATATATGTCCATTTTGACGAACTCTGATTGCTCAGTAGGGATCGCTCCGATGATCCCCTCTGAGCCGGCGGATGATAGGTCCATCTCCGATCACTGTGCAGGGACAGATCTCCTCTATGGGGGAATCGGATGTAAACCGATCCGCCTGTCCGTTTTCATCCGATCGATGGATGGAAAATGGGGTTTCCATCCGTCTGGATTCAGCGGATCGGATGTCATCGGACATGGTCACCGCTCACATCCGCCTCTCCATAGACCTGCATGGAGCGTCCACTGCGGTCCATCCTAAAAAAAAACCACCGGTCCGCATGTGTGAAAGGGGCCTAAACTAGAGCTGGGCGATTTTCTCCAAAAAAAACTCGATTCACGATTCGAATCGAGTTTTTTTTTTTTTTTTGATGGACACCGCGCCAGTCCTGAGGAGCTGCGGGCAGGAGTTTTTTAGACGAGGCCGCGGCTTCGGCCTAGTCCCCAGCGTCCGGCCTCGCCTAAAAACTCCTGCCCGCAGCTCCTCAGGACCGGCGCCGGTCCTTGTGAAGAAAAAAAAAAAAAATCTAAAAAAAAATCGATTTGCTGAAAATTTGAATCGATTTGACCTCTCAACTCGATTGAAGATTCAAATCGATTTTTTCCCCAGCCCTATAGTCTAAACCTCATCCAGGTCATCAGTTTAGAGGTGACCAAAAACATGGGCCGAAAAATGATTCCTCTCACGGTGACCTACACGGCGATACGCAACGCGAGGAGAATAAAGTATTCGATCGGCTGCTGATTTTGTAGATTTGCCCCACTGACATAGAAACGATCAGTCTATAAATTTATTGGTCGGTTTATTATAACAGTGAGAGAATAACAAAAATATCCAGAATAACGCGTTTCAAAAAAGTTAAAAAAGTGGGCAAACGTACAAAATCAGCAGCCAATCAAATACTCCCCCCCCCTCACTGTAGATACCTCATATTTGCGTATATTTATATAATTGGGGGGAGAGGGGGTGGAGCTTGGGTGTGTCTCATTTTTTACTTTTTTTTTCACTTAACTTTATACACAGAGAACCAATAGCTCCCTATGTGAGAACATGAATAGTGACTCTCTAATGAGACCTCTGGACGTTCGCTGGTCTACCTCGTCTCTACCGGGTGACACCGGTGCTATGTGGGTTCCAGGCCTGCAAAGGGGTCAAATGATCTTCCACAATCCTAAGGTGCTTTATACAACCCACTTAGGGGTCCATTTCTAAAACATTTGCACCGCCAGGGGGGACAGAGACAGCCACACCACTGCCAGGGGGGACAGAGACTGCCGCACCAACGCCAGGGGGGACAGAGACTGCCGCACCGCCGCCAGGGGGGACAGAGACTGCCGCACCAACGCCAGGGGGGACAGAGACTGCCGCACCGCCGCCAGGGGGGACAGAGACTGCCGCACCGCCGCCAGGGGGGACAGAGACTGCCGCACCGCCGCCAGGGGGGACAGGGACTGCCGCACCGCCGCCAGGGGGGACAGAGACTGCCGCACCGCCGCCAGGGGGGACAGAGACTGCCGCACCGCCGCCAGGGGGGACAGAGACTGCCGCACCGCCGCCAGGGGGAACAGAGACTGCCGCACCGCCGCCAGGGGGAACAGACTGCCACATCGCCGCCAGGGGGGACAGAGACTGCCGCACCGCCGCCAGGGGGAACAGAGACTGCCGCACCGCCGCCAGGGGGGAACAGACTGCCACATCGCCGCCAGGGGGGACAGAGACTGCCGCACCGCCGCCAGGGGGGACAGAGACTGCCGCACCAACGCCAGGGGGAACAGAGACTGCCGCACCGCCGCCAGGGGGGACAGAGACTGCCGCACCGCCGCCAGGGGGGACAGAGACTGCCGCACCGCCGCCAGGGGGGACAGAGACTGCCGCACCGCCGCCAGGGGGGACAGGGACTGCCGCACCAACGCCAGGGGGAACAGAGACTGCCGCACCGCCGCCAGGGGGGACAGAGACTGCCGCACCGCCGCCAGGGGGGACAGAGACTGCCGCACCGCCGCCAGGGGGGACAGAGACTGCCGCACCGCCGCCAGGGGGGACAGAGACTGCCGCACCGCCGCCAGGGGGGACAGAGACTGCCGCACCGCCGCCAGGGGGGACAGAGACTGCCGCACCGCCGCCAGGGGGAACAGAGACTGCCGCACCGCCGCCAGGGGGGACAGAGACTGCCGCACCGCCGCCAGGGGGGACAGAGACTGCCGCACCGCCGCCAGGGGGAACAGAGACTGCCGCACCGCCGCCAGGGGGGAACAGACTGCCACATCACCGCCAGGGGGGACAGAGACTGCCGCACCGCCGCCAGGGGGGACAGAGACTGCCGCACCGCCGCCAGGGGGGACAGAGACTGCCGCACCGCCGCCAGGGGGAACAGAGACTGCCGCACCGCCGCCAGGGGGAACAGAGACTGCCGCACCGCCGCCAGGGGGAACAGACTGCCACATCACCGCCAGGGGGGACAGAGACTGCCGCACCGCCGCCAGGGGGGACAGAGACTGCCGCACAGCCGCCAGGGGGAACAGAGACTGCCGCACCACCGCCAGGGAGAACAGACTGCCGCACCACCGCCAGGGGGGACAGAGACTGCCGCACCACCGCCAGGGGGGAAAGAGACTGCCGCACCGCCGCCAGGGGGGACAGAGACTGCCGCACCGCCGCCAGGGGGAACAGACTGCCGCACCGCCGCCAGGGGGAACAGAGACTGCCGCACCACCGCCAGGGAGAACAGACTGCCACATCACCGCCAGGGGGGACAGAGACTGCCGCACCACCGCCAGGGGGGACAGAGACTGCCGCACCGCCGCCAGGGGGGACAGAGACTGCCGCACCGCCGCCAGGGGGAACAGAGACTGCCGCACCGCCGCCAAGGGGAACAGACTGCCGCATCACCGCCAGGGGGGACAGAGACTGCCGCACCACCGCCAGGGGGGGACAGAGACTGCCGCACCACCGCCAGGGGGGACAGAGACTGCCGCACCACCATCTTTAGTTCCTAAAATCTACAGTCTGGCCCTAAAGGGGCCCCATCACTTTCAGTGACACCAGGACAAGTAGGGGGAACCTCCCCAGCGGGGACACAGACAGCAAACACCCGGCAGGGGGTGTATGACGATTGCTGTGTGATGGAGAAGAAGAATGTCCGGACTACATGTTCTCAGTGATGGCGGTTCTATCAGAAGACCAGAACTGCACAATGAAATCCCAGGACACGTTACTGACCACACCCACAAAACCACACCCCTTTATGTAGCCCTGATGTCCCCAACACCCCCCACAAACAACTGAAACCCAACAACCGACTGACACCCAACGACACCCGACTGACACCCAACTGACACTCAACTGACACCCAACTGAAACAGAATATTGGACAGAGACATCCATCAATACCCAGGAGAGGCGTGTGACGTTATCAAGGAGAAAAAGACTCCACCCACTAGGAACCGCGTTGTTTGCATCACAGTGTTCCCAGCTTGTAATCTGGGAGTAAAATCACCCCAAATGTGTCACATCAGCAAATATAGGAACCCCAACACCAGAGCAACACCCCTCAGCCCTCCCAGTCCCCTCCCCCATACACCCCTCACCCTCCACAGTCCCCTCCCCATACACCCCTCACCCTCCACAGTGCCCTCCCCATACACCCCTCACCCCCACAGTCCCCTCCCCATACACCCCTCACCCTCCACAGTCTCCTCCCCATACACCCCTCACCCTCCACAGTCCCCTCCCCATACACCCCTCACCCTCCACAGTCCCCTCCCCCATACACCCCTCACCCTCCACAGTCCCCTCCCCCATACACCCCTCACCCTCCACAGTCCCCTCCCCCATACACCCCTCACCCTCCACAGTCCCCTCCCCCATACACCCCGCACCCTCCACAGTCCCCTCCCCATACACCCCTCACCCTCCACAGTCCCCTCCCCATACACCCCTCACCCTCCACAGTCCCCTCCCCATACACCCCTCACCCTCCACAGTCCCCTCCCCATACACCCCTCACCCTCCACAGTCCCCTCCCCATACACCCCTCACCCTCCACAGTCCCCTCCCCCATACACTCCTCACCCTCCACAGTCCCCTCCCCATACACCCCTCACCCTCCACAGTCCCCTCCCCATACACCCCTCACCCTCCACAGTCCTCTCCCCCATACACTCCTCACCCTCCACAGTCCCCTCCCCATACACCCCTCACCCTCCACAGTCCCCTCCCCATACACCCCTCACCCTCCACAGTCCCCTCCCCCACAATACACCCCTCACCCTCCACAGTCTCCTCCCCATACACCCCTTACCCTCCACAGTCCCCTCCCCATACACCCCTCACCCTCCACAGTCCCCTCCCCCACAATACACCCCTCACCCTCCACAGCCCCCCTCCCCATACACCCCTCACCCTCCACAGTCCCCTCCCCATACACCCCTCACCCTCCACAGTCCCCTCCCCCACAATACACCCCTCACCCTCCACAGTCCCCTCCCCATACACCCCTCACCCTCCACAGTCCCCTCCCCCACAATACACCCCTCACCCTCCACAGTCCCCTCCCCATACACCCCTCACCCTCCACAGTCCCCTCCCCATACACCCCTTACCCTCCACAGTCCCCTCCCCATACACCCCTCACCCTCCACAGTCCCCTCCCCCACAATACACCCCTCACCCTCCACAGCCCCCCTCCCCATACACCCCTCACCCTCCACAGTCCCCTCCCCATACACCCCTCACCCTCCACAGTCCCCTCCCCCACAATACACCCCTCACCCTCCACAGCCCCCCTCCCCATACACCCCTCACCCTCCACAGCCCCCCTCCCCATACACCCCTCACCCTCCACAGCCCCCCTCCCCATACACCCCTCACCCTCCACAGTCCCCTCCCCCACAATACACCCCTCACCCTCCACAGTCCCCTCCCCCACAATACACCCCTCACCCTGCACAGTCCCCTCCCCCACAATACACCCCTCACCCTCCACAGTCCCCTCCCCCACAATACACCCCTCACCCTCCACAGTCCCCTCCCCCACAATACACCCCTCACCCTCCACAGTCCCCTCCCCATACACCCCTCACCCTCCACAGTCCCCTCCCCATACACCCCTCACCCTCCACAGTCCCCTCCCCATACACCCCTCACCCTCCACAGTCCCCTCCCCATACACCCCTCACCCTCCACAGTCCCCTCCCCATACACCCCTCACCCTCCACAGTCCCCTCCCCATACACCCCTCACCCTCCACAGTCCCCTCCCCCATACACTCCTCACCCTCCACAGTCCCCTCCCCATACACCCCTCACCCTCCACAGTCCCCTCCCCATACACCCCTCACCCTCCACAGTCCTCTCCCCCATACACTCCTCACCCTCCACAGTCCCCTCCCCATACACCCCTCACCCTCCACAGTCCCCTCCCCATACACCCCTCACCCTCCACAGTCCCCTCCCCCACAATACACCCCTCACCCTCCACAGTCTCCTCCCCATACACCCCTTACCCTCCACAGTCCCCTCCCCATACACCCCTCACCCTCCACAGTCCCCTCCCCCACAATACACCCCTCACCCTCCACAGCCCCCCTCCCCATACACCCCTCACCCTCCACAGTCCCCTCCCCATACACCCCTCACCCTCCACAGTCCCCTCCCCCACAATACACCCCTCACCCTCCACAGTCCCCTCCCCATACACCCCTCACCCTCCACAGTCCCCTCCCCCACAATACACCCCTCACCCTCCACAGTCCCCTCCCCATACACCCCTCACCCTCCACAGTCCCCTCCCCATACACCCCTTACCCTCCACAGTCCCCTCCCCATACACCCCTCACCCTCCACAGTCCCCTCCCCCACAATACACCCCTCACCCTCCACAGCCCCCCTCCCCATACACCCCTCACCCTCCACAGTCCCCTCCCCATACACCCCTCACCCTCCACAGTCCCCTCCCCCACAATACACCCCTCACCCTCCACAGTCCCCTCCCCCACAATACACCCCTCACCCTCCACAGCCCCCCTCCCCATACACCCCTCACCCTCCACAGCCCCCCTCCCCATACACCCCTCACCCTCCACAGCCCCCCTCCCCATACACCCCTCACCCTCCACAGTCCCCTCCCCCACAATACACCCCTCACCCTCCACAGTCCCCTCCCCCACAATACACCCCTCACCCTCCACAGTCCCCTCCCCCACAATACACCCCTCACCCTCCACAGTCCCCTCCCCCACAATACACCCCTCACCCTCCACAGTCCCCTCCCCCACAATACACCCCTCACCCTCCACAGTCCCCTCCCCCACAATACACCCCTCACCCTCCACAGTCCCCTCCCCCACAATACACCCCTCACCCTCCACAGTCCCCTCCCCATACACCCCTCCCCCTTATACATACCTCCCAACATTTTGAGATGGGAATGAGGGACATCTAACATAGGACACGCCCCCTGCCACACCCCTTTAAAGAAGAATGAACCAAAAAAAAGGTTAATTAAATCCACAAATGCTTTTTTTACCACTAATATTCTTTTATATCGTCTTTTGGAATTTACAAATACAGAAAATTTAGACATCGGATGAAAGGTTTATCTCTGGGAAACACTTTATGATAGATAAAAAGTGCATTTTATATACAACTCTATAGATCAGAGCAAAATGAGGGACAAATGAGGGGGAAAGAGGGACAGAGGGACATATTAGGGACAGTAGGGATCTATAGGGATCTATATATATACAGTATAGTAGTCCAGTCAGGAAGTGTCCCTCTCTGCACTCACCTGTATCCTGAGGGGGGAGGGGGAGGTTCCTGGCACTTGTAGCCCCGCCCCTCCTCTCAGATGCATTAGAATCTCCCGCACAGCCTCTTCGCTCCGCCCCCTGTTATAGACCAATCCCGATGGAGGAGGCGTGGCTGATGCCATTTTTTTCACATTTCATCGATCTTTATTGACAATGCAGTGTCCGTGGCGGAGAAGCCCTCGGGTCATCTCTCCTGACGTCACGCGCTGGTTGCCAGGTGACGGGCACGCTGTGCGGGGGGCGGAGCTCCGGGCGGAGCCGGAGAAGCATCGCAGTGCGGAGCGGAGAGTCTCGGTAATACCGGGAGGGGGCCGGGCTGTTCCCATAGAGACCAGACCGGGAGATCCTGTGGGGAGGGGGAGGGGAGGGGGGGGTGTTGTGGTGGATTGTGTACAGCCAATCACTGAGCAGGAGACAGGAGCACAGTGTGATGGGAGCTGAGAGGAGACATCTCATTGGCTCTGGTCAGGGGCCCTTCCTGAGGGGCCCCCCGGGGGTCTTCACCAAGGATCAATCTGAGGGTCCCCTGATCCCTCACCGCTCATTTCTTGTCTCTTCCAGGAGCCCCACACTGGAGGAGTCCTATAACCCGAGAGCGGAGCGCCGCCATCCCCCGCAAACATGGCCGCCGAGAGTGTGAAGGTGGTGGTGAGATGCCGGCCAATGAACGACCGGGAGAAGGACATGAAGTGCCGGTCTGTGGTCACCATGGAGAGCAGCCGGGGGCAGTGCTTCATCCGCAAACCGGAGGGGGGGGAGGAGACCCCCAAACAGTTCACCTTCGACGGGGCGTACAACACCGAGCATTGCACCGAACAAATCTACAACGAGATCGCCTACCCCCTGGTGGAGGTGAGGAGCCCCCCCTCCGGGCCACACCCCTCCCCCCCCCCAGGGTCACCCCATACCCAACACTGACCCCCCCTACAACCCAACACTGACCCCCCCCAACACCCTACAACCCAACACTGACCCCCCCAACACCCTACAACCCAACACTGACCCCCCCAACACCCTACAACCCAACACTGACCCTCCAACACCCTACAACCCAACACTGACCCCCCCAACACCCTACAACCCAACATTGACCCCCCCAACACCCTACAACCCAACACTGACCCCCCCAACACCCTACAACCCAACATTGACCCCCCCAACACCCTACAAACCAACACTGACCCCCCAACACCCTACAACCCAACATCGACCCTCCAACACCCTACAATCCAACACTGACCCCCCAACACCCTACAACCCAACACTGACCCCCCCAACACCCTACAACCCAACACTGACCCCCCCAACACCCTACAACCCAACACTGACCCTCCAACACCCTACAACCCAACACCGACCCTCCAACACCCTACAATCCAACACTGACCCCCCAACACCCTACAACCCAACACTGACCCCCCCCAACACCCTACAACCCAACACTGACCCCCCCAACACCCTACAACCCAACACTGACCCCCCCAACACCCTACAACCCAACACTGACCCCCCCCAACACCCTACAACCCAACACTGACCCTCCAACACCCTACAACCCAACACTGACCCCCCCAACACCCTACAACCCAACACTGACCCCCCCAACACCCTACAACCCAACACTGACCCCCCCTACAACCCAACACTGACCCCCCAACACCGAGCATTGCACCGAACAAATCTACAACGAGATCGCCTACCCCCTGGTGGAGGTGAGGAGCCCCCCCCATCACCTCATACCCAACACCGACCCCCACCCCCCAACACCCTACAACCCAACACTGACCCCCCAACACTGTCCCTCCTCATTAGCTCATCACCTACTTTCCCAGTGATCCAAACACTGGCCCTCCCTTCCACTCCAATTTTTACATTGACATCCAAATGACATTGGCCATGCCTTACAACCCCAGCACTGACTGAACCCACAGTGACCCTTCTCATCACCCCAACCAGAACACTAACCCTCCCTATTGTAAATAGAGCCCCTGTTGGCAAGCTCCCCTTTCTGCACTGAATATCAACATCCTGGTCCAACCCATTCCCACCATCCCAACACCAACCCATTCCCACCATCCCAACACCAACCCATTCCCACCTTCCCAACACCAACCCATTCCCACCATCCCAACACCAACCCATTCCCACCTTCCCAACACCAACCCATTCCCACCTTCCCAACACCAACCCATTCCCACCTTCCCAACACCAACCCATTCCCACCTTCCCAACACCAACCCATTCCCACCTTCCCAACACCAACCCATTCCCACCATGCCAACACCAACCCATTCCCACCATGCCAACACCAACCCATTCCCACCATGCCAACACCAACCCATTCCCACCATGCCAACACCAACCCATTCCCACCTTCCCAACACCAACCCATTCCCACCATGCCAACACCAACCCATTCCCACCATGCCAACACCAACCCATTCCCACCATGCCAACACCAACCCATTCCCACCATGCCAACACCAACACAACCCACCATCCCAACACCAAACCTCATCATACCTCAACATTGACTCTCTCCATTACCCCAAGACCACGCCTCCCTATAACCCAACAAAAATCAATCCCGTTTCCCCAACACTCCCCATAACCCAACAATGACCCAACCTTCCCTATAAACTGACAATGACCCATCTCTACCTCCCCAAGACCAACCCTTCCAATAACCCAACACCAACCCTCACCATACCTCAACATTGACTCTCCTCATCACTCAAACACCAGGCCTTTCTATAACCCAACAATAATCCATCCTCACTACCCCAACACCAACCCTCCCCAACAATGACCCAACCTTACCTATAACCTGACAATGACCCATCTTTACCTTTCCAAGACCAACCCTTCCCATAACCCAACACTGACCTATTCCTGCCACCCCAACACCAACCCTTAAGATACCTCAACATTGACTCCCCTCATCACTTCAACACCAGTCCTCTCTATAACCCAACATTGTTCCTGTCTGCCACCTCAACAGCAAACCACTCCATAAGCCAACATTGACTCTTCATCTGAACATCCAGTAATACCTCTCAATTTACTGCTGATGCTTTACAGGAAATCCTGAGATGTGCTAAGCCAGGAAACCCCAATTTACAATGTCCACCAACTGTCACCTCCACTCACCCACCAGAAATCTACTTGGTGTAAAAATGTGAACAGGGAGGCTTTTTAATACATATTATAGTAGTCTTGCTTGCATGTGCAGCTCATTGTGCAACGCATGCGCAGGAGTGACATCACCCTGGCCAATCATAGTTGTCAGAGATTGGAAACCATAAGAAGATCCTAGGCACCTCATTGCTGGAATGGAGGTAAGCAAAGTTCTGCTGTGACCTCTAACCCAACCCAAAAAATGTAACCCCCCCCCCAACCCGTCACTCCAAATAACCCCTTAATGAACAATGTACTACTTAGGTGGAACACCCCTTAACCATTAACCTAACTATAACATAATCGTTAACCCAAAAAACTAAACTGGTTCTAGGAATCCGGGGTCAGGGTTCACTATACCCGGGCCGGGTGATTTCAATGCCAAAATTGCAACACAGAAAACCTTCTTCAGAACATCCCAGCATCCCACAGGGGTGTACTTAGCAGCAGGGCAGCCACAAGGGGGAGTCACTCACCAGGAGTATTGTTAGCAGGGCAGCCAAGGTGGTAGTTGGCAGGGCAGCCCCGGGGGGGGTAGTTAAGCTAGGCAGGGTAGAGTCCCACCGCAGCTTGTCTGGGGATCCTGACGCAGTTTAGTCGGTTAAATTTTGACATCAGTAGAAACCAGAGCGCGGAGAGCTGTGTACACAGGGATGGTCTGTCTGCATTGTGGAGTGTTATCGGCATTAAAGTATTACAGTGGCTGCAGCAGACAGACATTACTAAGCGATTGGTAAATAGTTTCTACAGTCTGCTGAGCTGTGCACACCACGTATACTGCAAGTCCAAACCAAACTCCACACAGAAATAATAATAATGCATATACTGTATATATTAATAATAAAAAAAATATATATATTACAGTATAGTTTTTTGCTTCAATGGCAAGGATATAAAACGGGTTCTGCTGCAAGCACATGCTTACAGTAGGAGAGAGCAGGGTGATGACCTAATCAGCATGCTGCTCATCCTTCATAGCAGGCTGGGGGGGTCATTCTTAGCCAGATCTGTGTTGCTTGTGGATTTTACAGACCTGGCTTTGCTTTCTGGCAGGGGTGGCTGGACCCTTACAAACCCCTTTGTCAGGTTAAACAGTTACCATATCTGTACTTAGCAGCTTGCCTGGATTTTAGTTATAAAATGAAGAACATCATAAGGTTGCCATGAACAGCATGGACACTGTGAGTATAATGGAGCTGCGCATGTACATCTTCCTTTGTGTATAACACTGACTGGCCTGTGTCCCCTCCCCCCCTGCAGGGAGTCACAGAAGGGTACAATGGCACCATCTTTGCCTATGGACAGACCGGCAGCGGGAAATCCTTCAGCATGCAGGGGATCCCGGACCCTCCGTCGCAGAGGGGGATCATTCCCCGAGCGTTCGAACATATCTTTGAGAGCATTCAGGTGAGCGAAGGGACTCGTCTTCTACATCTTTGTGGCTTTCCCGTATTTCTGGATCTCACGTTTATCTACTTTCCTCGATTCCACAGTGTGCCGAAAACACCAAGTTCTTAGTGCGAGCCTCGTACCTGGAGATCTACAATGAGGAGATCCGGGATCTACTGGGAGAGGACACCAAGCAGAAGCTGGAGGTATGGAACGTTCCTATAGATCTGTATAATGGGTAATCTGTGGAATGGTCACCACCATGCTATGATGGCTCAAACTTCAGCCGCTTCCTACTAAAACGTTTGAAATTCGAGCTGTGGGCAGACCTGTCAACACAACCCAACTCTACAAAGCTGATTTTTGAGTTTACTTTTTTTGGGAGGTTGGGGGCTCATCCGGGATCTGTTCAGTTGACTTTTGTTGAAGGAGCTGGGTGGCAAATGGTCACCAAACAATGACTTTATCCAATCAGATACAGTCACTGTCCAGGTATTTTGACAGCCATGGGTGCCAGCTGTCAGAATACAATAGCTGTCAGGGAAGATTCCTTCATCTGTGCTGTTTAGTGTGGATGGGGAAATCGAATTGATTTCTCCCATTCAGCCCACAGGGTGAGCGAGACAAATCTTCATAGGCTTCTCCACCATATGGGCTCATCTCTTGGAGGGGGGTGGGCCATGGGAGACCCCTGTGATCATTCACACTGACAGATCATCCCAGATCAGTGATGGTGAACCTTGCCACTCCAGATGCTTTGGAACTACATTTCCCACGATGCTCACCTACACTGCACAGTGCATGAGCATCATGGGAAATGTAGTTCTAAAACATCTGGGGTGCCAAGGTTCACCATCACTGTCCTAGATTATCCTAGTCAAAGTTCACGGTCTATCGCAGGGAACTCAATATCAAAAACTTGTTCCTTTCCATGAACCATAACCAATTTTTTAAAGGCCATTTGTGGCCTGACCACCATTCCAGTGGCCCTCTGGGCAAGCCTTATATCCGGGGATACCAGCCTTTACAGACAGCACAAACCTGAAACAAAGTCATCAAACCTTTCAATAGTTTAGAGGCGACATATGGCAACTGACTGCACCACTTACTATGTAGCCAGAGGTATGTAGACCCCTGACTATCACACCTACAGTGCCTTGCAAAAGTATTCACACCCCCCCCCCCCTTGGCATTTTTTGTGTTTTGTTGCCTCACAACCTGGAATTAACATGGATTGTTTGAGGATTTGCATCATTTAATTTACAGAGCACGCCCACAACTTTGAAGATGTTTTTTTTTTTTCTAATTGTGAAGCAAACAACAAATAGGACAAAATAACAGAAAAAGTCAATGTGCATAACTATTCACCCCCCTAAAGTCAATACTTTGTAGAGCCAACTTATGCGGCTATCACAGTTCCAAGTCTCTTTGAATAAGTCTCTATGAGTCTTGCCACATCTTACCACTGGGGTTTTTGCCCATTTCTCCTTGCAAAACTGCTCCAGCTCCTTCAAGTTGGATGGTTTGCCCTTGTGAACAGCAATCTTTAAGTCTGACCACAGATTTTCCGTTGGATTGAGGTCTGGGCTTTGACTAGGCCATTCTAACACATTTCCACGTTTCCCCTTAAACCACTCAAGTGTTGCTTTAGCAGTGTGTTTGGGGTCATTGTCCTGCTGGAAGGTGAACCTCCGTCCTAGCCTCACATCACACACAGAGTGCTACAGGTTTTGGTCAAGAATATCCCTGTATTTAGCATCATCCATCTTTCCCTCAACCCTGACCAGTTTCCCAGTCCTGACTGCTGAAAAACATCCCCACATTCGTACATGACCTCACAAATGGGCACAAACTCCATATTAATGGCCATGGGTTGGGGAAAACTCCATATTAATGGCCATGGGTTGGGGAAAACTCCATATTAATGGCCATGGGTTGGGGAAAACTCCACATTAATGGCCATGGGTTGGGGACAAGTCCACGTTAATGGCCATGGTCCGGGGACAAGTCCACGTTCATGGCCATGGTCCGGGGACAAGTCCACGTTCATGGCCATGGTCCGGGGACAAGTCCACGTTCATGGCCATGGTCCGGGGACAAGTCCACGTTCATGGCCATGGTCCGGGGACAAGTCCACGTTCATGGCCATGGTCCGGGGACAAGTCCACGTTCATGGCCATGGTCCGGGGACAAGTCCACGTTCATGGCCATGGTCCGGGGACAAGTCCACGTTCATGGCCATGGTCCGGGGACAAGTCCACGTTCATGGCCATGGTCCGGGGACAAGTCCACGTTCATGGCCATGGTCCGGGGACAAGTCCACGTTCATGGCCATGGTCCGGGGACAAGTCCACGTTCATGGCCATGGTCCGGGGACAAGTCCACGTTCATGGCCATGGTCCGGGGACAAGTCCACGTTCATGGCCATGGTCCGGGGACAAGTCCACGTTCATGGCCATGGTCCGGGGACAAGTCCACGTTCATGGCCATGGTCCGGGGACAAGTCCACGTTCATGGCCATGGTCCGGGGACAAGTCCACGTTCATGGCCATGGTCCGGGGACAAGTCCACGTTCATGGCCATGGTCCGGGGACAAGTCCACGTTCATGGCCATGGTCCGGGGACAAGTCCACGTTCATGGCCATGGTCCGGGGACAAGTCCACGTTCATGGCCATGGTCCGGGGACAAGTCCACGTTCATGGCCATGGTCCGGGGACAAGTTCACATTCATGGCCGTGTCTTTTTGTAATAAGATGCCCAACAAGCTCATAGAAGAGTGATGGTCAGGTGTCCACAAAATTTTGGCTATATAGCGAAGGACCCCACATTTCCACACTCGATGAACAGGGGGTCAGTGCATTGTGTGCATTGCTTAGAAGAATTTTTCAGCTTAACATGACGGCTGAGCCAGAGAATAATGATGATGTAATACGCAGACACTGTATACACTCAATGATCTAATATAAAGAGACGCAGCGTCAGGGGCAGACGGCGGTGGCTTCAGGCAGGACGTGGTTAATATCTTGCTGTGTATTTGGTTTCCCCCAGGCAGAGGAGGGAGGAGCGGGGACACACATGCCAGGCTTTGTTACCGGCTCGTTGACCTGAGTTACCACAACAACGGTTGTCTCTTCTCCCAGACGCATCGGCAGATGCCTGCCTGTCAGTGTAATGGTACAAAATGGAGTCCGGCGCTGCCCCCAAATGTAGGAAATCATCCGGCCTCACTGATCTAATGATACCAATCCCGGCAGTAAACCCGTACAGCCAAAACCTGACCCCCCCCACCCCTCCCCCAGGGATTGGGCTTCTGGATCTATTTTACCATCACAAGTACAAATATATGTCCAGTAAATGACACCAATACAAGACATCTGTACCAAATACATGAATCTGTCTGCAGCCCCAGAGCGGCTCGGCACCCAACGCTACAGAGGAACCATCAGTCACAGCCATTGGAATCATCATTTCCATATCGCTGACATATAACGTAGCGCTGTACAGAGCATACAGCACCAGAGGAGAGGATGACCCTCCATTGCCATAGAACCCCACACCTGTGCCTGCGAAGGTTTCCTCCGGATACTCCGCTTTCCTCCCACACTCCACAGACATGCTGGGAGGATAATTGGCTTCTGAGTACATGTATGTATGTGACATAGGGACCTTAGATTGTAAGCTCCTTGGGGCAGGGACCAATGTGAACGTGACATTGTCAGCACTCTATAAATCTATTCTTGCAGCATTGTCACTCTAGGATAGGACTACAGAACACCCCCCCCCCCCTCTGCTCATTACCATAAGATGGGGGAGGTGTTCTATAGTCCATAGAGGAGAGCAGATAACATTGCCTGAGATTTCAGTGCAGCACAGAAAGTTATCACCTCGATGGATTTCTCTCAGAATCAACCAATTTTTCCTTCTTCTTCTTCTTCTTCTTCTTCTTCTTCTTCTTCTTCTTCTTCTTCTTCTTCTTCTTCTTCTTCTTCTTCTTCTTCTTCTTCCTTCTTCCTTCTTCCTTCTTCCTTCTTCCTTCTTCCTTCTTCCTTCTTCCTTCTTCCTTCTTCCTTCTTCCTTCTTCCTTCTTCCTTCTTCCTTCTTCCTCTTCTTCCTTCTTCCTTCTTCCTTCTTCCTCCCCTTCTTCCCCTTCTTCCCCTTCTTCCCCTTCTTTTCCTTCTTCCTTCTTCCTTCTTCCTTCTTCCTTCTTCCTTCTTCCTTCTTCCTCTTCTTCCTTCTTTTTTTTTTACTGATCAAACAGAAAAACCCCTTTCAATGTTATAATATTTACCAGGTCAAATCAGAGAATTTCCTTATTGGAGTTTATTAGATTTTAGATGATATTTTAGAGTTTAAATAATTCACTTAAAGTTCCAAATTACCCCCCTCCCCCCCATCGCTGTTCTGCTCCACCATTAAAGAAACAAGGGTCTCTTGCACAGATACACGCCGGTCTCTTCCTGGCACTTCGGGGCGGGGCACAGACTAGTGGCGAATGTCGGCACCAATGCTGCCAGTTTGTGGTGGGCGGGCACTGTAGTGTCCCGCGGCATTTCTGCGCACGTTCGTACAATCGCTGCGCCTGCGCACGTATTGCCTCCTGGGGATGATGTAGTGATTCTGATTGTGTTTTGTATGTTGTCAGTTGAAGGAACACCCGGATAAGGGGGTGTATGTGAGAGCCCTGTCCCTGCACACCGTGCACAGCGTAGCCGAGTGTGAGAAGATCATGGAGACGGGCTGGAGGAATCGTTCGGTTGGATACACCTTGATGAATAAAGACTCCTCCCGGTCACACTCCATTTTCACCATCAATATAGAAATGTGCAATACAGGTAAGGGGGCTACCCCGAGGTGACATGGGGAAAGGGGGCTACCCCGAGGTGACCAGAGGAGAGGGGGGCTACCCCGAGGTGACCAGAGGGGGGGGGCTACCCCGAGGTGACCAGAGGAGAGGGGGCGACCCCGAGGTGACCAGAGGAGAAGGGGGGCTACCCCGAGGTGACCAGAGGAGAGGGGGGCTACCCCGAGGTGACCAGAGGAAAGGGGGGCTACCCCGAGGTGACCAGAGGAGAGGGGGGCTACCCCAAGGTGACCAGAGGAGAGGGGGGCTACCCCGAGGTGACCAGAGGAGAGGGGGGCTACCCCAAGGTGACCAGAGGAGAGGGGGGGCTACCCCGCGGTGACCAGAGGAGAAGGGGGGGCTACCCCGAGGTGACCAGAGGAGAGGGGGGCTACCCCGAAGTGACCAGAGGAGAGGGGGGGCTACCCCGAGGTGACCAGAGGAGAGGGGGGCTACCCCGAGGTGACCAGAGGAGAGGGGGGGCTACCCCGAGGTGACCAGAGGAGAGGGGGGGCTACCCCGAGGTGACCAGAGGAGAGGGGGGGCTACCCCGAGGTGACCAGAGGAGAGGGGGGGCTACCCCGAGGTGGCCAGAGGAGAGGGGGGCTACCCCGAGGTGACCAGAGGAGAGGGGGGCTACCCCGAGGTGACCAGAGGAGAAGGGGGGGCTACCCCGAGGTGACCAGAGGAGAGGGGGGCTACCCCGAGGTGACCAGAGGAAAGGGGGCTACCCCGAGGTGACCAGAGGAAAGGGGGCTACCCCGAGGTGACCAGAGGAGAAGGGGGGCTACCCCGAGGTGACCAGAGGAGAGGGGGGCTACCCCGAGGTGACCAGAGGAGAAGGGGGGCTACCCCGAGGTGACCAGAGGAGAAGGGGGGCTACCCCGAGGTGACCAGAGGAGAAGGGGGGCTACCCCAAGGTGACCAGAGGAGAAGGGGGGGCTACCGCGAGGTGACCAGAGGAGAGGGGGGCTACCCCGAGGTGACCAGAGGAGAGGGGGGCTACCGCGAGGTGACCAGAGGAGAAGGGGGGGCTACCCCGAGGTGACCAGAGGAGAAGGGGGGCTACCCCGAGGTGACCAGAGGAGAAGGGGGGGCTACCCCGAGGTGACCAGAGGAGAAGGGGGGCTACCCCGAGGTGACCAGAGGAGAGGGGGGCTACCCCGAGGTGACCAGAGGAGAAGGGGGGCTACCCCGAGGTGACCAGAGGAGAGGGGGGGGCTACCTCGAGGTGACCAGAGGAGAGGGGGGGCTACCCCGAGGTGACCAGAGGAGAGGGGGGGCTACCCCGAGGTGACCAGAGGAGAGGGGGGCTACCCCGAGGTGACCAGAGGAGAAGGGGGGCTACCCCGAGGTGACCAGGTGAAAGGGGGCTACCCTGATGTAAGATGGATAGAGGGGGCTACCCCAATGTGAGATGGGGAGAGGGGGCTATAGGCCATCCTGATGTGACATGGGTAGGGGCAATATCCTGATGCCAAGGGGATGGGGGGAGGCCCTGGTATCCTCAATGCAATGGGTTGATGAGGCCATAATATTTCTGCAGTAACTGACCTCTTGTCTTCTCACAGATGAGAATGGCGAGGATCACCTACGAGCAGGAAAGTTAAATCTGGTGGATCTGGCAGGCAGTGAGAGACAGTCAAAAACCGGAGCCACCGGAGAGCGACTGAAAGAGGCCACCAAAATAAACCTGTCTCTCTCCGCCCTGGGCAACGTCATCTCAGCCCTGGTGGATGGGAAGTCCACGCATATCCCCTACAGGGACTCCAAGCTGACCCGTCTTCTGCAGGACTCTCTCGGGGGGAACACGAAAACTCTGATGGTGGCTTGTCTGTCTCCCGCCGACAACAATTACGACGAGACCCTCAGCACGCTGCGCTACGCCAACCGAGCCAAAAACATCAAAAACAAACCGCGCATCAATGAGGACCCTAAAGACGCTCTGCTGAGGGAGTACCAGGAGGAGATCAAGAAGTTAAAGACCATGCTGACCCACCAATCCGACATCAAAGACATAACCCGTAAGTTGGAGTACGTATATAAGAGGTGCTCGATCTCCTGTTATTAGTATCCAGGAATGTCAGCGCCTCTCATTTACTAAACTGAATCCCTGCGGTGAGGCAGCTACCAGGTGACACAAGCACCCCCAAAACTGAGGGGGGGGTCTTGAAAAAGATTCAGATATGTAAAATGTAGAAGGGACACCACTCCAAAGGTAATAATTCCAACTGGATTTTTTATTGAATGATCAACAATGTACAACAAAAATCCAACGCGTTTCAGGGATTCACAAACGCCCCCCTTCCTTAGGGCTGCAAGGGTATTACATGACATCAATAATGCCTGCATTTAGAGCGGCTAGAGATAGTTCTAGGTCTTTCACATGAGATATTAGTATCAGCAAGTCCAGACATTACTGATATCATTTACTTAGTGATAATATAGTCAAATTTTTTTTCTCCTTTAAAAATAACAACCATGTCATACTTCCCTGCTCTATGACAGAGCAGCCCTGATCCTCCTATCGGGTCTCTCTTCACTGCTCCTGGCCCCTCCCTTTTGCTGAGTGTCCCCACAGCAAGCAGCTTGCTATGGGGGCACCGGAGCCAAGCCGCTGCTTGGTGTGTCCATTCAGACATGGAGTCGTGGCCCCGCCCCCTCTCTCTCTTCATTGGCTCACTGGCAGTGGGAGCCAATGGCGCTTCGCTGCTGTCTCAGCCAATGAGGAGAGGGCGGTCTGGACAGCCGAGTCTCTCATACAACGTCGCTGGATCGAGATGGGGCTCAGGTATGTATTGAGGGGGAGGGGGGGGGGGGCTACTGGACATCTTAATGCATAGAATGCACCTTCTGCCTTTTACAACTGGGTGCTGGTGAACCCCCGAACGCGTCATTTATTTTATATTGTTGCGCAAATGAAATATCATTCTGGACTGTATATAATCCGTAACCACCATACAAGCCAATATTATGATTTGTAACTTATTGAACCGGAGGATAATCTGTCAGACTGACCATATTGTTCTGTTTTATATCAGCGTTTGAGAAGCCGCCGGTGAAGGCAGAAGTCAACGCACATGAAGTGGACGTGGAGGCAGAAAAACAGCTGATCCGCCAGGTAATGCCTTACCCCAATATCCACCTTCATGTAATGACCGTCCCGCCAATACACATATGTACTGTGTTCACCGACGCGTTTCTGAGGTCCCACCCACTTTTCTCACAGCTCATCACTTGTCCACCATGAGCTATAGTGCAGGCCTATATATATTAAACACTATCCAATTGGAATCCCTGCAAGGACAGAGCCAATCAAACTGACAACAGGTCACCAGAGCAACTCTGTAAAGGGCACCGCCCATACAGGAAGTCAGACGCAGCCAATCAGAGCGGACATGGGAATGCTGTCTGTGTCCCTGCTCAGGAGGCTGATCCTCCTCTAGTTGTGCATCTGACGGTTGTCATTAAAACAGAGATAGGGGAGAATCCTACAATGGGGACACCTATTCAGGTGACAAGTCCTGTCACTTCTTGTTGTGTCTCATGAAAGGAAGTGAAGGAAAGTCTCCCCTGTGGGACACAAAAAAGAAAAAATATGACAAGTTTTCATGTACAGAATCTGATCGTCGCCCCCAGGAGGGGGCCGTATAATGGGGGAAGCGTCAGCTCTCTGCAGAGGTCCGACAGGTGGATTTATAAGATGTGTATACAATGAGCCCCTTACCTGATCTGTACACAGGAGTACGAGGAGAGGTTCGCTCGGCTGAAGGCGGAATACGAGGCAGAGCAGAAGTCTCGGGTCAGGTTGGAGGAGGATATCTGTAATCTGCGGACTTCCTATGACCAGCAACTGGCCAGCATGGAGGAGGATCTGAGAAAGAGAACAGGTGAAGGTTATTAATGTAAATGTAGAAAACGTATCGCTATCCCGCGATCTGCCGCACAAACCGCCATCGTTTACTGTCCACAGGGGCCAATGTGACTGTAGGAGGACCCAGAGCAGAGGATCCACCAATCCAGGTGAGAGGACAGAACCAGTACAGAGGATACATTGTATACAGGTGAGAGGACAGATCCAGTACAGAGGATACATTGTATACAGGTGAGAGGACAGATCCAGTACAGAGGATACATTGTATACAGGTGAGAGGACAGAACCAGTACAGAGGATACATTGTATACAGGTGAGAGGAGAGATCCAGTACAGAGGATACATTGTATACAGGTGAGAGGAGAGATCCAGTACAGAGGATACATTGTATACAGGTGAGAGGACAGAACCAGTACAGAGGATACATTGTATACAGGTGAGAGGACAGAACCAGTACAGAGGATACATTGTATACAGGTGAGAGGACAGATCCAGTACAGAGGATACATTGTATACAGGTGAGAGGACAGATCCAGTACAGAGGATACATTGTATACAGGTGAGAGGACAGAACCAGTACAGAGGATACATTGTATACAGGTGAGAGGACAGATCCAGTACAGAGGATACATTGTATACAGGTGAGAGGAGAGATCCAGTACAGAGGATACATTGTATACAGGTGAGAGGAGAGATCCAGTACAGAGGATACATTGTATACAGGTGAGAGGACAGAACCAGTACAGAGGATACATTGTATACAGGTGAGAGGACAGAACCAGTACAGAGGATACATTGTATACAGGTGAGAGGACAGAACCAGTACAGAGGATACATTGTATACAGGTGAGAGGGGAGAACCAGTACAGAGGATACATTGTATACAGGTGAGAGGATAGATCCAGTACAGAGGATACATTGTATACAGGTGAGAGGAGAGAACCAGTACAGAGGATACATTGTATACAGGTGAGAGGACAGAACCAGTACAGAGGATACATTGTATACAGGTGAGAGGAGAGATCCAGTACAGAGGATACATTGTATACAGGTGAGAGGACAGAACCAGTACAGAGGATACATTGTATACAGGTGAGAGGATAGATCTAGTACAGAGGATACATTGTATACAGGTGAGAGGACAGAACCAGTACAGAGGATACATTGTATACAGGTGAGAGGACAGATCCAGTACAGAGGATACATTGTATACAGGTGAGAGGAGAGATCCAGTACAGAGGATACATTGTATACAGGTGAGAGGAGAGATCCAGTACAGAGGATACATTGTATACAGGTGAGAGGAGAGATCCAGTACAGAGGATACATTGTATACAGGTGAGAGGAGAGAACCAGTACAGAGGATACATTGTATACAGGTGAGAGGACAGAACCAGTACAGAGGATACATTGTATACAGGTGAGAGGACAGAACCAGTACAGAGGATACATTGTATACAGGTGAGAGGACAGAACCAGTACAGAGGATACATTGTATACAGGTGAGAGGATAGAACCAGTACAGAGGATACATTGTATACAGGTGAGAGGAGAGATCCAGTACAGAGGATACATTGTATACAGGTGAGAGGATAGAACCAGTACAGAGGATACATTGTATACAGGTGAGAGGAGAGATCCAGTACAGAGGATACATTGTATACAGGTGAGAGGACAGAACCAGTACAGAGGATACATTGTATACAGGTGAGAGGAGAGAACCAGTACAGAGGATACATTGTATACAGGTGAGAGGAGAGATCCAGTACAGAGGATACATTGTATACAGGTGAGAGGACAGAACCAGTATAGAGGATACATTGTATTCAGGTGAGAGGACAGAACCAGTACAGAGGATACATTGTATACAGGTGAGAGGACAGAACCAGTACAGAGGATACATTGTATACAGGTGAGAGGACAGAACCAGTACAGAGGATACATTGTATACAGGTGAGAGGGGAGAACCAGTACAGAGGATACATTGTATACAGGTGAAAGGAGAGAACCAGTACAGAGGATACATTGTATACAGGTGAGAGGAGAGAACCAGTACAGAGGATACATTGTATACAGGTGAGAGGGGAGATCCAGTACAGAGGATACATTGTATACAGGTGAGAGGACAGATCCAGTACAGAGGATACATTGTATACAGGTGAGAGGAGAGATCCAGTACAGAGGATACATTGTATACAGGTGAGAGGACAGAACCAGTACAGAGGATACATTGTATACAGGTGAGAGGAGAGATCCAGTACAGAGGATACATTGTATACAGGTGAGAGGACAGAACCAGTACAGAGGATACATTGTATACAGGTGAGAGGACAGAACCAGTACAGAGGATACATTGTATACAGGTGAGAGGACAGATCCAGTACAGAGGATACATTGTATACAGGTGAGAGGACAGAACCAGTACAGAGGATACATTGTATACAGGTGAGAGGAGAGAACCAGTACAGAGGATACATTGTATACAGGTGAGAGGACAGAACCAGTACAGAGGATACATTGTATACAGGTGAGAGGAGAGAACCAGTACAGAGGATACATTGTATACAGGTGAGAGGAGAGATCCAGTACAGAGGATACATTGTATACAGGTGAGAGGAGAGAACCAGTACAGAGGATACATTGTATACAGGTGAGAGGACAGAACCAGTACAGAGGATACATTGTATACAGGTGAGAGGGGAGATCCAGTACAGAGGATACATTGTATACAGGTGAGAGGACAGAACCAGTACAGAGGATACATTGTATACAGGTGAGAGGACAGATCCAGTACAGAGGATACATTGTATACAGGTGAGAGGACAGATCCAGTACAGAGGATACATTGTATACAGGTGAGAGGACAGAACCAGTACAGAGGATACATTGTATACAGGTGAGAGGAGAGAACCAGTACAGAGGATACATTGTATACAGGTGAGAGGAGAGATCCAGTACAGAGGATACATTGTATACAGGTGAGAGGACAGAACCAGTACAGAGGATACATTGTATACAGGTGAGAGGGGAGAACCAGTACAGAGGATACATTGTATACAGGTGAGAGGATAGATCCAGTACAGAGGATACATTGTATACAGGTGAGAGGAGAGAACCAGTACAGAGGATACATTGTATACAGGTGAGAGGAGAGAACCAGTACAGAGGATACATTGTATACAGGTGAGAGGAGAGATCCAGTACAGAGGATACATTGTATACAGGTGAGAGGACAGAACCAGTACAGAGGATACATTGTATACAGGTGAGAGGACAGAACCAGTACAGAGGATACATTGTATACAGGTGAGAGGACAGAACCAGTACAGAGGATACATTGTATACAGGTGAGAGGGGAGAACCAGTACAGAGGATACATTGTATACAGGTGAGAGGAGAGAACCAGTACAGAGGATACATTGTATACAGGTGAGAGGAGAGGTCCAGTACAGAGGATACATTGTATACAGGTGAGAGGAGAGATCCAGTACAGAGGATACATTGTATACAGGTGAGAGGACAGAACCAGTACAGAGGATACATTGTATACAGGTGAGAGGACAGAACCAGTACAGAGGATACATTGTATACAGGTGAGAGGACAGAACCAGTACAGAGGATACATTGTATACAGGTGAGAGGACAGAACCAGTACAGACGATACATTGTATACAGGTGAGAGGAGAGAACCAGTACAGAGGATACATTGTATACAGGTGAGAGGAGAGAACCAGTACAGAGGATACATTGTATACAGGTGAGAGGACAGAACCAGTACAGAGGATACATTGTATACAGGTGAGAGGAGAGATCCAGTACAGAGGATACATTGTATACAGGTGAGAGGACAGAACCAGTACAGAGGATACATTGTATACAGGTGAGAGGAGAGAACCAGTACAGAGGATACATTGTATACAGGTGAGAGGAGAGAACCAGTACAGAGGATACATTGTATACAGGTGAGAGGACAGAACCAGTACAGAGGATACATTGTATACAGGTGAGAGGACAGAACCAGTACAGAGGATACATTGTATACAGGTGAGAGGACAGAACCAGTACAGAGGATACATTGTATACAGGTGAGAGGAGAGATCCAGTACAGAGGATACATTGTATACAGGTGAGAGGAGAGAACCAGTACAGAGGATACATTGTATACAGGTGAGAGGAGAGATCCAGTACAGAGGATACATTGTATACAGGTGAGAGGACAGAACCAGTACAGAGGATACATTGTATACAGGTGAGAGGACAGAACCAGTACAGAGGATACATTGTATACAGGTGAGAGGACAGAACCAGTACAGAGGATACATTGTATACAGGTGAGAGGAGAGATCCAGTACAGAGGATACATTGTATACAGGTGAGAGGACAGAACCAGTACAGAGGATACATTGTATACAGGTGAGAGGACAGAACCAGTACAGAGGATACATTGTATACAGGTGAGAGGACAGAACCAGTACAGAGGATACATTGTATACAGGTGAGAGGACAGAACCAGTACAGAGGATACATTGTATACAGGTGAGAGGAGAGATCCAGTACAGAGGATACATTGTATACAGGTGAGAGGACAGATCCAGTACAGAGGATACATTGTATACAGGTGAGAGGATAGATCCAGTACAGAGGATACATTGTATACAGGTGAGAGGAGAGATCCAGTACAGAGGATACATTGTATACAGGTGAGAGGACAGATCCAGTACAGAGGATACATTGTATACAGGTGAGAGGACAGAACCAGTACAGAGGATACATTGTATACAGGTGAGAGGACAGAACCAGTACAGAGGATACATTGTATACAGGTGAGAGGACAGATCCAGTACAGAGGATACATTGTATACAGGTGAGAGGACAGAACCAGTACAGAGGATACATTGTATTCAGGTGAGAGGACAGAACCAGTACAGAGGATACATTGTATACAGGTGAGAGGACAGAACCAGTACAGAGGATACATTGTATACAGGTGAGAGGATACATTGTATACAGGTGAGAGGAGAGAACCAGTACAGAGGATACATTGTATACAGGTGAGAGGACAGAACCAGTACAGAGGATACATTGTATACAGGTGAGAGGACAGAACCAGTACAGAGGATACATTGTATACAGGTGAGAGGACAGAACCAGTACAGAGGATACATTGTATACAGGTGAGAGGACAGAACCAGTACAGAGGATACATTGTATACAGGTGAGAGGACAGAACCAGTACAGAGGATACATTGTATTCAGGTGAGAGGACAGAACCAGTACAGAGGATACATTGTATACAGGTGAGAGGACAGAACCAGTACAGAGGATACATTGTATACAGGTGGGAGGAGAGAACCAGTACAGAGGATACATTGTATACAGGTGAGAGGACAGATCCAGTACAGAGGATACATTGTATACAGGTGAGAGGACAGAACCAGTACAGAGGATACATTGTATACAGGTGAGAGGACAGATCCAGTACAGAGGATACATTGTATACAGGTGAGAGGAGAGAACCAGTACAGAGGATACATTGTATACAGGTGAGAGGAGAGAACCAGTACAGAGGATACATTGTATACAGGTGAGAAGACAGATCCAGTACAGAGGATACATTGTATACAGGTGGGAGGAGAGATCCAGTACAGAGGATACATTGTATACAGGTGAGAGGACAGAACCAGTACAGAGGATACATTGTATACAGGTGAGAGGAGAGATCCAGTACAGAGGATACATTGTATACAGGTGAGAGGACAGATCCAGTACAGAGGATACATTGTATACAGGTGAGAGGAGAGATCCAGTACAGAGGATACATTGTATACAGGTGAGAGGAGAGAACCAGTACAGAGGATACATTGTATACAGGTGAGAGGATAGATCCAGTACAGAGGATACATTGCATACAGGTGAGAGGAGAGAACCAGTACAGAGGATACATTGTATACAGGTGAGAGGACAGAACCAGTACAGAGGATACATTGTATACAGGTGAGAGGACAGAACCAGTACAGAGGATACATTGTATACAGGTGAGAGGACAGAACCAGTACAGAGGATACATTGTATACAGGTGAGAGGGGAGAACCAGTACAGAGGATACATTGTATACAGGTGAGAGGAGAGAACCAGTACAGAGGATACATTGTATACAGGTGAGAGGAGAGATCCAGTACAGAGGATACATTGTATACAGGTGAGAGGACAGATCCAGTACAGAGGATACATTGTATACAGGTGAGAGGAGAGATCCAGTACAGAGGATACATTGTATACAGGTGAGAGGACAGAACCAGTACAGAGGATACATTGTATACAGGTGAGAGGACAGAACCAGTACAGAGGATACATTGTATACAGGTGAGAGGAGAGAACCAGTACAGAGGATACATTGTATACAGGTGAGAGGAGAGAACCAGTACAGAGGATACATTGTATACAGGTGAGAGGACAGAACCAGTACAGAGGATACATTGTATACAGGTGAGAGGACAGAACCAGTACAGAGGATACATTGTATACAGGTGAGAGGACAGAACCAGTACAGACGATACATTGTATACAGGTGAGAGGACAGAACCAGTACAGAGGATACATTGTATACAGGTGAGAGGACAGATCCAGTACAGAGGATACATTGTATACAGGTGAGAGGACAGAACCAGTACAGAGGATACATTGTATACAGGTGAGAGGACAGAACCAGTACAGAGGATACATTGTGTACAGGTGAGAGGACAGAACCAGTACAGAGGATACATTGTGTACAGGTGAGAGGACAGAACCAGTACAGAGGATACATTGTATACAGGTGAGAGGGGAGAACCAGTACAGAGGATACATTGTATACAGGTGAGAGGAGAGAACCAGTACAGAGGATACATTGTATACAGGTGAGAGGAGAGATCCAGTACAGAGGATACATTGTATACAGGTGAGAGGACAGATCCAGTACAGAGGATACATTGTATACAGGTGAGAGGAGAGATCCAGTACAGAGGATACATTGTATACAGGTGAGAGGACAGATCCAGTACAGAGGATACATTGTATACAGGTGAGAGGAGAGATCCAGTACAGAGGATACATTGTATACAGGTGAGAGGACAGAACCAGTACAGAGGATACATTGTATACAGGTGAGAGGACAGAACCAGTACAGAGGATACATTGTATACAGGTGAGAGGAGAGAACCAGTACAGAGGATACATTGTATACAGGTGAGAGGAGAGAACCAGTACAGAGGATACATTGTATACAGGTGAGAGGACAGAACCAGTACAGAGGATACATTGTATACAGGTGAGAGGACAGAACCAGTACAGAGGATACATTGTATACAGGTGAGAGGAGAGATCCAGTACAGAGGATACATTGTATACAGGTGAGAGGACAGAACCAGTACAGAGGATACATTGTATACAGGTGAGAGGACAGAACCAGTACAGAGGATACATTGTATACAGGTGAGAGGAGAGAACCAGTACAGAGGATACATTGTATACAGGTGAGAGGAGAGAACCAGTACAGAGGATACATTGTATACAGGTGAGAGGACAGAACCAGTACAGAGGATACATTGTATACAGGTGAGAGGAGAGAACCAGTACAGAGGATACATTGTATACAGGTGAGAGGACAGAACCAGTACAGAGGATACATTGTATACAGGTGAGAGGAGAGAACCAGTACAGAGGATACATTGTATACAGGTGGGAGGAGAGATCCAGTACAGAGGATACATTGTATACAGGGGAGAGGACAGAACCAGTACAGAGGATACATTGTATACAGGTGAGAGGACAGAACCAGTACAGAGGATACATTGTATACAGGTGAGAGGAGAGAACCAGTACAGAGGATACATTGTATACAGGTGAGAGGAGAGAACCAGTACAGAGGATACATTGTATACAGGTGAGAGGACAGAACCAGTACAGAGGATACATTGTATACAGGTGAGAGGACAGAACCAGTACAGAGGATACATTGTATACAGGTGAGAGGAGAGATCCAGTACAGAGGATACATTGTATACAGGTGAGAGGACAGAACCAGTACAGAGGATACATTGTATACAGGTGAGAGGAGAGATCCAGTACAGAGGATACATTGTATACAGGTGAGAGGGGAGAACCAGTACAGAGGATACATTGTATACAGGTGAGAGGAGAGATCCAGTACAGAGGATACATTGTATACAGGTGAGAGGACAGAACCAGTACAGAGGATACATTGTATACAGGTGAGAGGAGAGAACCAGTACAGAGGATACATTGTATACAGGTGAGAGGACAGAACCAGTACAGAGGATACATTGTATACAGGTGAGAGGAGAGAACCAGTACAGAGGATACATTGTATACAGGTGAGAGGACAGAACCAGTACAGAGGATACATTGTATACAGGTGAGAGGACAGAACCAGTACAGAGGATACATTGTATTCAGGTGAGAGGACAGAACCAGTACAGAGGATACATTGTATACAGGTGAGAGGACAGAACCAGTACAGAGGATACATTGTATACAGGTGAGAGGACAGAACCAGTACAGAGGATACATTGTATACAGGTGAGAGGACAGAACCAGTACAGAGGATACATTGTATACAGGTGAGAGGATAGAACCAGTACAGAGGATACATTGTATACAGGTGGGAGGAGAGAACCAGTACAGAGGATACATTGTATACAGGTGAGAGGACAGATCCAGTACAGAGGATACATTGTATACAGGTGAGAGGACAGAACCAGTACAGAGGATACATTGTATACAGGTGAGAGGAGAGAACCAGTACAGAGGATACATTGTATACAGGTGAGAGGAGAGAACCAGTACAGAGGATACATTGTATACAGGTGAGAGGAGAGAACCAGTACAGAGGATACATTGTATACAGGTGAGAGGACAGATCCAGTACAGAGGATACATTGTATACAGGTGAGAGGAGAGATCCAGTACAGAGGATACATTGTATACAGGTGAGAGGACAGAACCAGTACAGAGGATACATTGTATACAGGTGAGAGGACAGATCCAGTACAGAGGATACATTGTATACAGGTGGGAGGAGAGATCCAGTACAGAGGATACATTGTATACAGGTGAGAGGACAGAACCAGTACAGAGGATACATTGTATACAGGTGAGAGGACAGAACCAGTACAGAGGATACATTGTATACAGGTGAGAGGACAGAACCAGTACAGAGGATACATTGTATACAGGTGAGAGGACAGAACCAGTACAGAGGATACATTGTATACAGGTGAGAGGACAGAACCAGTACAGAGGATACATTGTATACAGGTGAGAGGACAGAACCAGTACAGAGGATACATTGTATACAGGTGAGAGGACAGAACCAGTACAGAGGATACATTGTATACAGGTGAGAGGAGAGATCCAGTACAGAGGATACATTGTATACAGGTGAGAGGACAGAACCAGTACAGAGGATACATTGTATACAGGTGAGAGGGGAGATCCAGTACAGAGGATACATTGTATACAGGTGAGAGGAGAGATCCAGTACAGAGGATACATTGTATACAGGTGAGAGGAGAGATCCAGTACAGAGGATACATTGTATACAGGTGAGAGGAGAGAACCAGTACAGAGGATACATTGTATACAGGTGAGAGGAGAGAACCAGTACAGAGGATACATTGTATACAGGTGAGAGGAGAGATCCAGTACAGAGGATACATTGTATACAGGTGAGAGGAGAGATCCAGTACAGAGGATACATTGTATACAGGTGAGAGGAGAGAACCAGTACAGAGGATACATTGTATACAGGTGAGAGGACAGAACCAGTACAGAGGATACATTGTATACAGGTGAGAGGAGAGAACCAGTACAGAGGATACATTGTATACAGGTGAGAGGAGAGAACCAGTACAGAGGATACATTGTATACAGGTGAGAGGATAGATCCAGTACAGAGGATACATTGTATACAGGTGAGAGGACAGAACCAGTACAGAGGATACATTGTATACAGGTGAGAGGACAGAACCAGTACAGAGGATACATTGTATACAGGTGAGAGGACAGATCCAGTACAGAGGATACATTGTATACAGGTGAGAGGAGAGAACCAGTACAGAGGATACATTGTATACAGGTGAGAGGACAGATCCAGTACAGAGGATACATTGTATACAGGTGAGAGGACAGAACCAGTACAGAGGATACATTGTATACAGGTGAGAGGAGAGATCCAGTACAGAGGATACATTGTATACAGGTGAGAGGACAGAACCAGTACAGAGGATACATTGTATACAGGTGAGAGGATAGAACCAGTACAGAGGATACATTGTATACAGGTGAGAGGACAGAACCAGTACAGAGGATACATTGTATACAGGTGAGAGGACAGAACCAGTACAGAGGATACATTGTATACAGGTGAGAGGACAGAACCAGTACAGAGGATACATTGTATACAGGTGAGAGGACAGAACCAGTACAGAGGATACATTGTATACAGGTGAGAGGGACAGAACCAGTACAGAGGATACATTGTATACAGGTGAGAGGACAGAACCAGTACAGAGGATACATTGTATACAGGTGAGAGGAGAGATCCAGTACAGAGGATACATTGTATACAGGTGAGAGGAGAGAACCAGTACAGAGGATACATTGTATACAGGTGAGAGGATAGATCCAGTACAGAGGATACATTGTATACAGGTGAGAGGATAGATCCAGTACAGAGGATACATTGTATACAGGTGAGAGGACAGAACCAGTACAGAGAATACATTGTATACAGGTGAGAGGGGAGAACCAGTACAGAGGATACATTGTATACAGGTGAGAGGACAGAACCAGTACAGAGGATACATTGTATACAGGTGAGAGGAGAGAACCAGTACAGAGGATACATTGTATACAGGTGAGAGGAGAGATCCAGTACAGAGGATACATTGTATACAGGTGAGAGGACAGATCCAGTACAGAGGATACATTGTATACAGGTGAGAGGAGAGAACCAGTACAGAGGATACATTGTATACAGGTGAGAGGACAGAACCAGTACAGAGGATACATTGTATACAGGTGAGAGGAGAGAACCAGTACAGAGGATACATTGTATACAGGTGAGAGGACAGAACCAGTACAGAGGATACATTGTATACAGGTGAGAGGAGAGATCCAGTACAGAGGATACATTGTATACAGGTGAGAGGACAGAACCAGTACAGAGGATACATTGTATACAGGTGAGAGGACAGATCCAGTACAGAGGATACATTGTATACAGGTGAGAGGAGAGAACCAGTACAGAGGATACATTGTATACAGGTGAGAGGAGAGATCCAGTACAGAGGATACATTGTATACAGGTGAGAGGGGAGATCCAGTACAGAGGATACATTGTATACAGGTGAGAGGAGAGAACCAGTACAGAGGATACATTGTATACAGGTGAGAGGACAGAACCAGTACAGAGGATACATTGTATACAGGTGAGAGGACAGATCCAGTACAGAGGATACATTGTATACAGGTGAGAGGACAGATCCAGTACAGAGGATACATTGTATACAGGTGAGAGGAGAGATCCAGTACAGAGGATACATTGTATACAGGTGAGAGGACAGATCCAGTACAGAGGATACATTGTATACAGGTGAGAGGAGAGAACCAGTACAGAGGATACATTGTATACAGGTGAGAGGAGAGAACCAGTACAGGGGATACATTGTATACAGGTGAGAGGACAGAACCAGTACAGAGGATACATTGTATACAGGTGAGAGGAGAGAACCAGTACAGAGGATACATTGTATACAGGTGAGAGGAGAGAACCAGTACAGAGGATACATTGTATACAGGTGGGAGGATACATTGTATACAGGTGAGAGGAGAGATCCAGTACAGAGGATACATTGTATACAGGTGAGAGGAGAGATCCAGTACAGAGGATACATTGTATACAGGTGGGAGGATCTGTCCCGGTTTCTGGTGAATGGATCTCTTCTCTTCACATTTTCGATTGTCCATCTCAGGTAGAGGCGGCTCCGGCACAGGTGGCTGTACATTTGCGCAGTGTGAAGAGGGAGGAGCTCACCACAGACTCCGCCTCCAACATGTTGCTCCCCCCGGAGGACGCCGCCCGCTCGGTCAGCCCCCAGGAAGTTCTCGCCAGGTTTGTATGGATCGAAGGATTCGGTGATCGGATTGTAACGCACTTCCCAGTGACAGGTCCTCTTTCTCGCAGGCTGCAGATGCTGGAGCAGCAGGTGGTGGGGGGAGAACAGGCCAAAAACAAAGACCCTGAAGGAGAAGCATAAACGGCGGAAGAGATACGCGGACGAGCGAAAGAAGGAGCTGATCGAGGCGCTGCAGAACATAGACGAGGAGAGCGGGGATCGAGTACTACTGAACGTCTACGAGTCCATCCAGGAGGAGCTGCAAGTCAAGAGCAAACACCTGGAGAAGCTGCAGAAAAAGGTGACAAAGAGCTGACACTCACATTGAAAGCTGAACTCCGGCTTTGCCTTGTTTTCTCCCCACACTTACAGCCAACCTGACCGGCCCCCCAAATAAACAGTTTACTATGCTTCAGTTATGAATGAACACAATGAGTGATCAGTGCTTATTAGTTATCATCATGTTTATTCAGGAAAGGAAAAGGCTGGTAAATGTGACATATTCACCGGACCCTCCCCCTCTCCTCCCCCTCTCCTCCCCCTCTCCTCCCCCTCCCCCTCCCCCTCCCCCTCTCCTCCCCCTCCCCCTCCCCCTCTCCATTCTGATGGATCCTATTGTGTCCTTGCACATACCAGTGAGAGAGAGAGGAGGAGGGAAGGCATCAGCACTGCGGAGGGGGGGGGATTTACTGGAACCAATCACCTGTATAGCTCCCTCTGCAGCGGCTGAAATCCGGCGGGGGAAGCCA